>MU865971.1:0-242910 GCA_033296975.1 Podospora aff. communis PSN243 | reverse complement strand
ATTTGGTCTGCGACCTCAGATATACTTGAGACTCCTGACCTAACCCCAACCCTCTGCGTCCCTGCCTACCTTAGTGTGGGTACCGGTCGTAACAAAAATCTAGTTACTAATAGTGTTAAAGGTGTTAGCTGTGTAGGAGCGATGGTAAGGTACCAGGCTTTTAATAGTGTAGGGGGGGGTGTACCCCTCATGGTTTTTTAGGAGGATATACCCTTAGTAAAAAGAGGGTGTACCCCTAGTTGGCGCCTTAGACTAGCCCTACTCCCTTCTGGCCATGTTAAAGGTCTTACAAAAATTCCTCAAGCGCTCCTTGCACGGAAACGCGGCCATGGGCTACATCAGATAAGGCCTTTAAGCTCTCAAAATAGGCCTTCGGGAAGTTGTAATAGGCGCAAGAGATGCTAGAACAGGTCTTGAGGATGTTGGAATAGGCCTCGAAAATATTAAAATCGGCCTTGACAATATTGAAATAGGCATTGAAAATCTTAAAATAGGTCTCTGCACACCTGACACAGGACAGTTCTGCTTTGCGAAAGCCCGCCGACAAAGCTCTCAGGGCGTGGACGGACAGGAGCAAAGGCCAATATTATGAAGTAATACGGTAATACAGGACTGGGTGGTGCACCTTTTGGTAACCAGCGCGTCCGAGGACACATCCGATCATAATGTCGAAACATCCCCTGGGGTCCAAAAGAACATTGCTCGATTTCGAAACAGAGTCTTCAAACCTTTTGTTTCTATGAAGAATCAACTGCAACGACGAGTGGATGCAGGGTCTTGACGAGCATTATTAAACGCAATCGCCAAACCCCCAATGACATTCCTCAACATGTGTATGCTCCTGAAAGCGGATACACAATACCTGGCTCAACCCCTGTTAGCCAAGTTCTTACCGGGCAGTCGCCGCTGCGATTCCTGGAAAATTCCTGGAAAGAAAGCCCTCAAGGTCGACGATCTCGCTCAGCTCACACGCGCCACCCAAGATGATCAGGACTTCAATATTCAGAGCGTGCACGAGACAAGTAAAGGCCAATATCGCTAGTCACTGCGGTACCATCCCAGAGCCACCGTGAAGACTTCTATACTCGTGGCAGAGATGGGTATCCCACTTCGCTCCGCCAACCCTCGACTGCTTTTTCAGCACTGCTGTTTGTGCGAGGGCCGAGAAAAGACAGCTCAGACTCAGCCGCTATTCCCAGCTGCATCTCAAATGCCTCTTCTCTCAAATGCGCCCGTTTAATTGGCTTATTTAAAGTCCCAACCCCCATCAGCGCAGCCATCCTGCACGGTAAAGGTTAACCTTTCGGTGCCACAGCATCCCCAGAACCAAGACGAAAGAGCGCCCTCTATTATTCATGTACTATCTCTGGCGGACTACATCCCAGCCGCCAGATCAGCTACCTTCTAGTTACACGGCCGCACAAAGCGCGTCCTGCTGACTTAAATTCACATCCTGCACGGGCACCCCCGCTCCAAACACCCTTACCAACGAGCCCTGCGCGCCCACCCCCGTATACCTCGGCCACCCCACCTCCTCCATCCCCTTGACTCCTGCCCTCGCGAAAGCAACCCAGGAGTCCTGCATGGCGTAACTGGTCGCCTTCTCCAACGGAGTGGAGGGACCCCTGAAGTCTTCGTCTGTCCCAAACAGCAGGGGGAGCTCCGATTCATGGTATGCCCCTAGGAACGGAAGCGGCGCGATGTTGGAAAAGTTTCCTGCGTAGAGGTAGCGGTACACAGGGAGACCAGCGAGAAGTCGGTTGTTGACGCCCATCAGGGCAGGGCAGTAGAAGAAGAGGAGAGTAGCGCCGGCCGCGAGTGTCTCGTTGACGTTGGGTGGCAACTCTAGGGGGACGAACGCCACGCCATCGTTGGCATTAGTCCCGATGATGGAAGGCTGTGATACAAAGTGTCAGCAATATACAGGCAGAGTTAAAGAGGGGAAACTGACGATCCTAGCGATTTGACCGGCCTCACTTCGCGCGGTATAGTTGGAGAAGACTGTTACGTTGTCCGCTACCGGCGTGAAGATGAGGATCGGGTTTCCCGGCACGGCGTTGTTCGACTGAATGACATTTATAATGGCCAGTGCCGAAACATTGGCACCGCGCATGCAAGCTAGCTCCTGTGCTGGTGAAGTGCTGCCGCACCCGACAGCTGCAGCGAGAGCGGAGAAGTTGGAGTGGTTGACGTCTGATGAAGACAGCTGCCCGGCAGCAAGCGTCTCGCTTCCCGAATCTTGAATGATGCCCTCGACGATTGGGTCTTGGGGATAGGCGTATTGGTAGAAACCCGCGGAAACGGCGCCGGCGCTCTGCCCCCAAAGAACGATGCGATTCGGATCACCGCCGAACGCGGCGATATTGTCGCGCACCCACTCTACCACTAGCCGCTGGTCGAGGAGTCCGAGGTTCTGCTGATTCTGTGGAAGGCCGGCAGCGTTGGGAAACCCAAAAATGCTCAGTCTGTAGTTAAACGTCACAACGATGTGATCCTGCGTCCTCTGCACCCACTTGGCCGGGATTTGGTATGGTATGTCCTCACCCCCCATGAAGAATGCTCCACCAAAGACAAACACCAAAACCGGGAGAGGAGCAGCGCAGACATGCTTGGGACAGGCTGGCGCCCAAACGCTGAGGGTGAGACAGTCTTCGCTGATGTACTTGCTGGTCTCGTTCAATCCCTGCAGGTTGAACTGGAGCACCACTTCGGTGTAGATGTTTGGTGGGGTCGTCTGCAGATACTGTATGCAGCTTGGACCAAACTGCGTCGCATTAATCTGTCCGAACGGCAAGGCAGGCTGTGGCGGAGTGAAGCGAAGCTCGCCCACGGGAGGCTGACCGTAGGGAATCCCAAGAAATCGGCGCACACCAGGCGTCTCAGGGTCGATGAAGCCGCGAATGTGGCCGCCCTGTATCTGGACCGAGAGACCGCAATGTTGCGTGCATGGCGATATCTGATTTGCGTGGCAGGCGGCGCCAAAGACAGCCGCGATGATTGCACCGAGAGACGAGACTCTCATGTTGACGGGTCTTGATTGCTAGCCGCAAAGTGTATTCATTAGATCGTTCATCCGTTTGTTCAACCCCTGGATCCTCGACAGGGAGCCAAAGTCTTATATCCCTCCCATCTGCTAAGGACCAACAAGTATGATGGTGCCGGACAGAAGCACCGGCGGCGTGTCACCGGCCCCACATCATCCAATGACACCGGACGTTCATCGCCGGTCCTGATCCGGTACCTCTGACGCCCTCATGCAACCGTCGGCAGGAGGCAGTAAGAGTGATACATAGGGGCAGGCCAGCAAGGCTAGCATCAGGGGCACCCATCCGGCTCGCTCGGGGTCGCGCGAGCCGTCAGGCCTAAAATCGATGCTTGACTCGAGTTCGCAACAAAACGCTGCCGTTGAGTCAGTTCGGTGCTATTGGTCCGACGGCAATGACCACACCAATTTGGCGTCTCCTCCGTTCTCCTGAGGCTAGGCGACCACTAATCCACTAGTCCTCTCATCTCGATGTCATGCCACAACCGCCGTAATCATCGGCAGCGTACATGACTTTGACCCCATCTGCCTTCTTCTTCATCTCTTGAAGGGTAAGTCGATGGTCTGGTGGCATGCCGTCCACTTTATCACGAAACCCGTGGAACAGCAGGGGCAGCACCGACGACTTCCAGACCACGCCGCCTTTCCAGTACGTTCGGAGAATCGAGACAAGAAGTAAGGCCAAGGTAACAAAAGTGAGCCCGGTTGGCAGCAACAGCCACCTCCAGTCGACCTGGATACACAGTCGATCTTGTAGTGTAGTCCCGGTAGCAAAGAGACGGTCGGTTTCGAGTCTCGGCTCCCTAAAGAGATCACTTGCCGCTGCTGAATCCCAGACCAGACCAATGGATCTTACACGGTTCGTAACCGCCGCAGACACGTTGGAGAAGCGTTCCGAAATGATGTCAAAGGTTGTCGATTGGTTGTTCCACAAACCGCTTAGCCACCACTCTGGACAGGCAATCGTAGTGAAAACGGTGTTGGTGTGTCTCGCGTGCCCGAGAGACTGGCATGAGCCAGTAAGCGTCTCGTTGATCCTCTCGCCAAGCACTTGCATCCAACTGTTGGTGATTTTGTATACACAGGGGCGCGGCGCGGTGCTTCTGGCTGTTGTGTTGATGATGTCTTCGCCATACTTCGCGGCGGCGATACTCATATTGGATGAGTCGTAGACCTCACCTCCCACGAAGCAGGGATTGGACACCGCTACCACATCGCGGGGTCTGGTGCCTGTGTAGTTCCCTTCGAGTTTGACCGCCTTTACCACCCTTTCCGTCAACCGGCCGTTGCGGACGAAGCCGTGGAAGTGTTTGATACAAGGGTAGAGCAAGCAACGCGCTGCGACCATTGAAAAGTTGAAATCGCGGTTCTTGGCGAAGTTGCTGAGCTCGGGAAGATTGGGAAGCGACGGACAACCGAGCTCTCCTTTCTCGCCGCGGCAGCCTGCCAGGGAACGGGTGAGAATCGAGACGTTGAAAAAGTCAAATGTCTTTAGGCCGACGCCCCCTACCCATGCACCCGACGTCTCAATCCGAAAGGGTCTCGTGTACATGTCGATCGAGACGTTGGGGGCGTTCGGTGGCGCGAAAAGATACTCGCATTGCGTGTAATCGTCCTTGCCGGTGATTGTAGAGGGGCATTTGGGTGATTGGGTCACCATTGAAGTGAGGTCCTCGCAGGAGCTGCATAGTCCAAGGGACGAGTATGTGATGTCGCCGAAAGCAGGGAATGTACAGTTGCCGGTCGTGCACTGGAAACCGAGGTTGGTTTCAGAAGCATACTCTGGGGTTGTCAGCCCAGCGAGGACGCTGTTCATTGTTTCGGCGGAAAGTGCTCTGGGTTGGCCGAATGTGTCAAAACTCTCTTCCAATCTTGGAATCCTGGCTGCCACAGGAATGAGGGCTCGCTCTTGAGTCTCAACGATGCGGAGACACAGGTCGGTGCGGATGGCTTGTTGAGAGAATGGACCGATGGCGAGGAGGATGATGGTTGTGATGGCGGCAATGAACGGCACGGCGGATGAGTAGGCGATCAGCATCAACTTGGCGCTTCCCCAGATGCCTCTGCTGCCGAGATCAAAGGCGTCCAAGTGCCTGAGCGGGCGTGGTCGACTGAACCAGAACCTATCACGATCATGAGCATAATGATTCTGACTGAAGCGGAAGAACCACATACCATTTTTCTTGGCTAATGACCTCCGCAATCGGGAAAATCAGAAACGCTCGCAAGAGCGTAGTGAGAATAGCGATCAACGAGTTGAGATTAAGGCTGACAGGCCAACTCGGGACGTCCTCGCCGTTGAAATGATCGAGGATGAGAAAAATGGCAACAAGATCTCCAATGCCAGCGAGAAGCGAGAAGGTTTCCAGCCTCCAAGATGCAAGAGCATTCAGGATAGTCCCGCGACCGCTCGAGTGATGTTGCCGGAGAGAGTCGGTCTCTCGGGATCCGTGACCTGAGTCGTATTGCATTTCCTGGAACTGCATCGGCTGGTGCGATGCTTCGAACGTATTCTTCGACATAGCGCCTTCAGCTTGTCGCTGGAGGTTCTCCAAGGCTGAGGGAAAAGGTCGTGCAGGACCCCATTTTGAGAAGGAGCGAGCCCCTGTGATGTGGCCGCGGCAGGATGTGGAGCATGGCTTGAAGGATTCAGGTCGCCATGCTCGCAGCCATGGGTTCTTTGGTCGTGCAAAAAGCCGTGATTTGTCAGGCATAAACACCCAAACCTATTTGATGCAAGGGGCTTTTGGATTTCTTGACGTAGCGATTGATTGGCCATTTGTTGACAAGGTGGCCAGGCGAGCGATCCTTCGCAACGGCAAAGCCCAACGCTGACGCACTTTGGGTCGTGCCAAGCCTGCTATTTTTGGACCGCAACCAAAGCACCATCCTCTCTAGGCTCAGCTTCGAGTCGAACAAGAAGTATACGGCCCGAAGGCTACCTGGATGTTGTATCTTCTAGGTACCATACTGCATTGACTCGCCCCATTTGCCTTACGGCTGGAAGAAAGACGGAAGGGATGCCGAGGCGACCAAAAGACTTCTGGTAGAGTCCAAGTTCAACATGAAAGGAGGCACCGGCAAGCCGCTCTGGCGCGATGTCTTGAAGAAGACTACTGAGACTACAGAGACGACTCAAAACAAGTCGGAGCGTGGAAGCAATCAGCGAAACGGTTCGAGCCCGTCTCGGTGCCGAAGCAGCGGTCACAATCCTGAACATCCGATCGTTGACGTCAATCGAGAAGGCCTGCGCCATCCAGGACCGCCCTGAGACCGAGAGCTTCATGGTCCTGATGGACGCTTGGCGCGCTTCAAGTGCTGTATTGCAAACCCTCCAGCCGATGAAAAGTACAAGACAAGCATCGACGGTCCAAACAAAGCCTTGGCTAAGCTAGACCGGTTGCAGAAGAAGCATCACCGAGCAATGATTGATGAAGCCAACACAATCCCACTCCCCAGTCAGAGAGAAGAATAACTCGCGGTGGAGAACTTCGCGTCTAAACCGATGCACGGGACCAGGACCGCCAATAATACTCCACGGACGAGGACCAAATAAGCGATTGATGCGCAACCCATCAAGCAATAAGAGACGATTGACAAGGCTGTGGATAACACGAAGAAACACGATCAGGTCTCGGGTCAAGACGAGGACCGCAAAGTGAAGCGCCGACACCCTAAACCGACTTTATGAGAAATACATCGCCATGGGCAAGGAAGAGCTCGAGGAAATCAACAAGCGGGTTGAACAAGAGCACAGCGAGACGCAAACCGCATCAAGGACTTGCAAGAAGGAAAAAGCAACTTAAGACCGACCTTGCAAATGTCCAGAAGAAGTTTAAGGATGTCGAAATATAACAGAAGAATCTCGAGGAAGAGTACAACAAGATGGTGGTCCACCTCATGCAGAATCTCAACGACATCAAGGGCAACGTCGCGACACCTACCAGGACCGTCAACCAACACCGGGAAAACCGCAAGCGAAAGCGGTATTGCCAAGATTGTGAAAGACCAGCTCGCCATCCAACTGAAGTGTCAGGGTTTTCATCGCAGCCAGTGTGAAGGGGTTGCAACGAAGCTCAATAGTGGGTATAACGTTGTTACAGCATTGAAACCTGAAGATTGCAAGATACAGGAGACCCACAGGCCAAAGATATAGGTGCTGGTTGCGACTGTGAACTTTAACTCTGTGATGCCTCTGACATGAAGCACACAGTTGACGCCCTGTTTGAGAAAAGGAAGGAAGACACTGAGAAAAGCTTGACGAGCCGTTTCAGAAAGGCAATCACCAACGGACGGAAGAAAGGTGCCATCGCCGATAGCACAAGGCTGTAAACGCCAACTGTTAAAGGGTGGGGATTAGGGCTTTTCCTCCTCTCCGTCATGGCTGGCCCTCGTCGGCCTCATTCCACCGTCCTCACAACGCTCGAAACCCTCTCCATTGACGCGAAGCCCACAAAGCTCTCGAAGTTCTCGAAGCCCAAACCCCTCAAATCACACACTCTCACGCCCTCGCTTCCACAACGCTCTATAGCCCTCAGGAATCCAGGCACCCAGGCAGAGAGGTGTGCGACCAAGAAACTCCCAGCTGAGCAAGTCTTATCCCTCCTGCAGCCAGCCATAATCCTAGAGGTTGACAACCGTTTCGAGCCCCACAACGCAGGGGAACCCCTTTTCCCTGGGAGACGTCAGGACAATCAATGGCAAGGGTTCCGCAATGGTAGGCCCATGGCATCGCTGACCAGCCATGCCAATGATATGATGATGATACGATGTGCAAAAAACAGCGCGAGGAACACCTGTTACGACCGGTACCCACGCTAAGGCAGGTAGGGACGCAGAGGGTTGGGGTCAGGTCGGGAGTCTCAAGTATACCTGAGGTCGCAGACCAAACGGGGGGTAAAGAGGGATAAACACGGAAGCAAGTCCTCACAGACGGGGTGGTTCACTGAGTCAACGGTCGCATGCAACTATAATACACTGTAGCACGCAGAGTGACAATGTAGTAGTGCACAACTGAAGTGGGTTCAATTGACAAAGCGAATACTTGCGTGAGGAAACAGAAGGATTCCTCATTCCACAAGTACGACGATAGCTATCTATACTACGGGGCGCCTGTTGGACCCGAGGGTCGCTCCTCCCGGGTCCGTCCACACCGGAGCTGGACCAGAGCCTCGACAGCTCCGGGTCCCCTCGGATTGGTCCACGAGACCCCGCAGTTCCCCACGCCCTTGGTCTTTAACGATTGGTTGTCCACTGGTGGTCCGTGCCCACCAGTCGGTCATGACCAGGGTCGTGACAAAAGCTTCTTTTATAGCTAAAGTTAAAACCCTTAAATCACTTCGTTTACTTTTTTCGTTTACTTCAGTTAAGTTTTTTTTTTATTTCACGGGCACTGGTGTGGTACCCTGACTAGTACAGTCAAAATGATTATTTCCTTCCATTGTTATTATATTCGACAGGGCTTTCGCCCTGTTATATAAATTATCCAAGTCAAATAAGAACCTAGGATCAGAAAGGCCTCGACCCGACTATCAAAGGCGCGATACAAGCCGTCGCGCTGGAGACAATTGCCCGGCAGTATAGTAGCGATGAGGAGACTCGACTGTTTACGGCATTGAGAGAATGGCTGAGAGAGAGGAAGATCTCTTGGGGGGCATCATGACAGAAGGAAAAACCACATTCTAGGGCCAACGGGAGGAGTACATCGACGGCAATCTTGACGATATACACCAAAGGATGACCAATGACAAGGTCGAGAACAGCGAAGGGTGACTCAATGGCATGTTGACAAGTTCACGGGTCGTCCGTGGTTTGAAGCATCGGACGGCCCGTTGAAAGACTACCGCTTCCAACTACCAGAGTTCACCGACGAAAAAAAGCTCAAGTACCGCGTGACGCAGAACGACCAGGGTGCATTAGTCTACGTGAACAATGCCAACCCAATTGCAACGTTTTGATGTATGTATTCGGCTCTTTTTCTATTCCTCCATGTTATAGCATGTTTACAAATGGGATCCGGCCTGCATGCTTGCAAAACTGGCCTTTACCCGTACTCTCTGCATGCCTCAAGGGATCAATCAGCCGCCTTACACAAAGCAATCGAGCACTCCTTGCACGACAATGTAGCCATGGGCCGCATAGGATAAGACCTTCAAACTGCTGAAATAGGCCCCTTCGCAGCTGACACAAGCCAAGTAGTTGATTTGCGTAAGCCCGTACTACATGGTAAAGGGGGGGTTTGCTTCTCTTCACGACACCTCGGTTTGACGTACCTCATGCCTGTTAGCTTTCTCAATAAGCCTTGATATTTAAGTGGATGGGATCAATATCTCACGTCGATGCCTCTTTACATTGCTTAGTATGGACTCTTTCCTGTCGCCATAGCCGTCGACTAGACCTGCGGATGGGCAAAGCTCATTTCTTCCACGCCTCAAGCATAGCCCTCAGGGCGTCTACAGTGCAAGACCAAGCGCCATATTGCGAGACAATGCAATGTTATAACCAAAACTCTCAGATCGTCGCCCCCGTCAGCTGCACCTGATAATCAACCCCATTGTTCGCCTCCGCCGTCAACTTGAACGGATCAAACATGATCAAGTTCGCCGGAGTGTTGACAACCACCAACATCGCCTCCTCACCACTGGCCACATTCGTCTGCCCATTCCCGCCCGGCATATCAACATATCTCACCACCCCATTAGCACCCTTGACCGCCAGCGTCGCCGTGAACGCCATGTTCGCCGTGACGTTGACGACGATATTCCCCGTCCCCTTCAGCGGCGTGATGTTCGCGCCCATGTACCGCGGCCTCCTGGCGCCCTTGACTCGGTACCGTCCGTTCCCCTGCGAGTCCCAGTTTGCGTAGTTTAGATTTCTCCTCTGGCTGTTGAACGCGGCTTGGGCCTTGGGGTGTCGGATGTCGAGGAACGCCATGCGCGCCCAGTAGCGTGCGATGACGGTTTGGATCTTGACCGGGGCGACGATGCGCTCTATCACATGCAGGGGTGTCTCATTGCTGTCTTTCCGGTACTTTGTCCAGATTTGGGGGAAGATGTTCGCCGTGGTGTTGTCGGGGTCGTTGAGGAGGTCTGTGGCGAGGGTTAGGGTACGTGATATCCGAAACCGAAGGCATAAGGTACTCACAGGTGAAGAAGGGCCAGGCCTGGTAGTAATTCCCCGTATCTCGGGTGCCGTCGACGATTACTGTTGCAGAATATCAGTACCGACAGTGCTGTGGTTGGGGCGTAACCCTAACCCTGGAAAGAGTCGGAGATGGACTTCTTCAAGTCGATGAGTGTGTTGCCCTCCTTCTGATTGAACTTCGCTCTGGCTCGAGCACATCGAGATGATGTGAGATACGTATCAGAAACAAAATTCGCAATCGATTCCCAGACTGCACCTGTGTTTTGCTGATCAATCCATCCGGGGGGGCCTGCAGCATAGGTCAAGACGTGCCCGAACTCATGAACGACAACAGAGGGCTCGGTCATGTACGTCTTGACGACGTTGAGCCAGGCCAGGCCGAGGTTGAGGTCTGTCGGCGCGTTGGCGGCGGCGCCGGGGAGGCTGTCGACCTGGTAGACGTTGACCTTGTTCCAGGGCCCGTTGGTCGACTCGAAGGCCCGAAAGGACAGCCCTGGGCTTCGCCAGCCGAGATCATCAACAAAGCATGTGTATGCTGCCTCGAGCATGGCGATGGCGCCGTCGGCTACGGCGTCGTTGGTTGCTCCGTAAATGCGGAAATGCGGGGAGTCCTTGAACCGCGTGCCCCCTGGTCCGACACGCGGATTTGCCGTAAACTGCGCCGGAGGTTCTACCTGCCTCGCGGTAACAGAAGGTCGGGCGTCAGCTTGAGATGCCGCCGTGATCAACGCCGCAGTGACCAGGAGTTGCGTCCAAGAACCCATGGTGAACAATCGTCGTGGAACTTGACCTGTGAGGCCATCGTGCCGCTGGGGCTCTGCGAGAGGTGGGTTTGTATACCATTGGATCATGTACCACAATTTTCCAATTCGTGGCTTTCATTTGCTTGGGTGGAGGGGAAGCACTCAGCGGCTGATATCGACGTGATATCGACTACCAACTATTGCCCGGTTGGGGTTCGGCGCGGAGCTAGATTCCGGGGTAAATTGCTCCGACCGGGACTTCTCAGTTGTATTGAACTCCGAAATACCTACCGTAGCATTCCACAGAATTAATAGGTAGCTTTCATTCAGAGACCCTGCATCATGGCCTTGACGGGTTTGTCAGCGGCCGTGCCCAAAATACCAGAACGCCTGTTGTACGAAAGAAACGCCCGAGAGACACCTAGAAAGGCCTCTGGTTAAGGTTGAAAGGCCTCTGATGGAACTTGAAAGGCGTCTCTGATGAACTTGAAAGGCGTCTGGTCTCTGGTTGAACTTGAAAGACGTCTGACGAAATCTGAAAGGCCGCTGACAATGCATCCAGGGCGGGCACAGTCTCTAACTAAAGGCCAATGCTGTGGAATAACACGGGACTATGCTTGCTCCCATAACCCAACTCCAATACCTCAGTTCCTTGCGGTACCAGATTAAAGGCCACCGATTAATCCCTAAGCCGTTGAAATCATACTGCCGCAGCTTCCACCGTCCGGTGCTGCTCGTGCTCTCATGGGTAGATCTCTTCGACGAATCACTCCTTAAAGCCACACTTGGCGCACCCACCATGGTGTTAGCGATCCGTTTCCATCGGGCAGGGCAGGGCTTCTTCTCAAGATCTCTAAGCCGGCAACGGCTGGCTTGGCACTCAGATGTGTTTCTTGACCCACAAACCCCGGCCGATACACTCGTCGGGACTTGTGGCAGCGCAGGCGGAAGCTCCACGGCTTCTTGCTTAAATTCCAGACCATGTTCAAAGCATGCTGTTGGAAGTCTGGGAAACCCGGTACAGCTACGTGCGTGAACGTCGCGCTGATATTTGATGCAAGCTTCTAAACGCTTCGGCTGCGGTTCTTCTCGAGCAATAAAGTATTGACGTAGGTATACAATGTCAGCCGTGGCCTGGTTATTGGTTTCGGGACTGGATTCTCAGGAGAGCATTTTGAGAGAGAATGGACACACGGTACTCCATATCAGGCATACTCTCCTTGATGGCGGCATGGAGATACTATCCTTGATGGCGGCATGGAGATGGGGTCCTGGTCATTCTGGGTAACTCGTGTGGGTAGGGGGAGATCGTTAACCTCCAGAGTTCTTTTTTTTCCGACACCTGTAGCGGCAATTAGCAGAAACCCCGCAAACAAGGGTTGGGCCAGGTACTGGGTATCTGTCTTCAGGAGCATACATGTATCTCAACGAGTCCCCCGCCGCTTCCACTTGTGGTGGCAGTTGTTCGTTCATGGAACCAAGAATTTTGAAGAATCTGTTCTGAAATCTGTGTGATGTGAGCGATGTTCTCTTGGGCCTCGGGGAATTGGATTCGACATTGGGATTGGGTGTGGCTTCGATCGCGCCGGTTGCCGAACCAGCTTCCATGACCACCGTTCGTGGGCTGCAAACGTAACACTCATTGGCACGTCGGATTGTGATATCAACCACATTTGCACTGCGGCCGATCCAGAGTTTGTCTAGTCACCAGTGTCCCCCAATGCGAAGCCGCTAGATTGGCCCGCAGCTGGAGAAAGAAGCGCTCCTTCCGGTTTAAGTCCAGCTCAAACGATCATGATTTCGGAAAGACACACCCCAGCGGCATGTTCATCACGATGTCTGAGAGAATTAACGGGGTTCCGGCCGCAAATTTACATGATATTTGGACCATAGCTCCTTAAAGATCACGTCAACAGTCCACCTCGCGGCTTCAGGGGGAAGCCGCGAGCTGGCCAGTACCAGCAGCTTTGAAGCTCCGACTCTCTGGCAAATCCCCGTGGAAACATCGATGTGCTCGGCCCTATGGATGGTTCTACAAGATGTCGCGGATAGACGCTCCAGAGCGCATAATATCTCGACCAAAGGCAGGTTGTAGGGACGAGTACGTAGCTTAACTAGTGTTAAGTTCGATGGGAGACTCGACGGGACGATGATGCTTTACCTTTCGTCCGACGTTTCGTGTATCGTCATCACCTGGCTTCGAAGCGGCGCGAGTGCGTTTCTTTCTTCCATCTTGCAGTCTCCACACAGGAAAAAACTGCCTGCCTGCTTCGCCAGGTTTTGTTAAAAATACCGACCACCTGCTTTCTTCCGCACCTGCAAGAAGCTACTACCTCTTTCACGCCGCACAGCTTGCTGCAAACACCCATTACCGCTATTCCTGCATTTTTTGCAAGCACCATTCCTTCTCCAGTTATTGTTCGCACGCAGAACAATTAGACCGTCTAACCAAGAGTTTTTACCAAGGCGCTCTTCTCCACCGAGTAACCTACCTACCGAAGCAAACCCAGAGATGGACTTCCAAGGCCTGCGGAGAGTACAGCTCTACTGGCAAAAACTGGAGAATACAATCGCAAAGCTGAAGGACACAGGACTCGGGTCAGCCATCGAACTGCCCAAGATTGTGTTGATCGGAGATGTACTTGCCGTCGCATGTGCGATCGAGGGCATCACAAGAATCCACTGGGCCGATGTGGCAAAGGTCCACTACCACTTATCCGCGGAGTTCGTCCTTGTTTCAGAACTCGAGAATACCATCAAGGTCAAGGTTCGAGAGGAGACCTTGGTATTCCGCGTCGATCAAGGAGCACTGGCTTCCAGAATCGAAGCCGAGACGAAGCGCCTGGGCATTAACATTCACAACGAGGTCCTCCGTATCGAGGTCCCCGCGCTCCGCAAACCCAACATCACCCTGGTCAATTTGCCGGGTGTACTGCGTGACGACAGCATTTTCGGCAAATACATGCAAGATGAGAGCACCGTAGTCATCCTAGCTCTCTCAAATTGCGGTACGATATTTGACGGTACGAGATATCACGAGCGCTATTCCCGACCAGTCATCAAGCACGACCCCGATGGACAGCGAACGCTTGGGATCATCACATACCGGCCAAGTCGCGTACAGAGCTCGAGCAGCGAGGAGATTGTTCCCGGTCTGGACGAGAAGGCCGAGGGTCCGCATCCTAAGGTTACGCTTGGGTGGCATGCCCTCCAAGACACTCGGCCAAAAAAGGTGCCCTTTTTCAGGTGTCTTGATGACGCGGATGCCGCATTCTTTCGGGGCACCCCATGGTCCAAAGTGGACAGCCAAAATTATGGAGTCGCGGCATTGAGGGAGAAGCTCGCTCGCTTGCTCTTTCAACGCATCTTGCTGTCTCTAGTCCCAGCTCTCACATCGAGGATTGAAGCCTGCATCAGCACCCACGAGACCCAGCTACAGAGTCTTGACAATGCCATGGAAACGACGTCGGAGATTAGGAGGTCCCTTCTCAATGTCGCCTTTTGTTTCCAGCGCATTGCTACTGATGGAATCCGAGGTCATCACGCCGACGAGTACTTTGGCGACCTTCCCACAGGCTCTCAGGACCTCGATTCGCGGATGAAGAAATTGCATCACTTTCTCATGGATGCCAATGATGCTTTCCGTCACGCTATTTCACTGGAAGGCCATCCCGGCAATTCCGACGGCCAAGATGCTGCCAACCATCAACTTACGGCCATTCTCAACCTCTATGACTCCAAAAACTTTGAAGGTCTTGACATCAAGAGTTTTAGGAAGAAAGTTTCGAGTCAAATGCTCAACGCGTGCCAGGATATCAACCTTCGCGCCTCTCGAGAACAAACGACGTTGGACATATTCCGTGGGGTCTCGAAGCACTGGGAAGCTGTGGCGAAAGAGCATCTCAGAATATGTGTGAGGGGCACGAGAGTTTTCGTTCGAGAATTGGGATTGCACCTGTTTGCCGGGGATTCCGAGTTGGCAGAGACATTTTTGGACGGTTGTTTCGGCAAATATTTTGACGCCAAAGAAGCCCAGCTCAATGGCAAGATCGCTGAGTTCGTCCGGATTCAAAGCTCTACATGCTCTCTTCTGCCTCTCGGTAACTCTCATCACGTCATTAAGCGTCGTCGAAGCGGACAGCTGGTGCGGCACGCTGACCGCAACGTCCGAGAGGACGATTCCATGGATGACGTTAGGCGAAGGAACGCAGACTGGAACGAGGCAGCTGGGAAGCGGCCGCGAGCAACTAGCTAACCACGTTTCAGCATACTACAAGGTAATTCCCACTTTCAACATCATGGCTTCTACTCTAACATCTGACAGAATTGTACCCAACACTTTGAGGATAACGTCGTGCCCGCTATAGAACACTGTCTTATCCGCGACATTCCCGGGATTCCCAATCCAGATCAAGTTTTAGACTTGAGCGATGCCAAATTGAGCACCTATGCGGAGTCAACCCAAACCAAGACCGAGAGGAAAAGGCTCGTCGAGCAGCTGAAGGAGCTGAAAACCGCGCTCACTTTGTGCAAACCGTGGAGCGCCAGGCGAGAGACGACGGGTAAGAATGCCCAATATAACCCAATACTGTTGAGAGTAATTGACTGACATCTTGTCACAGATCTCCACCGTTTATCCTCGAGAGAGCTTCTCTCGCTCATCGAGTCAGACTCGGCAGAAGTTCCTGCCCGAACTCCTCCTCAGCCGTCCCCAGCTCCTTCATCCTCATCTGGCAGTGGATCGGGTTATAAGTCTTCTGCCACGACAAACTCGTCGCCCGAAAAGCTAAAGAGTGTCGTTCCGCAGACGCTCCCCGTTCCGCAAACGGCTCCCGCGTCAGCGCCCGCGCTCTCCCCTACTGGTTCACTATTTCCACCTGCATCGAGGAACTTAGATCCCTCGCCGCTTTTGGCACGGAGTCAACCGACGCTTCTCTTGGCACACCTCTGTTCGGACATGAGGATAGCAGCGACGCCCCGGCTCCCACGGCTGTCTCCACAGGTGCACCCGGCCCAGCACCCACAGTTGCTCCTGAACCAAAGCCAGCTCCCTGGGATCCTTTCGGCTTTGGGCCGAGCACTGTCAGTCCTACAACTTCGGGTTCAATATTTGGCTTTGCTGCTAGTGAACGTACCCCGCCGCCCACCACCTCTCTATTCAGAGTGCCCAGCAGCTGGTCCGCCCAACAGATATTCGGCCAACCTCCCAGCGTCACCCAGGCACACTCGACAGCACCAGCCGTTAAGAGCCACCCCAAAGCAGGTCCTGAACCAGCTACCAAAGCCAAGACACCCAACCCCTCCGTTGGAGGCTCGACGTCCATCTTCGGACAGGCAAATCGTGGCACGGGCACAACAAGCATGCCCCTGAATTCCCACACGCCACGCAAAGGGCAGCAGAATGCAACTCCAAAGAATCCAAAGCAGTAATTGTCGCGGCGCATCCACGATCCCCCGTCAGATCGCGTCTACCGCTACGAGAAAACACTGGGATTGGGAGGTGGTGAGCTTAGTATACGAGGTCGACAGATAGCAAAGGCGGGAGCTTTCTGATGATAGTTGGAGGACCATGGTATTGGAGGCGAGCCATGTTTGAGGAGCCCAGACGGGATTTGTGAAGAACAAGCAATCACAGTGTGGAGATACGAAATGTTGCGAAATGGAGGCATCAAGACGCCTGAACTAGTACTCTGGCATCTTCTCCATAAGGAGGCTGCATTAAATGCGGAAACATATTTAGTAGGAATATTTCTGTAGGAATTGATGCCGTCAATGAGACCCCTTGCTCCCCCTGAATGGACCCACACGCACATGCCAAACGCAGCAGTCTTAAACAATAACCCGCCTGGCGACAAAGTAACAGAGGAGATTGTCAAATACAAGTGAATTCATTGACACATATGCAAAGTACTCGCTACACTATGAACCTCACAACGCCCGCCTTCCCATTATGCAAGCACACCTTCATAGACAACCCAGCAACGCCCTATCCCAACATGAACACCGCCCCTGGCAGAGGACAACACGGGAGCAAAGCGCCCTCTAAAAACCCCTCAGGAACTCCTCCAAGGAAAGCGGCTTCGTCACGGCATTATTCAACCCTTCATGATACGTAACCCACACCCTCTGTCCCGTCTCCTTCTCCTTCTTCCTCCTCACGCGGCCCCCGCCAGCATTCCCATCACCTTCCCCCAGGGGATTTGGTTTGTCGACGATGATCCGCCCAAAGAAGTCACGCTTGACGTTTCCACCTGGACCGGATGTGTCGAGCTTGTTGGTGTTGGTGTTCCTCTTGATCCGGGAAATATTCTCCTTGTCGTCAAAGACAAATGAGGGATCGATGGCGCCGCCCATGCGGAGGCGGGCCTTCCGGGCTTCGTTCTCGCGCTCGGCAAGGGCGCGTTGGAGTTCTTGGTCGAGGACTTGGCGGACGGCGTAGCGCGTGGGGGCTTGCATGGAGAGGGCAAAGGCGCCGGCGGTTTCGAAGGTGGCGAGGGTGTCAATGTCACTGTTACGTGTTAGCTGGGTGAATGCAGAAGGGAGGAAGAGAGGGGCTTACGGTTCCATGCGGTACACCCATTGAGGGCGTGCGCCGGGGCCAGCGGTGGCGTCCTCGATGCGGCCTTTTTGGAGCTCGATGCCAACTTCGGCGAGGACCTGGGCAGCACGGCGGACCATGGCCTTTTCGGCCTCGCGACGGACGCTGGCGACGGAGCCGGATTTGTCGCTGCCGCCTACTACGACGGGCTTGACATCAGGGGAGACAAGCCGTGCCAGGAAGGGGATGAAATCGGTGGCGATCTCGTCAGGGCTGCGGAAAGACCGATACAGGTGTGGGGGGAGATTGCTCTGGATGCCTTGGAGGGCAGCCCGGTTGACCTTTTCGGTCTCATGTGCCTCGAAATCGGCGCGTGAACCGGTGAAGGGGAGCTGTTGAGCGACCGCGGCTAAGTCGCCCCATTTGGCTTCTGAGGCGTTTGCTGTCGGGGGCTGGTAGCGGCGGGGAGACGCAAACAGGTGGTGGCATGCGAGGATCGGCTGACTCGCATATGGAATGAGCTCCCACTCCTGACTGCCAAACAGACGGGATGAACATGTGTCATGGAAGTGCATCCAGTCATATGCCGCGTTGGGCTTGGTCAGGAAGCAGTCATCGTTGAAGTCGCGGTTGGGGTATTCGGTGAAGATGCCGGACATGATGCGGTCGATCTCACCGCTGGTCTCGATCATCTCGCGGAGTCGGTCCATGGCATACTTCTTCTGCTGCTCAGCAAAGCCAAGCTGCGCCTGGGGGAGCTCATGGATGGTCTTCTTCGTTGTGGCAACCGCTACCGTCTGCTTGGGGAAGCCGGCGCCTTCTTGGAAGATTCGCGTGACGATCTCCTTGGTGCCACCTCGACCAAGGCCTCTCGCCCCTCCGCCCCCGTGAGCTAGGCTTGAGACGATATGCTTGTCAACCCAGCTGCGTGTAAGAGTCGGAGTACCGTCGGCGCATGTGGCCTTCAACCGGCCAGCAACCCATTCACCAACGACCATGACTCCTCGCAGGTCACCCTCGGCATTGCTCTCAAGCCCCTTCTTGGCATCAATTCCGCTGGTCATGCCCCACGCAGACTCGCACAGCTTTCGTGCGGCATCCTTCTCACATGGGATGCCTTCCTTCTCGAAGACCGACTTTAACCGCGTGACGACGGCTTCGACAGACGGCTTGCCCACGTGGATAATTTCCGCGAGACCGGACTGCCGCAGCGGACGGAGTGAGGGGTGGTAGACATCATTGCAGATCAGAATCAACGGACGCATCTGCCGGAAGTCATCCGTTTTTTTCTTGCGGCGTGACGAGTTTGACGTAGCTGCACCCGAGCTGTTCTTTTGATCCAGAAGAATCAGGTCGATCAAGGCCTTGACGAAGCCACCCTCGCCAGATGCTCCAGAACCGCCAACGACACCGTCGACTTCGTCGACCACAACACAGACGGGACGAGCCACCTTGGGCTGCTTCCCCGCCTGGGGCTTCTTGTTCTCCACTGTCTTGACAGACTCCGTCCCAAGACTCGTACGAATACGGCCCTTGACTACATCTTTGCTCCGATCGTCACTCGCATTGATCTCCATGACCTCGTAACCGGCCTGCTTCGCGCAGACATGGGCGAGTGTGGTCTTGCCCAAGCCTGGTGGGCCAGTCAGCATCAGAATCTTGCGGTGTGGCTTCTCCTCCTCTTGCTGCTGGTTTTGTTGGCCATGTCTTCGGACGGACTTGTTCTTGGCAGCGTGGGGAAACACGAGGGGATCCCAGCGCTTCAGCCAGCGGAGAACCTGGCGGTTTGTCAGATCGTCACCAACCAGGTCCATGAAGTTCCGCGCCCTGTATTTTTCCGTCCACAGCAGTGTGCGCTTCTGCTTCTTTGTATTCGCATGCTGGGGTTCTATCGACGGGACGGGCCTGTCTGGGTTGGCCGGGGGCGTAATGGGGGCGTCGGCGGCCTGCTTGCGCGCCTCCGCGATCTCCTTGTTCGCCGATTCAATCAGCTGCTGGATGTCGATTCCGTAATACTCCTTCTTCGCGCGTCCTTCTTTGGTCTTGGACCTGGCAGCCACCATAGTCTTGTAGGACACGGCAGCTGTGGGCTTCCGCTCTCGAATCGGGATCGACTTGCCGGCGCATGTTGACAGCTGGTAGGTCGCTCCGCTGAGGAAGCTGGCTGAAACGGATTTGGCCTGCGTGCCAAACAGACGCTCGTAGCGCTCAGCTTCCTCTTCTGAATCCTCGTGGAGCTGGCTGTCGGGAGGTGTTGAGATGACCTCTTGCGCAGCGGGGGCGGTGGCCTGGGTTGTCGCCTGGGTATGAGCGTCGTCCTCGATCACCTGGATCGGATGGTCAACCATCCTCCGCTTCGGGGAAGGTCCTCCGGCAACGTCATCTTCGTCAGAGTCGTCATCGTCGACAAATCCACCAAGGACACGCGGTTTTGCTGGCTTGGGATGATCGGCCGGCCTGGACCGTTTTCCGCTATTTGCGGGAGGAGAACTCGTCGGAAAGGCGATTGGGGAAGATGGAGCTACCATGATAAATCGCAATTTCGTATTTTACGTGGAAGACCGGGCTGAGATCAAGACATGATCGAAGAATTGGGTGTTTGCTGAGGAGGTGCAAGTCTCGGCGGCGGTTTTCCTGGTCAATGCAAAGAACGACGCGCTTTCCACAAAGTGCCCCAGACGCGTCTCAATCAACGCGCATTGCGGGGCTCGATCGCGGCCAGCATATAATGGTCCGTGCCCGGACTTCACGTGATTTTCCACGTGACCAGAGGCTCTCACTGGCATGCATGCACTCCCCTGAATGCCAAGTAGCGAGTTGGAAAAGTAAACAATGGCAACACAGACGCATCGCAAAGAGAGCAATCACCGTCTCTTTGCAACAAAATATACAAGCTGACAATTACGCGCAATGATGGGCTTCCCACACCCCCCCTCCAGAAGCACAAGATCTGAACTGACTGAATTGTTCTTGGAAAGCTGGAAGGAACGGATGAGTTGACCTTGAAGTACGTACCTCGGTACGTACCATCTGCGCATCAGACAAGAGGGGTCTGGCAAAACTGGAAACACCGCCGGACGACACCATTCCCGCCCATTGCCTGTTGCGGCAAGGGGAGTTTGTGGAGGCCATTTCCCCCCACCACACTGAACCGATTTCGCCGATTCGAAGTCGCATGCCCATCAAGCTCTGTGTCAAGGCTTGAGCTTGCGGACGCAACATTGGATGAAAACCTGGAGGGTGAAGATTGCAAAGTTGGCCGACAGCTGATTATTTTGATCTGGTGATCTCCTGGATGATCTCGAAATCTCCAAGCGGGGTGACGAGCATCAGGGCGAAATCGAGGACCTGAGTGGGATCTCCAAATCCTTGCTGCGGCGCTTCGGCTTCGCAGGCGAGCGGGGCCGCCATGGATGAGACCATCCGCAATCTCGGGCCCGAAAGCTTGATTCCATTCGCGACATACCCGCCAACCTGGAACCGAACTTGGAGACCCGAAGCCTTGCGAACCAAGATCCGACTTCCGCCACCGATGATCCAGCTCGAGTCTAGAGCAGCCCTTCAACTACCAACCCATTGCGCATTGGCATGAGATAGCCCATGATTGCTCACAGTCGCAGAGGTGTTCAGACAACAAGGGGCAGGTAGCCCTCTTCCCTCTCAGAACGCCATGAAGTCATTCCGCTTAATTCCGCGCGGCCCATCGGCGCAACTTGCCGCAAGCGTCCCGATCAGGAGCCCACGATATTGAAGATGTCGGACGGCTTCCGGATAACACAAGCCTGCTGTCGGCTCCCGGAGATCTCATCAGATGTCTCCTCCACCGGCCATAGGGTAGTCGCTTCCACTGACACACACTTATCTCGGAGGTTATGTCGCTGTCGTCGCAGCTGCTGTGGTTATCATCAGTGTCGTCGTCGTCATTATCATCAGAGATTTTCCTCCCTAGCATCACCACGGCCCTGACAAGCCTCTGAGCAGGCAGGAAAAGAGGAAAGGCTAGCGTAGCAAACAAGCAGTCAACCAAAGGGTTCCCATGACACCGTCCACAAGTCAGGCAAAGCCCACAGTCCTGTACTTTTCATCCCCCTCCCCCAAACCAGCCCTCCTCGTATCACCAGCCCTCCTCGTGAGCCGTCCATCACAGCTCACCCCCAGTCACACACCAGGAACAGCGCATTGCCCCAGTGTAGCCAAGCGGTGTGCGAATTGCGTCACTCACCTCTGTCGTCTGCACTCTGGCCCAGCCACTCACAGCACCAACAAAGGCTCAGCCAGCACAGCGGCTAACCCAGCCGGGCAGCTCATCACATCTCACCCCTCTCCTTTTTTTTTTTGCATCCCAGTTTGTTTCCCGCACGGTAATTTCCCTTATTTTCAGCAGATTTGCATCCCAGTTCGTTTTCCCCACGTGTAATTTCCCCCATTTTCAGCAGCATTTTATCTGAAGTCGTGTTTTCACCTCCTGACCTCTACCAGACCGCGTTTTACTGGTATTCACACTGCGACCCGCTCTTCTCTGCCACTGCCTGCTGTGACCAGCCCCACACCTTGCTGGAATCGACCCTGCATTGGGCAAGTTAGCCCGATTCAGCCCGTTTGAGCTCCTGGTTCCGATCAGCTCCGTTCCGCATTTGCCCCACTTCTCCGGGGCTTCACCCCGAGTTTCTCCACTCTGTGCGACACAATCGGCCCCACTTGCATCGGTATCGGCCTCAGAACCCGGGTTTCAAGCCGGATGTGTTTGATCTTTCGCACAACTTTTCGTTCATTCACTTTACACGTTATATTTTTCACTTCATGCGTTTGACCTGCCTGAACAGGCACCAAACCATCTGAAAAAGGCGTTCTGCCATCCCAAATCGGTATAAAGCCATCCAAAGTACGTATCTGGCCTTCCCGAAAAGGGCAAGAAACGCAATCTGACACGGCAAACGCGGTCGTCCATCTGAGATCAAGGCGTTTGTAACCGACTTCGGCCACTTTTCCCGCTGCCAACAGGCCGTCGACAGGTGTGGTGATCGGCCATCTAATGTTTTATATCGTGGTGCCCCTCAAATTCGAAACGGCCATCCAATATTTGCAGCGCGCCAACAAGCTAGAAATGGATCCTTTTGAGCCAATAATTCCGTCCTTCTGCTCATTAAGGCGGTACGGTAGAGATATAAGGTTGGTGCGTTCCTCAGGAAAAGCGCGGGAAATTGGCCCCTGCCTTTTCTCCCTTTTCTCGACAGATACGACCTCGAGGACACTCAGCTGTCCAGCAACGCCATTGCCAACACATTGTCCTCAGTGGTTTTGTAGTCAGCAATCTCCATTGTCACTTGTTCGCTTCTCTCAGTCGCCCGCGCTCATACGACGCGGACTCGGCAACTTCACTCACGAGACTCACTCATGTGCCAGTCTGAGCACCGGTTGACTCATTTCGACAACCAAAACTCCTGTCCACAACGCCTCAGCTCATCCCACTTCGCATCCACCCGCATCTACACACGTTGAGAAGCGCCCTGTTTATATCCATACGTCTTGGAGATTGCAAGCGCGCCGCTGTTCTGACCCCGACTGTCGTGGACTCTGTCCTCTTCGAAGCCAACCACGGTGACGACAACGCCGACCATTTCACGCGATGGATCCCACCGAATATGACGACTTCCATAACCTCTCACGGTATCCCGACGCAAGGTTCAGCATGTCTTCCTCCGCTCCGGGCGACTCACTCTACTCATCAACCAACACCCGGTACGGCTTCCAGCCATCGACTGCCTCCTCGGCCAACCCACGATACTCATTCCAGACCCCAACTGAACTTCTCGGTGGAAATGCCTTCCTCTCCGCCAACAACGCCGGTTATGCCTCTGGATCTACGAACCCGGGCTCTGACAACCCGTTGCACAGACTGCAGCTGGCCAACGACCCCTCCTTCTCCCCTGTTGACACCCCCGTCGACTCCTCCTTCAGCCCCCCACCAGGCAACGACTACGCCCTCAGCAGTAGTCCCCCCTTCGCTCCAACGAATACAACCACCTCGCGAACCGGCGCAAACCCTTCGTCTTCCTCCCGCCGGCGCTCGTCCCGCGTCGCCTCCTCTCCCTCCCCGGGACCCTCCACGACCCTCTCAGGGGGCATCACCAAGTCCCGCCCGTCCACCTCAGGGGGTAAACACAACACGCATCTCCGCGAGAAACGCACCCTCATCCCCATCACAGACGAGATGACACCAGAAGAGAAAGCCGCGGCCAAGCAAGAAAACTACCGGCTTCGCAACGGCGACAGCGCGGCAAAGTCGCGCATCCGCAAGACCATGGCCGTCGTTGAGGGCGCCCTCGCAGCTCGGGGATATGCGGCGGACGTGGAGATGCTGATGGACCTGTTGGGAGAGTCCGAACGGGTGATGAGTTCCTACGGGATGGGGGCTGCGTGGGACGCTGTCAAAAAGGGCGTGTTGGAGAGGTATGGGAAGGTCCCTGAGGTAGGGAAGGGAATCGGGGAGGTACTGTTTCGGCGGGACGAGGGCGTCTTGGGGTTGCTGGCAGATCCGGAGGAGGCAAGACGGGAGTTGGAGGGGAAGGTGGTCAGTGGGGAGCTGGTAGTTCATGGATTGGCCTTCGCAGATGCGGTCGCCAGGCTGGTGGGCAAGGAGACGGGGGATGTGCCGACATATCGCATGGTGGTAGCAAAACAGGAGCTGCGAGAGAGGATTGCTGCTGCAGCGAAGGCGAGGGAGGAGGGGCGGAGGGAGGTGGAGAGCTTGAGGGAGAGGTTGGAGACGAAGTTGAAGAAGGTGCAGAAGGCGGATGAGGAGATGCCGGCTTTGAGAGCGACAGCGGTGAGGTATGGGCAGGAGGACTATTTTTCGAGCTGCTTCGGGAAGGGAGCGGGTGGAATTGGCGACGACGTTATGGACGTCGCGGTTGTTGATCAGCAAAACTCCGCCCCAGCAGCTGAGCTTGACTCGACGACGCAGGCCGGTGTCCCGACACTACCGACTCCTGAGCCGCAGGGCGGCGCTGACTTCAAGTCCCTGCTCCCCGATCCCATGGCCACCGACGACTTCTCGACGACAGAGCTCCAGGCCGAGGGCTGGTTCCAGGGCACGGAGCAGTATCAAGGAGGTTACAATGATCTCGGGGATTTTGTTGGCTGGCCGGGGGGCGACACGGTCGACCCACAGCTCTTGCAGCTGCCAGGCGACGGGGAATTCCGGCTCCCGTAGGCGTCTTTTGCTCTGCATCTTTGTTCCATTTGGCTTAGGATTCTTTGAGTGCCATGCTGGTTTGCATAGGTACGCCCTAGTTGATACCCGAGCCTGAGCTTCAGTTAGACAGCTTTTTTCTTCCTTAAATCGATGCGCCTTGCCTTGAATTACTTCGCTTCCTGGTGATCCCCAGGATCCTTGTCTGACGACCGAGTCAAAGGTCAGCTGGCTGGGAGGGATGACGCAATCATCAGATAAAATTGTGCAAAGAAGAACAAAGGTCACAATGGCAGCCTTTGCTCGCAATGTGAGGGCGTCTCTCGTCTGTGAAGATGATGAAGTTCATCCGCCGCTGGATCGTGGGATGGTCAAAATCCGCTGGTGGTCCCAGAGATGGCCGTGTCTGCCATCGCCCCGGCAATTGGTTCCATCCTATTCACGGAACTTGCAGCGACAAAGACACACACCCGCAGGGGGAGCAACCTCAGCCCCCGCTGAGATCCTCACCCCATGAGGCCCTGATCGACCACACACACCACAATTCAAACCCAACTTTTGACCTGCAGACCCCTGAGCAAACAAACGCCCTGTGAAGTAAGCTCACTTCGAAATTTCTACCCCAGCTCGGATCTAAACACCACAGGGTGAGATATTCTCAGAGATCCCAATCTTTTCCAGGGGTTTATTTACTTCCCCTGGCTCAGGGGAAAGACAACCCTAACCCTAATCTTCCGCGTTGAGGAGGAAGTAGTATAGAACTAAAGGTCTAAGCACGTATTTCTGCAGCTCTGAGGGAAAATATCCAGCAGGAGGGAACTATATCACCATATATGTGGCTCTGAGGAGAGAATTCTATAAGCCTAAGCAGCTATCCCCCTATCTAACATGCTGGGAACCCCGGACGCAAAGGGGTATACAACCCTAGGGTTTTTTAATTGAATCTGCTCTACTGGGAAATGTAGGGGAAAGGGGTATATAACCCTAGGGTTGTGTAAACCTCGCTGCAGCAGTAGAAACCGCTGAGGGGAAGTAGATATTGTACTAAGGGACTAATCCCCTATCTGCTGCTGTGGCAATAGTAAACGGAATGAGGTATATACTCCTAAGGGACCAAGACTACATGCTTGTGTGGTGGTGTGGTTAATTGAAGCCACCTGATTCTCGGCCTTTTCAGGCCGGCTGTGTTGCTCCGGACTAGGCCCGGCCGTGATATCCGGGATTCGGCACAATCCGGACCAGAGCGGGTGTGTGTTAAGAAACGCGGCAGACTCGGCATGTTCTCCGCTTGGTGAAGCAAGCGGGCCTTGTTCCCGCCGGGCAGGAAGGGTGGGTGGAGATGAGGATCTGTTTGATGAGGTGGGATGGGATGGTTCCTGGGAGTGGAAGGTGGAGGCAGCTTTGTGTCCTGCGATCTGTTAGACGCTTGGGAGTGCGGGCTGACTATCCAGCGTTGATGGTAGAGTTGTTTTGGATTGCACTTTTGATCAACATCAAGTGACTTGCCCTGTGAGAATGATGCTTTTGTATGTCCTGATTCATCTGTCTGTTCAATACTTTATAACCAACTGGCTGTCAATGGACTTCCCTCGCCAGATTCAAGGGGGCAGTGCATATCATGCAAATCTGCCCTAATCAAGTGCCCTTTCGACGCGGGTTGTTGACGTGAGCCAGACATCCGCAATATGAGAGGCTGCTTTGTCCCAACTGCATTAGAAGGCGTTGGCGGTTCTGCGGTTGTGTTCCGTGAAGTCAAGTCCACCTTGGTGAGGTTCGAGGCTGGCTTGCTCAGCTGGGTCATGATGGAAAAACCCTGATGGCAACAACAGGCAGCGCTGGAAAAAGACGGCTGTCTTGGCAGGAAGCGGTAAGATAAGCGCTGCTGTCCAGTAATTGCGAGGTTAACTTGCCACTCGCACGCGCTGGCATGCAAGACGACTGAGATGGTATTTCGTTATCGTCATTCACCAAATCACATGCCTGGGTGTTCCAGAGGCTGAGACTGACGCAGGGGACAAGCACATTCCAGAAGCATGCACCACTTCTTCCAAACCCGGGCAGGCAGAGCAGTGATCGAAGCTTCAAACACAGGGATATCATTTTAAACCTCAAACCTAACCAAAAATATATCTAGCCGGATGGACAGTCTGAGGACATGTGTCGTAAGGGCGTCCTCTACTATCATCATCAAACAAGTACAGGAACCAGCAGCAACTCCTCATCAACATCCAAAACCACACCCCTATTACCTGGTGCAAGCGCAGATCGAAACGCCCGAGGGAAAGCTGCGCAACTCGACCCGTTGCCACCATGTAGCTACTCTAGCCTATTGGGTAGCATAAGGTTGGGGCTGGCCGTACGGGGCGGCGGGCTGTTGAGGGTAGGCTTGTGGTTGTTGGGGATAGGCTTGGGGTTGAGCGGCGTACGGCTGGGCGGGGTACTGGGCAGCAGGGTACGCGGCGGGCTCGTGCTTGATGTTGCCCAGCTCGGCGTTGTTGCTGTTGGAGTCGGACACGCAGGCCTTGATGAACATCACGAGGTTGACAATGCACAGGACCCTATGGTAGGTGTTAGCTTACGGATATTGAAAATATGCCGGGGATTCGCTGGGCGGCGAATTATTGCCGACGTACCACACCACGGCACCAAGAGCGGCGCAGACGGCGAGGGCAGCGCCGAGCTGCTTTACGGGGCTGTAGTAGTCATCGTTGCGGAAGCCGTTGGCGCTGCTGTAGATCGAGAGCCAAAGGCTAGCCAGGCTGGCTGACCAAGCCCAGGCGGAAAGCCAAAAGATAACGGAGAAGATGTATCCGATCAAAAGACCAATGCGAAAAAAGTTGTTGGGCTGGAACTTCTCCAGCGCAAGACCGCCGCCGTAGACGATGAAGTTCCAGATGGCCTGCGGGTGGCGTCAGCGGCCAGGCTCCACATTGACTTATATGGCCGCCGCCCCGGACCAGGGATGCGACGGCACGGAACGAAGACATACCACGAAGATGACCATACCACCAGAGCTGGTATAGAGGAAGAGATAAGAGCCGCCGTAGATCGAAGTGGCCCAGGCGCCCATGGCCAAGCAGATGAGCGAAAGGCCGAGGATGGCGTACTTGATGTATGTCACCCACGCGGGGGAAGGGGGAGGTCCCCTGGCGAGAAGTCCCGAGGCGCCCATATCGACTGGCTGTGGTTACTGAGAGAAGGGGAGCGAGAGTCGGCTTGAAGCAAGCGAGCGAGCGAAGGTTGAGTGTAAGAAGACGCGACAGAGAATGTGTCGTGGATGGAATCGAGGAGTGGTGTGTGTGGGCGACGCTGCTGATCTTCCCTGGCTCCTCTCCCACTATCAACTCGTGGGACAACGGCCAGCTTTATCCATCTTCTGGCTTTCTCGTTTCGTGCCGACGTCCAATGCACCCATGGCTCTCGTCGAGGGACCTGATGGGCTAACGGGCAGCAGCGATGCGGACAGCCACAGAGCTGGACCCAGAACCCTGCATTTCGTGCTGCGAGAAAGGGCGCTGGTCGTCTGGGCACGCATGTGGTCGGCCGATGTTGATTCGCAGACAGGGCCCCGACAGGGGACCGGCCCCGGGACCCAGCCTTAGGAGCTGAGGGGACCCCTCTGCCGTTGCTGTCCCGTGCCCCGAAGGCTGAGAAAAAGGTCAACAGTGCGGAGCAACAAGGCCCCGCGTTTCTTGGTTCGCGGGCAGTCGCGGCCATGATGGATGGGGGGGGGGGGCATCCAAAACACGATAATTAGCAGAACTGTGGCTGTGTCTGCCTTGCACTAACCGCTCCCGACGTCCCCAGAGTCGTTTTTCCTTTCAAAGTTGAAGCAATCGTGGTGCCAATGACCAGGCTGTGCGGCGACGGCTGCCCAGAAAACAGGCGAGCAGGACCCGCGATTCGCTTGCGACTGCCGAAGTGGAAAGCAGCACATTCTGTTTCCTCACCGCAAGTTTTGCGACTCTGCTCTCGTCCGGCCGTGGGGCTGAAATTGCTGCTGTCGATATGTCATGCCGAGGTCTGGACGCGGAGCTGAACGCGGAACCCAACACACTGTCGCTAAAATTAGCCCTTCATTGGGTGTTGGTACGGCCAGACGCTCCCAATTTCCTACACGCACCATAAAGGAGAGAGACACTCGCACAGAGAATCTTTTTCCCAAAAAGCGGCGTCCACTGGCACGTCGCGGGGAAGGAAAGAGCTTGCTCGAGAGCGCCTGCCATCGGAGCATCCACAGCCACAACGCCTAGCCAATTTTTGGCGGGGTCCAATTGATGCCATTGTCGACAGACTCAAGCGTCACACTGCCTGACCTGACGCGCCCCCGGAGAAGTGATGCTGCGAGGATGCGGAGTTAAGCGCGTTTGGCTGTGGTTCGAAGTTGGGACGACAGAATTGCCGACACCCCTGCAGTCACGACAAGGTTCTCACAAGAATGATGTCGGCGCCAAATCTTTGCGCGGCGCAGTCGCAGACACGCAGAAAGGGGGAGGGTTCTTTGCATTGCAGCTCACATGCCAAACGGTTTTCTGGCGCATTCGTTTGGGCTGCATGGCCTGGATCGAGCCTCAAACAGCTGCGGCCGGGTGGCGCTCCCAGGTTCGTCGGAAGGCTTGCATTTGGCTGGCGCGATCGCGAAGGGGCTTGCCCGTGGCTTGACAATCGCATCTGCGGCTGACATGGTCCCGGAATCTGAAATCTCTGTTGACTATGATGACCAGATGAGATGGAGGTTCATCGTTTGATGTGACATTGACGTTGTCGTCGCTGTCGTCGTCTTTAGAGTCTCCCATCGCCTTAGCGTCCCTAATTAGCGACCCTTGTTGCGGATCCGGGGAGGCCTCAAGAGTGGACACTGGAAGGATCAATACCAAGACACTCTAATGATCCCGGTGGAAATGTTTCCTTCAAGCGGAAAACATCGCGAAAACTGTCAAACGTCACCGAACCCACCGCAGTGCGACCCCGAGTTCCGCGCCGTGCCCTAGTGTCGTCGCAGCGCTAGAACAAGACCCGCCGCATCGTCGTCGTCACCATGAAACTATGAAACTAGTCGGTTCGCATCGCGAATTTCTCAGGAGGCCTCTTGTGTTGAAGTCGCGACATGGTGTGGCGTCAACCCCCCAATACTATTCGGGAACAGGAGGTCGTCTGTCCGTCCTGATTCTGACTTCTTCTGCCACAGGCCCAACTGAAACCGTTCAAAGACTTCCCCTGAATAGGACGTTCAGCTGAAAGAAAAGGGGCTGTCAACCAGCCCGGTCCCACTCGGAAGGCCGCTGAACAACTCCAAGTTGACTGTGACAGCACACCGATCCGTTTCACTCACTACTTCTTCAACTCTTGCTGATGACTCGATGTTCCTTTCGGGAGCGGAGGCTTCCCGCAGAAGCAGCATCGGATGAAAGATGTCTCGAAGATGACACCAAAGTCTGAAGTCACAGCCATTCGATTTCTATCTACCCATAACCAAGTTTTCATCTCTCACCAGTGACCGCCTAGTAAACGCCGCGCTCGAGAACACTCAGATTGACTTGAAGACAGGTCTTAACCAGGCCATGATATTCACAAACACGAAACTAAGACCAACATCCGAGTCTATGACAACGCCAGCATGACCGCTTCACTTCCGCTCATGCACCAACCGCCCCTTCACCCAAACCATGCGTGTGTTCCGATCATCCCCATTATACACCCACTTCGCGATCCTATCCTCCCACGACTCCCACCCAAACACATCAACATTCCCATCCTCCTCCTCCTCTCCCACTCCACCATCCTCCTCCACCGTCCCCAACACCACCAGCTGCGCATCCCATTCCATCCCTACCTCAAACCCCCCAACCTTGCCCTGCATCCCCATCACCTCCGCCCCGCCCCTCGTCGCAAGATACAACACCTCCTCCACCGTCAACTTGGCCTTATCATCCCCTCCCATCGCCACATGTCGACTCACCAACGCGGCATGCCTCGCCGCCTCGAGCACACTCGGACTATATCCCCCAGACATATCCGTCCCCAACCCACACGTCACCCCCTTCTCCATCAACCACCTCACCCTCGCCGCCCCGCTCGTAATCGCACTATTGCTACACGGACAGTGGCTCACCTTGGCCCCGCGCTTCGCAATCAGCTCCGCCTCAAACTCACTGAGGTGCACCCCGTGCGCGAGAATCGTCCGATCCGTCAGCAGCCCAAACGCATCGTACACCGAGGAATAACTATCATCCCCGGCACCCGTCGCGCTCGGGGGGAACAGCTCCTTCACCAGCGCAATCTCGTTCTTGTTCTCCGAGATGTGAGTCTGGATGGGCAACTCCGGCCTCTCCGCCGCGAGCTCTCCCAGCCCGCGCAGCAGCGGCGCGGAGCAGGAGGGCGCAAAGCGCGGCGTGAGCACCGGGCGGACAATGTCAAAGGACGGGTCGATGGACTCGATGTAGGCGATGGACTCGCGGGTGGCAGCGAGGGAGGCCTCGGGGGATTCGTCGCGGTAGTAGGCGGGCGAGAGCTGGTCCATGCAGACGCGGCCGACGAGGGCGCGTTGGCCGGCTGCGAGGCACAGGTCGGCGAGGAGGTTGGTGGAAGGGACGTCGACGGTGGCGTAGTAGGCTGCGCACGTGGTGCCGTGGGCGAGGGTCTTGCGGATGACGCGCGTGTAGACCTTGCGGGCCTTGGCTGGGTCCGAGAGGGAGGCCTCGAGGGGGAAGGTGTAGGTGTTGAGCCAGTCGAGGAGGGTGGAGTTGCCAAAGATGCCGACGTTGGGGTACTGCGAGGCGTGCAGGTGGGTGTCGATGAAGCCGGGGAAGAAGAAGTGGGCCGGGGAGGAGGAGGTGGTGGTGGCGACGGAGTCGGGGGTCCAGTTGAGCTTGGGGAGGAGAGCGGAGAGGGCCGAGGTGATGTTGGTGTGGCCGGGCTCGATGGCGACGATCTTGCCGGCGGCGTCGACGGCGATGGCCGTGTTGTGGAGGTATTCCAAGTCCGCAAGCGTCTTGCTGTGCACAAAGGTGCCGAAGAAGATGTTGTTTTTCTGCGGTGGTGTCGCCATGGCTGCGGGTGTTGTGTGTGTTTGTGTTGCCTGCCAAGGGTCTCAAAAAGGGGGGAGGATCGCCCAATCAGGTTTTGGGCCGGAAGCCGGACGGTTGGGCAAGGCGCAGCGCAAACAGGCCTGTCATTCGCGAGCGGCGCGCACAAATTTGGTGGGTTTTGCGGCGCGCGTTGCAGTTGCAGAATCGAAGATTGCACACAGATAGGGCGTTGGGAAGGTTGCGGGTGGCTGGAGGTAGCGTGGAGCCGTGGCCCGGCTTTATCTTGCTTCTAGCTTCATCCAAGCCCGCGAAAGTTCCACAGCTGGAGGCTCCCCTTGTTCGTGAATGCTGCCGAGCGGATCCGTCGGCCAGCGCCGGCACCCGCCGTGACGGCACGGGCGTTTGCCCGAGCCCCACTCTCTCCATTTCTCCAGCATCCCGCGCCGCCCCGCCGTGCTGATTGGCCCAGCCCAGCTGAAGCTGTCTGCAACGGCATCTGACGCACCAGTTCACACCTGTCGTGGGGCCGGATTGGCCTGCGAACCTTGCTGAGTGGCTGCCCTATCTGATAAGAGGCCGTGATCGAGACATTTTGCGACGAGCTCCCGCCGACCTCCGTCACCGTCAATGAACGCACCGACGATGTTCACATTTGCACACGAAGCTTCTCCCCAAGAGGCAGCGTCAAGAATCGCTCCAACTCCTTCAAATTCTACCAGTAAAGGCATCTACGGCACAGACATGCCGCTCTAAGGTGATCCCATCTCCTTGGAGATCCCGCCTTTTCTAAATCATGATATACACGCGCTGTCAAGCCAGATATTAGACAGCTCTACTCATTAAACCCTATCAAAGCTGCGCCGCCGCAATGGCCGCAGCATGTTGCCCCGTGTACGAAATCGAAACATGGACGTGCTTGATCCCAGCCTTCTTAGCCGCCTCCAACGCAGATCCGTAAAGCTGCAAAATAGTTAGCATTGATGCCGCATGCGATGGGTGTGCATGGAACTTGCCTTGACAACGGGCGAACCGTTCTTGTCTGCTTGGATCTCAATGTCCTTTAGCGCGGCGCCAGCTCCCTGGCTGGGTCCCCCAAGCGCCTTAAAGACAGCCTCCTTCGCCGACCACCTTCCGGCAAAGGCCACTCGTGGTTGTCGCCCGGTGGACTTGGCCGATGTCATGCAGTACCTGATCTCGGCATCCGTGAAGTTCCGCTCAAGGAAGGTGTCATTGTCGATGTTGATCATCTCAATCTCCTCGATGTCAATGCCTACTCTCGTGTTGGCACCTTCGATCTTCCTCGCTTCACGTCCAACTACTTCTGCGAGCGACACTTTGCCCGCAGCAGACGAGTCAATTTTCTCCTCCGAGAGCTTCATGAAGTCCGCAGGGAACTTGAGCTCGCCGGTCTTCTTGTCCTCTGTGACACGCGCATCGGGGTTGAGGAGCACTGAGCTGAGCTGCTCGTCAGTGTACGGCGAGTTATTCTTCGCGACGAACAGCGTGTTGTTGATGAGACCGTTGTGGAAGAACCGGTATGCCTTCTTCTGGCGGGCCTCGACCTTGGCACGGTAGGCCTTGAAAGTGTCCTCATCGAGGGTGGCATAGAGGTACTTGGGGTGAACACCAATGGCCTGGGCGCCCTTCTGGCCGAAACCGAACGAGGTGACGGAGAAAGCCTTGACGCCGTCCGTCTGGATGCTCTTGCTCGGGTAGACAATGTAGTCGAACTTCTCCATGACCGCGTCGACGTTGTCGGCATTCCTGTTGCCGGGGACGAGGCCAGTGTTGAGCACCTGCAAGCAGCCGTTCATCATCCAGGCACCGGCAGCACCCTTGGGGTGACCGGTAAGATACTTCTGGAAGATGCCGAGCACAGCGTTGCCCTTCTTGCGGCCAAGGTGAGCCAGCTGCTGGCAAATGACAGACGATTCGTTCTTGTCGTTGGCCTTGGTCGATGTTCCGTGGAAGGACGCGACACCGAGATCGTCAATCGTGAGACCCCAGGTGGCGAGAGCACCGCGGAGGGGAGCGATGCTTGGGTCGCTCTTCCAGAAGTTGTTGCCATAGCTGCGGAGCACCTCTTTCGTTTGACGCTCGGCCTCTTTCTCGATCTGCTTGGCACGGTGACTGATGAACTTGTCGATCTCGCTCTTGGAGCGGCCCTCGGCCTCGAGCGCCTGGGCTTCATCGGCAAGATACTCGAGGTCGGAAACCTTGTCGTCCTCGATCTGCTTCTTGCGACGCTCAATTTGTCGCCGCCTGTACTTGATGTCGAGAAGGGGCGACTGGAGCTTGCCGGGGTGCTCACGGGCAGTGGTGAGCACACCCTGACCCGGGGCAGGGACGGAGCGGCCAATCTTGTCAGAGGCGGTGGTAGTGAGGGCGAGAATGCCGTGAATAGGGACACCCATGTCAAGAGCGAGCTTGGCAGTCATGATGACCTGAACACCGGAGCCTTGGGATTCCATAAATCCATTTCTGGTTGTGGTGGTTGGGCGGGACATCTCCTTGGGGGTGCGGCCATGGGCAAACTCGTCAACAGCGTTGCTCGTGGCCTTCATGTTGGCGAACTCGTAAGAGCCTTCCTCGCCGAAGTCATCGAAGCCACCGACGAAGCAGACACGAGCCTTGCCCTCCATGATGGTCTCGTAGCCAATGTCGACTGACTCGACGGCAGTGGCGCAGGCACCGACAGGGGTCTTGATGGGACCGGAGGAGGAAATGAGCAACATGTTGACCCAGGCCGCCATGGTGTTGATGAAAGACTCTTGAAGAATATCGTTTTGCAGCGGCTTGTCAAGGAATCTGTCGCGGTGCATGCCCCTGAGGGCGGCAGCACCACCCATACCGGAGCCGACGCAGTTGCCGACTTCAGAAACGTGTACGTACTTGTAGAACTCATACGGGTCCGTGATGCCGGATGCGAGGAGGGCCTCGACCGTGGCGACGAGAACAAACAGCGCAACGGGGTCAACCTGAGAGATAATATCATCAGGGATGCCATAGCGCTTGGCGTCCCAGCCGGTAGGAATCTGACCGGCAACAAGGCGATCGAATCGGAGCGCCTTGGGAATCCACAGGGATGCACCCTTCTTCATGCGGACCGTGTACTGGCCGGTCTCAGGGATCTCAAAGATCTCGACCTTGTCGCCGTGCTCGCGCTTGAACTCCTCGGCGGTATCCTTTGAAGCCTCAAATGGATCGAGATCCTCCTCGATGACGACCTCGTGAAGAAGTTGCTTCTTGTTGGGATCATAGCCTTCGAACAACTCGGGCTCAATAAGCCGGATGCCGGCATGGTCCAGAATGTACTTCTCGTACTTGGGCTTGATATCCTTGTCATCGACGGGCTCGCCAGTCTTGGCGTCAACCCACCCGGAGTATGGCTTGCCCTTGATGGGTCCGTTGTGGTTCTTGATGAGGCCCATGACCCAGGCCATTTCGATGCAGCCCTCAAGAGAGAATTCGCCATAGGCTTCCATCTCCCATCGGGTGCGCGAGTTGCCCCAGGGGCCGACCTCAGCAAAACCGGTGACGACGACGACCTTCTCAAGGTCGACCATGCCCCTGAGCTTCTCGTTGAGGGGTGCGACCTCGGAATTCCAATCAGGAAGGATCGGGAACTCAAACTTGATGTTGGCACGAGGCTCAATGACCTTCTTCTTGTAGAGAGCCTCGGAGTTTTCGCCGTTCACAATCTTGTTCTCGGCCGAGGTCTCCTTGGTGACAGCTCTGCGGATCTCGCTCGTCTCCATGAGGTTCTTGCGCTCCCTGGTCATGGTTTCGTTGAGGTTGTTGAGGAATTGAAGACCGCCGTTCAAGTCTGCAAACACTGGCTCGTTTTGGCAGAGGTCAACGATGGTGGGCGACATCAGGCCGAGCAGATTGAAGGCCATCTCTTGTTGAGAGAAGGTACGGACGCCAAAGTTCTCAACGGCCTCAGCAACAATGTTGTTGCCCGACATCAAGCCAGTACCGCGAGTCCAGCCGATGATGGCACCGCAGATGGTCAGGTAATTCGCCCAGTCCTCTGCGTACCACCGGTTGAAGAGGGTCTCGAGACCGAGCTTCGACTCCGAGTACAGACCGTCACTACCGAATGTACCGTGGTTGGGAGAAAGGGGAAGGATGACCTGCGCAGGACGGGTCTCAATGCCACGGTTGGCCTTCTCCGCCTTCACCGCACCGAGGAGGCGGATCAAGTTGGTGAGCATGATACGATGAGCGAGCTCCGACTTGGAGTCGATGCCATCGATTTGACGACCCTGCTCAGAGATAGCGGCGAAGGGAACAATGTAGTCCAGATCCCAGCCGAGGCCAGCCTTAGGGTCGTAAATGTAGTCGATCAGTGCGTTGACATCGGTCACGCTACCCTGGTTGAAGGGAACGACCACAAGTTGGGAACCGCGCGAGCCAAACCGGGCGTACATGGATTGGTAGTACTCAGTGACCTCGCGGGAGAAGCGGCTGGTCGTGACGATGACCTTGGCGCCACCAGAGATGAGGCCCTGGAGGACCTCGGCACCAATCGAGCCAGCACCAGCACCAGTCATGAGAACGTACTTGCCGGCGAAGGTGACGCCCTCCTTGGCAGCCTCCTCGAGGCAGTCCAGATAGAGGCCGGTGAACTTCTTGCTGTAGTCCCATCCGTGCTGGGTCTTCTTCCGCAGGTGGAGGAAGGGGATAGTTTCTGTCTTGCCCTTGGGCCTGGGAGCCGACTTCTTGACAGTGACGCCGCCCTTGCCGTTCTCCTTGGGAATGATTTGACTCTCGTTCATGGCCAAAGACCGGATGATATCACCATACAGGTTCTTGATCTCAAGCTGTGAGGTCTTGGACAGCTTGTGCTGCTGCTTGATCAGCTTGTAGATCTTGGACAAGTCGTTTTGAACCTTGGTGCGGTTGCCGTATTCCGAGATCTTGCCTCCCTCGGCCATCTGCTGGACGTAGTGCTCAAGCTTGCGGCAGCTTGCACGAGGAACTTCCTTGTAGTCCAGGTTGCCACGGGCGTCGATGGTAGTCTGAGGACCAGTGGGCACAGCGACGTCCTTGTAAACAGGGTTCACTGTCAGGGCGTCCTTGCAGTTTTCGATCAGCTGGGCGCCGAGCTGCTTAGCCAGCTCATACGTCTCCCCGCGCTCCGTCGGGCAGTTGTCAATGTGATACTGCATGAAATCCAGGAGTGTCGGGTTGGACCGGTTCATCAGCCGAATGCACTGGCTGACAATCTCGCGGTCGACAGCCTTGAGTCTGCCAAAGATAATGTCATAGTACATTGAGAGGGCATCTTGGCGTGCCCAGTTCCACGAGGAGTCGTAAACACGAGCCTTGAGGGAGCTGAAGACGGGCTCGATACCGGCAGCGTAAAAGTCGCCGTGTTCTGTCGACCACAGATCCAGTTGGCTCTGCAAAACCTTGGTGGATTCCTGCGAGGCCTGGAATGCTTTGTCTCCAGCGCGGATATCCACCTTGAGGTATCTTGCAGTCAGCTCCAGCTGCTGTCTGAAGAAAGCCTTTTGGTCGCTGGTGAGAGCCTCGATGGCGGCCGGGTCCATCATCATGCCGCCCGAGGCCCCACCGGCTGGGCCGGCGGCGGATGCCGTGGACAGGCTGATGCCGGCACTTGCGGCATATTTTTGTGCGACATCGTCAAGGAAAGCCTTGGCGTCCGCCTCTGACCCGAGACGTGCTGGAGGCTCCATTGTGATACCGAGCAGGAGAACACCATCCTGGCGACCGGAGGCCAGACCCCACCGCGTCTCAAGATACTTCCGCGCCGTTGTAATGTTGAATCCACCAGGCATCTTGGACGAGATAAGACGAGCGATGAGACCCTGTGAGGTCTTGCCGAGATTTCCGTCGAATGTCTGCTGCATCGCGGCACCAAGCTCGTCAAGCGGCGTGTCTTCGGGCTTTTCAGGCGTTGACCCAAATTCCTTGCCGAGATCGCCGAGGATTTCATTTTGTAGCGTCGATTTGCCTGTCGAGAAAGGGTCAGCATGCTGCAGTTTGCAAGTTCGCGACTTCGGCTCTCGTACCTCCAACCAGATCCTTGATCGCCTTGCTCAAGGGGATGTCGCCCAGCGGCTTCTTCAGCTTTTGAGCAACCAGAGACCTAACGATTTCCACAGCCTGAACCGGGGCGTCGGGGACCTGTGCAGCTGGCCCAGCGCTGGGAGGCGGAGCCGCTGCCGCAACCGGGGCCGTCGAGGGAACGGCAGCTGCTGCGCCAGGAGAGCTGGCTTCTGCTGCGGCCGGCTCCGGCTCCTCCTCGACCGGGTCGACATCGTAGTAGATCTCTTTGGCGTCCTTGTTGTAGCACAGGATTTGTCGTTGGACGGACTTGGCAGCATCGTATGCTTCGTACTTGGAGGCCAGCGTCCTCTTGGCCATCACACCGAGGGTGTCAGCAGGACCAACCTCGACGATCCGCTCCGCCGTCTTCTCTGCGAGGAAAACATCCTGGGTCTCAATCCACCTCACAGGCGAGGCGAATTGGTATGCAAGAAGCTCTACAAGGAGCGTATGGGCAAGCTCCTGCTCGACTTCGGGACGCATCGTGCAGCGCTGTTGCTATCGTGAGCCCTGCAACAGCGACAGCTGGAGACGTAGGGTGAAGGATGAAGTTCTTGGGTCGTCTAGATTAAGCACCGCAGCACATGGAAAGCTTCAGGGCCGTGCCGAAACTTGGGGAAGATCCGAGGAATTAGGTTTGCCGGGGCGTAAAGGGGGAGATGGGGCGCTGACAACAGCAAACAAGTGCAGCCGCGAGTAAGGAGGAGAGAAGGAATGGCGAGCGGCCCAATCTCTATAGAGTGTGGATGGAAACGCAGAAGCAGGATGGAAAGCAAACTCGTCGACCGCAAGGAGGAAGACGGGCAGCGGAATGTTGATTAACCGCGAGCTTCGGTCCTGGGGGGCAACAGCGCAAAAAATTGACAGCTTTTCCGCGTCCGCACGTCGCAACTGTTGAATGAGATAACCCCTGCCGTGACAGGCCGACCCCATGCCGACGCTGCGTCGCGCAAGCTGCTTCTCAACCAAACTTTCGCGCTAGCCGTATCTAGTTTAGCGCCCCGCCCTTCTGCCCCACCGCCACCCGCAGCTTGGATTGAGAGCGGTGGAGCTCTGATGTTTCGATACTCCCGTCACATCCGTGTGCGTCGTCGGGTCTGGGCCGGAGCCCAAACCTTCTTCCGCCGCTGAGATCGAAATTCCCTGCATCCACGTCTTTGGCGTCCTGCAAAACACCAGACAGTTTGGTAATCGTTCTGCTGCATGCCATCATCCGAACCGATTTCGTCCGATCGGCCAGCAAACCGAGTTGCGTCGCTCTATCTGTCTGTCCTCTATTGTGCCTAAGCTCCCAGGCTTGTTGACACGGAGGGCATCTGGCCCACCCCTTTCATAAGTGGCATGATAACCCAATGCGCCCATCCCCGTAGTATCCCTTCGTCCACGGCCCCGCGATTTTTGGTCGGAATGGCTCGCGCAGCCAGGGATATCGCAGGCTCGCAAGCGTGTGGCTCCCCCCCCAGTGGACCCAGGGAGGGGACCGCGATGGGGGAACTCCTGTGGCCACTGCACGTCGTTTGGCGGCGCCAGAGCCCCTGGGGAGCCCGACACTTCTAAGGTCCGGATACGGGAGAAGGCGGCGGTGGTGCCCGGTGGCCCGATTGCCGGACCCGGAGGACAGACATCTCTGCATCATCACTTTTGCGGGTCAGTGATCGGAAAGCCACGGTCGAGGGGAAGGTCGGATCCAGGTACCTGTACCTGGCGTGTCTGACAGCGTGGGAGGTGGGGTTGCCGCTGTGGATTGCGGTGGGCGAGTGGATGCAGGGTACAGCCGGGTACCCTGCTTAAGCGGGTGCATAAGTGTGGCCACAAGTCACTAGCGAGTCTGGGACGCTATCGACAGGGGTGCGTCCGCCACGGCTGTCGTGCCTTCCCCAACAAAGATTGTAATTTTTTTGGCGAGCAGTGAGCACCCTTCGGGCGAGGTGGGTGTTAGGGAGCCAGTCAATTTTACGTTGAGCAATAACACTTCTTCCGTTCCCCACGGCGTGCGAAGCTTCGTGCCTTCGAGGTTCCGTATTACATCGTCCATTGTCCACCGCACATCGGGTTTCCACGGGAATTCCAAACTCTACTCCCTCGTCCCGTCCCTTCCATTTCGTCTTCAGTCCCTCCCTTCCTCTCCCGCAAACTTTGGAGCTCCCAGACCAGGGCAGCTTCATCCGTGATACCCTCGAGCCCGACCCTTGGTCGCAGCCCTAATCCAACCGCTCCTTCTTCGCGTTCTGATTTCGGCTTTGCAACCGAGTGTCTTTTCTGCGTGTTTCTTCACAGCGTGCTCGGTAAGTGTTCCTGTGGCTAGCTCCAGGGTCAATGGTGGCTGACAGGCGAGAAAACAGTCCAGCAAGCGATTCACGATGTACGGTGCTGGCACAGGACCCCAGACGGGCGTCGTCACGCCCAGGTCCTCGGCCTCGCTTCGGCCTCTGACGATTTCTCACGGATCGCTCGAAACCTCGTTCCTTATCCCGACAAGCCTCCATTTCCATGCCTCCCAGTTGAAAGAGGGCTTCGTCGCAAGTCTGCCCTCTCCGACAGACGAGCTTGCACAAGATGACGAGCCATCGTCAGTACCGGAGCTTGTGGCAAGATACATGGGGCACATTGCAAGAGAGGTCACTCTTGGCGAGGACGATGCCGAGAGTTCCTACGAGGAGGTCCTGAGGCTCATTCTTAACGAGTTCGAGAGGGCCTTTCTCGCGGGCAATGATGTGCATGCCTTGGTAGCAACGCTGCCGGGCATCGACTCCAAGAAATTGGAGGTGATCCGGAGCTATTTCGCCGCGCGCTCGGCTGCCAATCGCGCGATGAAGCCCCATCAGTCAGCGCTCTTCCGAGCAGCGGACGATGGCGGCGCCAAGCTTTACAACATCTTCGGCGGCCAAGGCAATATCGAGGAGTACTTCGAAGAGCTGCGTGAGCTCTACGAAACCTACCCCTCGTTTGTGGCAGATCTTGTTGCTTCCTCGGCGGATCAGCTCCAGACACTGTCTAGCCATCCCAGTGCTGAAAAACTCTACTCCAAAGGCCTGGACATCATGAACTGGCTCCAGAACCCAGATGCCACGCCAGATATCGACTATCTGGTTTCTGCTCCCGTCAGCTTCCCCTTGATTGGTCTCGTTCAGTTGGCCCATTACCAAGTTACATGTAAAGTCCTCGGTCTGCACCCGGGCGTTTTGCGTGAGCGGATCAGCGGCACAACCGGCCATTCTCAAGGTGTTGTTCTTGCAGCCGTAACAGCAGCTGCAGATTCTTGGGAGTCGTTTGAGAAGCTCGCCAAGTCTGCCCTCACCATCCTCTTTTGGATTGGTGCACGCAGCCAGCAGACGTTCCCGAAGACGTCGTTGACCCCATCGATGTTGAGGGACTCTGTCGAAAACGGGGAAGGCACACCGACGCCAATGCTCAGCATCCGCGACCTCCCATCATCAGAGGTGCAGAAGCACATCGACCAAACAAACCAGTACCTCCCGGAGGATCGCCACATCTCCATCTCTCTCATCAATAGCCCGCGGAATCTCGTTGTCACTGGGCCTCCTGCCTCTCTTTGCGGTTTGAACGCGCAGTTGAGAAAGGTCAAGGCCGCCACCGGTATTGACCAGACCAGGACTCCGCACACCGAGAGAAAAGTCCGGTTCGTCAACCGCTTCCTGCCGATCACAGCACCTTTCCACAGCAAGTACCTCGCAGACGCAACAACAGTGATTGCGGAAGACTTGAAGGAGATTCAGATAGATGCTCAGAGCCTGGGCATCCCGGTGTTTGATACCAACACCGGCAAGGATTTGCGTAAGGTGGTCAAGGGAAATGTCGTCCCCGCCTTGGTCCGCATGATTACCAGCGACCCGGTCAACTGGGAGAAGGCCACCGTTTTCCCTGGCGCAACACACATCCTGGATTTTGGCCCTGGCGGCATTTCCGGCCTTGGTGTTCTCACGAGCCGCAACAAAGAGGGCACCGGCGTTCGCGTCATCCTCGCCGGCACCGTTAATGGCACGATCTCCGAGGTCGGCTACAAGTCGGAGGTTTTCGACAGAGACGAAGAGCACGCTGTGAAGTATGCCGTGGACTGGGTCAAGGAATATGGCCCGAGACTCGTCAAGACGTCTGGCGGAAGGACCTACGTGGATACAAAGATGAGCAGGCTTCTTGGCCTTCCCCCGCTCCTGGTTGCTGGCATGACGCCATCCACTGTGCCCTGGGACTTTGTTGCGGCCACCATGAACGCCGGTTATCAGATCGAGCTGGCCGGCGGTGGCTACTACAACGCCAAGACCATGACGCACGCCATTTCCAAGATCGAGAAAGCAATTCCTTCCGGGCGCGGCATCAGCATCAACTTGATCTATGTCAACCCCAGGGCTATGGGGTGGCAGATTCCCCTCCTGGGTAGGCTCCGTGCTGAGGGTGTTCCCATCGAAGGCCTCACCATTGGTGCTGGCGTGCCATCTATCGAGGTGGCCCAGGAGTACATTGAGACCCTCGGCCTCAAGCACATCTCCTTCAAGCCAGGTTCAAGCGAGGCTATCCAGGCCGTCATCAACATTGCCAAGGCGAACCCAACATTCCCTGTCATCCTGCAATGGACTGGTGGCCGAGGCGGTGGTCATCACTCTTTTGAGGATTTCCACGCCCCCATCCTCGCCATGTACGGCCGCATCCGTCGCCAGGAGAATATCATCCTCGTCGCTGGTAGCGGTTTTGGTGGTGCTGATGACACCTATCCGTATCTCACCGGTGCTTGGTCCACCAAGTACGGCTACCCACCGATGCCTTACGATGGTTGCATGTTCGGCAGCCGCATGATGGTCGCTAAAGAAGCTCACACTAGCTTGGCCGCCAAGCAGGCTATTGTTGATGCTCCTGGTTTGGATGATGAGCAGTGGGAGAAGACCTACAAGGGTCCGGCCGGTGGTGTCATTACCGTCCGCTCTGAGATGGGAGAGCCCATCCACAAGCTCGCCACTCGCGGTGTGCTGTTCTGGGCTGAAATGGACCAGAAGATCTTCAGCCTGCCCAAGGAGAAGCGCGTTGCTGAGCTTAAGAAGAACAAGGCCTACATCATCAAGAAGCTCAACGACGACTTCCAGAAGGTCTGGTTCGGCCAAGACAAGAACGGCAAGGCAGTCGACCTTGAGGACATGACCTACGCTGGCGTGGTGCGCAGGATGGTCGACCTCCTCTACGTCAAGGATGAGGCCAGATGGATTGATCCCTCATTTGTCAAGCTCACTGCCGACTTCATCTACCGCGTCGAGGAGCGCTTCACAACCACTCCTGGCCAGGCATCCAGGCTTCAGAGCTATGCTGATCTGGACGAGCCCCATGCCGCCGTGGAGCGCATCTTGTCTCACTACCCTGAGGCCGAGGAGCAGCTCATCAACGCTCAAGACGTGCAGCACTTCCTCCTTCTCTGCCAACGCCGCGGCCAGAAGCCGGTCACGTTCGTGCCCGCCCTGGACGAGAACTTCGAGTTTTTCTTCAAGAAGGATTCCCTGTGGCAGTCGGAGGATCTCGGCGCGGTCATTGACAAGGATGTCGGACGCACCTGCATTCTGCAAGGCCCGATGGCGGCTAAGCACTCGACCAAGGTCAACGAGCCGATCAAGGATATTCTCGACGGTATTCACAATGGCCACATTGCCGGTCTCACCAACGACCTCTACAACAACGACGCCTCCAAGATTCCCACTATTGAGTACTTTGGGGGCAAGCTGATTGAGACGCCCATTCCTCTGGACGTTGAGGGCCTCACCATCTCGCTGGACAAGGACAAGAATACCTATCGCCTGTCCTCTTCGCCTACCGCCCAGCTTCCTGATCTCGACTCGTGGCTCTCCCTGCTGGCCGGATCCAACAGGAACTGGCGATATGCTCTCCTCCAGTCTGAGGTCGTCGTTCAGGGCCAGAAGTATCAGACTAACCCCATGAAGCGCATCTTTGCTCCTACTCGGGGACTGTTTGTCGAGATCCACAATCCCAATGACCCTGCCAAGACGCACATTGTTGTGCAGGAGCAGCCTCGCCACAACCGTTACGTCAAGGTCATCGAGGTCAAGCTTGTTGGCAAGAATGAGATCGTTGTCGAGTTGATCAAGGACACGACGGCGCTTGGCGAGCCTATTTCTCTTCCTTTGCGCTTCGTCTACCGCCCTGATGCTGGGTATGCGCCTATCCACGAGATCATGGATGGCCGCAATGACCGCATCAAGGAGTTCTACTGGTGCGCGTGGTTCGGTAACGACACGCTTGACCTCGATGCCCCCGTCACCGGGAAGTTCGATGGTGGCAGCAACACCATCACCAGCGAGGCGATCAACGAGTTCGTGCACGCTGTTGGCAACACCGGCGAGGCCTTTGTCGACCGGCCTGAGAAGATCATGTATGCCCCCATGGACTTCGCCATCGTTGTCGGCTGGAAGGCCATCACCAAACCTATCTTCCCTCGCACCATCGACGGCGACCTCCTCAAGCTTGTCCATCTCTCCAACCAATTCCGCATGATGCCTGGTGCTGAGCCTCTGAAGAAGGGTGATGTCGTCTCGACCACTGCTCAGATCAACGCAGTCATCAACCAAGACTCCGGCAAGATGGTTGAGGTATGCGGCACCATTACTCGCGATGGTGAGGCCGTCATGGAGGTCACCTCTCAATTCCTTTACCGCGGTGCCTACACAGACTACGAGAATACCTTCCAGCGCAAGATGGAGACGCCGATGCAAGTCCACCTCGCATCCACCAAGGACGTCGCTGTTCTGCGCTCCAAGCAGTGGTTTGTTCTCGACGACGCGAACCCAGACATTGAGCTCCTCGATCAGACCCTCACCTTCAGGCTGCAGAGTCTGGTGCGTTTCAAGAATAGCAACATCTTCAGCCATGTCGAGACGCGAGGCCAGGTTCTTCTCGAGCTTCCCACCAAGGAGATCATCCAAGTCGCCACGGTTGACTATGAGGCCGGCGAGTCCCACGGCAACCCTGTCATTGACTACCTCCAGCGTCACGGATCGTCGATTGAGCAGCCAGTCAACTTTGAGAACCCCATTCCCCTCCACGGCAAGACCCCCCTTCAGCTCAGGGCGCCCGCCTCCAACGAGACATACGCACGTGTCTCGGGCGATTACAACCCCATTCACGTTTCCCGCGTCTTCTCTGCTTATGCCAACTTGCCGGGTACCATCACTCACGGCATGTACTCCAGCGCGTCTGTTCGCAGCTTGGTCGAGACATGGGCTGCCGAGAACAACATTGGTCGCGTCCGCAGCTTCCACGCCTCGCTCACAGGCATGGTCCTGCCGAACGATGACATCCATGTCAAGCTGCAGCACGTTGGAATGGTGGCTGGTCGTAAGATCATCAAGGTTGAGGCTAGCAACAAGGAGACTGAGGAGAAGGTGCTCCTCGGCGAGGCGGAGATCGAGCAGCCTGTGACTGCCTACGTCTTCACCGGTCAAGGCTCCCAGGAGCAGGGTATGGGCATGGACCTGTACGCCAGCAGCCCTGTGGCCAAGGATGTTTGGGACCGCGCAGACAAGTATCTCATGGATACATATGGTTGGTTTACTCTGATTATTGCATGAATTATGCTAAGACTCATGCTAACTTTTGCAGGCTTCGCCATCACCAACATCGTCAAGAACAACCCGAAGGAGCTGACCATTCACTTCGGAGGACCCCGCGGCAAGGCCATTCGGCAAAACTACATGTCCATGATCTTCGAGACTGTGGCTGCCGACGGATCAATCAAGTCGGAGCGCATCTTCAAGGACATCGATGAGAAGACCACCTCTTACACCTACCGCTCGCCAACCGGTCTTCTTTCGGCGACGCAGTTCACGCAACCGGCTCTTACCCTAATGGAGAAGGCCAGCTTCGAAGATATGAAGGCCAAGGGTCTGGTAGCCGGAGATAGTACCTTCGCTGGCCACTCGCTTGGCGAATACTCCGCTCTCGCCGCGCTGGCCGATGTGATGCCGATCGAGTCGTTGGTCTCGGTCGTGTTCTACCGCGGTCTCACAATGCAGGTCGCTGTCGAGCGTGACGCCAGCGGTCGCTCCAACTACAGCATGTGCGCTGTCAACCCTAGCCGTATCAGCAAGACCTTCAACGAGGAGGCGCTGCGGTTTGTGGTCAGCCGCATTGCTGAGACCACCGGCTGGCTGCTTGAGATTGTCAACTTCAACATCGCCAATATGCAATACGTGTGCGCCGGCGATCTCCGCGCTCTGGACACCCTTACGGGGGTAACGAACTACCTGAAGGCCATGAAGATCGACATCCCGCAGATGCTGAAGGAGTACTCGCCCGAGACGGTCAAGGAGGAGCTTCTCAAGATCATCGAGGCGGCCGCCAAGGAAACCGCAGCCAAGCCGACGCCGCTCGAACTGCAGCGCGGCTTCGCAACCATTCCGCTCCGGGGTATTGACGTGCCCTTCCACTCGACTTTCCTGCGCTCCGGCGTCAAGCCGTTCAGAAGCTTCTTGCTCAAGAAGATCAACAAGACTACGATCGACCCCGCGAAACTCGTTGGCAAGTACATTCCCAACGTGACGGCGCGGCCATTTGCGATCACCAAGGAGTATTTCGAGGACGTGTACCGGTTGACCAGCTCGCCCAAGATCGGCCACGTTCTGCAGAACTGGGACAAGTACCAAGACGACAATGCCGCCCTGCTCTCCACTATTTCCAGCGGGGTGAGCAGTGTCCAGGAGGGGCAGAACGGTGTCGCGGGAGTTGAGGCATGATCGGGGCCTCACTAGGCTGGTAAAATGGGAGCGAATTAGAAGGGTTCGCATGTTAGATTCGGTCTACGGAACGGAGTTCCAGGTTGTCTGCACTGTTATCATCCGTAATTATTTACGTGTATATGGCCCGCCTGGTGCAGACAGGCGCCAGCCAAAAGTCATGTCTGTTAATGAATTGTCACACTTCAAGATTCCCGTGTTGTACTTGGTTTCTTCCACCCATCTTGACTGCCGGGAGTGTCGTCTTTCCCCGAAGATCGTGAACTTCGCTTGCATCGACCGACGGTGTCGACGCCGTGTCCTGCTACAGAGCCGAGCACGACAACAGCATCGCAAACAATTGGCCTTGAGACGATGAGAGATCAGGACACAGCTCTTCTCATTACACACGTAAGCCTCGTCGTCTCTTCATGTCTTGGACAACCAAGAGTTTCTTCACACATTCACCCATCTCTTCCGAACATCGGGCTCTTGTACGATACGATGTCCTCGAGTGGAGGTTTCACCACAGGCCCTGATATCTGTCCGAGGACAAGGGTCTCGCGCGTGTCATGACGGGTTGGCCGTATGTTGTGTCGCCTGCGGGTTCGAGGCCTAGTGACCCACGCATCCAAGGAACAGGGAGTGGACACAACATCTGGTATCGCCGCGCCGTGCAGCGTGCTTCAGCTCCGTGTTGTACAAGCTCGGTGTGACAGAAGGCGTAGAAGGTGAGGTATGGCAGAGGTGGTCACGAGGGCTTGTTGCTTGATGCTGCTGGTTGAGATTCATGGCGATCGACTACTGACTCGGAGAGGTGGCGATAGTCTTCGGGATCGCCTTTTACACGCATTGGTAGAGGGAGCATGGAGAAACATTTGGTCTGACAAAAGAGCTTGTTGGTTGGAGGCAGCTTCGGAGAAGCTGGGGAGCCGCGTGAAGCGCGGAAGCTAATTAGGTAGTTATATGCAGATGTGCCATCATGTACAACAATAGAGTTCATCCCAGCCCGTAGTTCCATCCATCATCCTAGTTTCCGACCCCGTGAAATGCTGGAACGCCAAACATCATCCCTTCCCATCCGATATCGCCATGGCTGTCTGTGACACATCACCTGAAGAAACGCCGGTACATGCCCAAAAAGGACTAAGAAACGCTGAGTCAGTTGATAGAAATGATGAAAACCAAGGCAAAAACTCCATCTCCGTTCCTATGCAGCCGAACCGATGCACCCCGATTCCCAAATATGTTTGTATCCTGATGCTAACCCTGAAAGTTTTGACGCCAAAAAGATGGACCAAACGCCGTGTTTCTTGATGTGATGAGGTACTGTGAGAGCAATAGAGAGCAAGTATAAAAGTGATATGCTGAGAACTTTTCGTAGAAAGAATAAAGACATAATAGGTAGTAATGCGTCATCTTGGACGCGAAACAAGGCAGAATGGAAACTGTGCAGTAAAAGAGAAGCGAGAAAGAGTCTCGCTGTCAGGCACCAACCCGGCACTGCAAGGCCAAGATCTGATTTGCAACGTATTGGTTCGGGTTGTCAGGCAGCAACGTGTAGTTGCCACACTTGAAAAGCCTGTGTTCATGATCTGGTCCTGGTTGTCAGGACTTTCTGTCGTGCTGATGGCGATGCAATTTGGTAGGGCTAATAAGCTGCTATCGGGTTCGCAAAGCGCAAGGGGCTAGGCGGATGCGAGTGGTAGTCGTTCGAGTTTCGCCGGCCAAAAACGTGCTGCATGAAGCTGCGGGGGGCAACAGATCCAAGATTGACCGTCTTGTGGGTCAGGGGCACGGGGATCCGGTGGACCTTCTTGGTCTGCCACCGCTCCTTGATGCAGTCGTCGACGAGTGCCATGAGGCCTGTGGCCATGATCACGCTGAAGGTATGTTAGCATCTGGGTGCTCTTAGCCCAAATAGGGGGTGACTTACTCAGCAACATCGGTGACTGCGTCCACGATAGACTCATCGGCGATCCACATGAAGCATGGCGGAACCCACCCGCCGGCGCTCTCATCGGCGAGAACCTGGCTCGGGGATCTCGTCTCGGGTGTGATGTGCGCGACCGGCGCGCTGGAATTTCCGTCTCGGATGAGGTGAAAGGACACCAAACCGAGCTGCTTGTCGACGGACCGCTTCCAGTTGTAACGATGTCCCCACCACTCAAACTCGTAGCGCTTGTTGTTCTTTCCGCCCCGACGATGCACGTCGACACGAGCGTAGTTGCTGAACTCGAGCTTGATAGTGTTGGTCGGCAGCGGCTTTTGGACCTTGGACTTGCCGCCACGGGTGTCCAACGAAAGAGCCGAGAGATTGCTCCGGTCGTTGAAGTACTCGTCGTCACCGTCGCTCGTCGAGTATCCCGTGGTGGGGCGGGCTACGGCGGTTGATTTGGCGCGGCGCAACATCGGGCGGGCACTCAGCGTCTTGATAGCGGACGACATAGATCGCTTCAGGGTCGGACGCTCGTCGCCGCTGCTCTTGGCCTTTGCTGCAGAGGGTTCGGTGTACTTCCGCTTCGAGTTGCACACCTCACGTCCAGAGTCGCGGCAGTAGCGGCGCATAGAGAATTCGCGCTTCGCCAAGTCGTACATGCGCAAATGGAAGAGCTGGATCGCGGTCCTTCTCCTTCCCGTCAAGACCGTATCGACCCGCAAGTTCATGTTTCCGTCAGGGGTGAACTCGTCATGTCGGATCGTAAAGCGGTTCAACGAAGGGAAGAACTTGGCGAAGTCCTGGGGTGACGATGCGCGAACGTTCGACTCGATGATCTCTCGGCGGTACACTGGCAGCGGAGGGATACAATGCGACTCGTCAACCATCGGGCTCTCGTCAACGTCCATGGCGTCAAGATCGTGGTCCGACACCGTCGTCGAGGCGCATGATTCGATGGATGAACGTGGGTAAAGCGAGGAGTTGAGATCGGCATCGTCGTGGTAGCCGTAGCTGTGCTGATACTTGGAGGACTCGGTGTATGCTTGGCTGCTGGCCTCTGAGTGTGATTCTTTGAGTTCTGAGGGGTTGGTCGATGTGTAGATGGAGGTAGGGGCTGTCGAATGCGAGAAGGTCGAGTCGTTGCTCCTCTCACTACGGGAGTCCCGACTGGACGAGGTTTGGCTCGACGGCTGTCTTCTCGGAGAACGAGGCATGGTGGGCTAGGAAGACTGGGTAGCCTTGATAAGGGAGGCGGACAAGAGAGAGTTTGGTCTAAGCTTTGGTGTGTGTGGGAGGGGGGATCCCGATCGAGACCGGATGGGAGGGATGCTGTATTCTCTTATAGCGACGGCCCGGGATGGCACGGAGTGGGAGGTCGTCGTAACGGCGGGCTGGGTGGCAGTCGAAGCCGGGTTGCGTCGAGGGATTGGCGACTGGGAGCTCAGGAAGACGACAGCGCTGGCTGCTGGCTGCTGGGGCTGCCGAAGTGCAGAACTGCAAAACAGGTGCCGGCCACGGTTTCGAGGCCAAACAGGGGTCAGGGATGGCGATGGACACACACGGTCAGGTTTAGGTCGGGCATTAAACGCGGGAGCTAGTTTGCTGGCGTCGTGCGTTTCGACGACGGCGAGGTGCCGGGGTCCGGGAGAACAGGTGGGATGGAGTGGAAGGTTGGGAGTCCGACTGAACGGTTGTGCGTTGAGCGTGCGTTCTGCGTTTCTGTGCGCTGCGTTGCTGTATGTTGATGTCTAACTGACTGACAGGTCAGGAAGCATATGCAGGCGAGAGCCAAGTGGACGAGATGGAGCTGGCAGCTTCGGCGCAAGCCAGGAGAGCATGCGATATATGGATCCCGCCTGGGACTGGGTATCCTGTGGGCGAGGTCGTGTAACGTGGAGGAAGACGGCGAAGAAGGGTACAAAGTACCTCCATGGGCAGTGCATTCTGTCTGTACGTATCGAAGTCACAAGTATAGAACCCCGCGTCGACTGCTGCGATCCTGGACGGACCTTCTGCCAAGCCCACGCGGTCCCGCAGCCACCAGGCCCGCCTGCGGTGGGCCAGGTCTTGGGTGATGGTGGGGCGGCGATCAAGACGACTGGTGACTCGCTGGCATCCAGCACCCAGGCCCACCATCGAACGCCGCCGCGCGGTTTTTTTCCTCGACCTTTTAGGGCATTCTGACTGGTGTTTTCGGACCCTCCAACTGTCGAGACGGCAGTCACGACTGGCTGGAAGAATAACGCCTCGCTTCGACTGGTTGACAACCTCGCTCTCTCGCACAGCCTCGACCGAACAGGAAAGACAGAAAACGCTGAGAAAATTCGCAAAGTCACCATCCTCAATGCCGCGGCAACTGAAAGCGCGTGGGGGCTGTGGCCAGCACTTCCGCTTGCACCCGCGAACGCGGAATTTTCCTGGCAGCGGGTGATGATCCCACTGGCACACCCCAACATCCCACTCTTCTCTCTCTTTTGGCGGTGGTGGGCTGTTGGCACAAGCCCTAGAACTTAGCTCGGAGCCCGCCAGAAGCCGCTGACATCCATGACGCTTCACACCCTCCGGCCTCCGAGTTTCCAATGAAGCGTCCAGCTGAGAAAAAAATGCAACGAAAAAAATTCTGACCGACCTTCACCTTCCACTCCTTCCACATTCTGGCTCGCTGTTCCCCCAGGATGTGATGTGATGTCTAGATGGACCAGATTCTGGTTTGTCCCAGCCAGCAAGGACAAGGTCAGAGACACGAGACGGTCGCATGGGAACAGTACGACGCCGTCTGATACCTGTTGCAGCCGCCACGGCTGCTCGGCTGGAGGGAGTCGGGAGCGTTTTGACGCAGTATGACGACGCGGCGCGCGAACGGATTGAACCTTCTCATCCACCCGGGTTGGGCAAACTGTGCGCCGTCTCCGTCGACCCAGCCGCGGAGCGTCAAGCTTGTCATGTCCTCCCCGTCTCACTCCACCGCCAGCCTCCCGTTTATGACGACGACGATGACTCGTTTCAATCACTGCCAGCATTCACGCGCATTCTCACTATCGGTTGTGACGCAAACTCACTTGTGCCGAAATTCTTCCAGCTTCGCTCGACAACAACGACAGACAGCGGCAGCAATTGCCGGACCTGCCGCGGAAACTATTTTCCTCAACCTCGAAGCTAGACATGACGCCCATTCCCTGCTCCCAACTCTGTCTTTCCCGCCCAGAGGTGGCCAGTGAGCAGAGGTTGCTATTCCCAGCCAGCTTTGGCCCCATATTCCAAGAGAATGCAGGGCATGGGTTAGCGGCCAAAGTCTACCTGACGGTCGTACGTGGCACTCCTCCCAGCGATATGGAACGCCTGAAAGCATGCCCGAATGCCCAACTGCACCCCCAGGCATACTTGGACCCAGCTTTCTAGCCACGCGAGTCGAAAACCGAGGCTGCCCGCTCTCCTGAGTTGTCATTGGCTGCGACTAGATCGTGGGGAACGCGCTTCTTCTGGCGACACATGTCGGAATGAATCGAAGATACCTAACTCGATGAGCACCTTACCAGCGCATCGTCAAGCCACTCCAGCCACCACCACATCAGCTGTCTGCCAAACATTGCGCCGCCCGTCCACCCCGCTCCCCGAGAAGTGCCGCTTACTCAGACTCCGATTCTCCAATGCCCTTACACGGTGTTTCAGCACGTCAGATCTCGAGTTTTGCAGACCTGAGTTTGGGGACAAAGTTCGTCTCCAACGCCCAAACCGGCCGGATTCGCCGCCACCAACCCAGTCGGGGACTGCGCACGAAGCCCATGAGGCAGGACGGTTGTTTGTATCCTGACGCAAGCGAGCCCCTCTCCGTAGATAGAGGGCCGAGTGTTCGCCGTCGATGCAAGCCTGCCCCGTGTCGGATCATACAACGCTGAGGTGTGTCAAGCTCCTATTCGCTGCTTGTCGGGCCTCAAAACCTCGACCACACTGGGCACTCCCAAGCACGTGGGAAACCCGGCGCCATTCGCGAGCGCCGTATTTGCTGCGCGTTCAATGGCTAGTTGCCAGTTCTGCCCGAGAACGGCTAACTTGACTGGTGGGGATTGCATACCGATATCGCTGGCGAACTGCAGCTCTTCGGTGCCCCCATCTGCGTCTCGAATCTGGGGTGCAAAGAAGGCAACCAGATCCAATCTGGTGTTGGGCGTCACCAAATGTCTCACTCGCCCCCCTAGCAACCCATCGTTCTCCTCGGAAGGCCCGCGCCGGCTTCCGGATGTCAAGGGTCGAGTTACCTCAGGCTGCCATTCAGGGGCAATTGACATCAATTGATGGGCCGAAGAACTTCGCTTGAGCAACGTCTCATAAGCCGGGTCAACCTCGTCTTCGAATTCCTTCGCATATCGGTTGGTAAAATGTCAACCGCGCCCTCCTTCACTTCACCAGCAATGCCACCCAAAATGCAGGAGCGGGTAGCCATCTGAACTTCTCTGCTCACCTCTCATCGCAACCAATCGCCACATTTTCAGGGGCGCGTTGATCCTCGCTCCATGCACTTTCTCAGGTGACAAGTACCCTCGTTTCCGTCAAGATATCACGGCCATCGGAAGATGCCCACTAGAGGGAGCAATGGTTTAGGTTTCCGGTCCTCGCGCACGCCACATGCAGCCAACCGGGGATCAGTGCAATCACGGGGGATGGAGGGACTGACGACCCGTTTGCTACGCTGCAGCTTGTGAGGCAATTCCTCTGTTGGCCAATTGAAAGCATCCGGGAGTACCGCTTTGGGTAATCCAGGACATCCCACCTGCTGCAAGTGCATACCAGGACGGAAAATGATGGCACTCACAGCATCCTATCAGTTGGGGGAGATTCGCTACGGCGATTACGGCAAGATGTTTTCTTCTTCTGAGGTTTGTGTCTTTCATGGGCCTCGAGTCTCATCGGCGTCTACGGCTCTGCAAGAGCGGTTCGACGTGCCGGCCTGGCAGTTCGGTAGGCCGCGTTGCTATCTCTTTTCCTGCAGGATCACCACCCTTTCCTCCCACGCCATGGTCCCTTCGGCATCTCTGTATTGGCTGCGCGCTCAACACATGATCGCAGGGACAGCACACACACACCGTCGTCCTGACCTCGCTATCACCGCGTTGATATAGATTCCAGAGGTGAAGATGTCTGCCGTGAAGCGCGAGGGGGGTGGTCGATTGGATGTGGCTTCTACGTCGGCAATGCGCTCCAGTGAGCGCGCTTAAGCGGCTTGATGACCCTCGGGCATCATCAGACGGATAATAACTTGGCGTTATCATACGGCCTCGACGCTTCTGCAGGATGTGGTGAGGTGTCACCAGCTGGCAGGGTGCCATTTGCAAGACGAATCCGTCCTCGCGAGCCTGGCTTCGTTTGGGTGAATGCTGATCCCTCCAAATTCCAGGGCGTGGCATCTGCACGACATCGAGGACAGTTGCCAGAGTGTACCCTCTCGACCTGCTCCCTTTGTTGCCGGCAGAGCCGGTTCAGCGTCTGATGTTCTTGGTGTTCTGACATGTCCTTCAAGATTTCTGACAGCCAACCGAGTCGGACGGGAGTTGGGACGCAGTCTCGATGTGTCGGATGAGAAGGTGATATGGTGCGTTGCGCGACTTCTCTCATTGGATTCGGAGGTGGAGTTTCATCGCCGAGCGAGTGCGCTACCATTCCCATTGGCTTTATATCGTGCGAATCGTGTCGATGAGAGGCGTAGTTGCCTGCCACGTCCTTTTGGCCTGCCGCCAGCCTCTCGTGCCTCCCTCGTAGCTAAGCAGTGGGCCGGAGTCTGGACCCCGTTCCCTTGGAGACAGTCGATCCCTGCAGCAGTAACGGCGCTCAGCAGCGTGGGAGACATGATAGGTATTGGCGGGTTCTGGCGTGCCGGATCCTCCGTCGTCTCTAATGCCGCTCCAAGGGTAAAGCTGCCGCGGGCAATCTGAGGTCGACCTCGAACAACCGAGTCCACCAGAAGGTCGACCTCTGATGCTCTGGCGGCGGAGTGATAGCCGTTCTAGGGGCGAGGTCGATAGCCGTCCCTCTGCGCTGATACAGGGAATGGCGTGACACAACATCTTCGAGCAACTCGCAGCGACAGAAGCGTCTGGGTGAGGAGCCGCAATGGGCCCCCAGTGTCTTGGAACCACGAAAAGATGCCGCCGCGATCAGCAGGCGGGGGCAGTCAGAGCTGTAGAATCCAACGGCTTCTGCTTGAATAAGAGCAATGACAAAATCAGACGACGGGAAATCAAGACCGCACCCACGCCGATCCGCCTCCGCTGGCACGCTTGATGGCCTGACGTCCGGTCCTTCAGGGACCCATACCCGTCCGGCGGGACCCGGAGAATTCCCACGGCGCTAGCGCGGACGTCACAGGTGCGCGCCCGCCCGAAAAACGGACGGGCGAAGCTGCAGGCAGCAGGCCGGCCGCGCAGCAGCACAAGTCCGCTGCTGCCCGCCTGTGTGCCCGCCGTGCTCGCCCCCTTATCCCAACCAGGCCCACGCAATGCAAAGCGAGGAGGCGAAAAAAAAAAAGGAAAAAAAAGGAAACGGGCGAAAAAAACACGCAAGTGCTGCAGGGATTTCACGCTTGCCCTCTCAGCTTCCAATCCGCACGCATCTTGCCCACATTTTGCGCCTGTTCCTTCGGGAGAGAGCTGCAACTGTGTATGGATGCGATCTTCTCCACGCGGTGGACAAAATAGGAAAGAGTGCAGACGCATCGGTGCGGGTTGGACCACACAGAGGGCCGGAATGGGAAAAGTTTGGTTTGTCACATGGTCTGCGATGATGTCTTGTGTGGGCGCCCACTTGTCAGTGAGTTTGGGTATGAGTGAGCCTCCTCATTGTGAGCCTCAGGATTATCCCAACGGTACGTTAGCTCTGTATCTTCGGCTTGTACCTTTCAACCCGCTGCGGGAAAACGGGGCTCGGCCCGAGTCCGTCCGACAAACATCCCATACATCCAGGGCATCCCATCTTCTTTTGAGGCAGTGCAAAGAGAGAGAAAATACCAAACCAATCTGCAACTTTTGCCCGAAGCCCGTAGAGTGTAGCCAGCTACAAAAGTACATACACACCTGCACCCAACTCCCGTCTCGATCGCCCGGTGAATCCAGACCAATCCCGGGTGGCGAAACGGCAAATTGATGGGTTCTTGCTAAGCCGCCCACATACCTACACAGTCCGGCCTAGACCTCTGATCTCAAATCAAGACAACCACGACAACCACCAACAAACCACACTCAACCCAAACAGAATAAGTTGCCTCTGAAAAGGAAATTGACCCGATCTCCACGGCACAGCTCTCTACGCAGTAAGAAATTTCACCGTTTTGTAAACCGAAATGCTACTCTGACTGCTTCGACCCCTCGTTTCTCCTCGTTTGTGCGACGCTCTGTTGGGGGCTGAGCATTGCACAACATATTTTGTTAGAGCTGCTTATTGCACAATGCATGGGAGGCTATGGGTGCATTGGCGAGGACACACACCGAGACTCGGTGTTGTAAGGCTGAGACTGAGGCTCCTTGTGGTAGGGGTCTAGACAAGGCATTCCCAAGTTTCATGGATCTAGGTTAGGGAGGTTTTACGTTTTGAACTTGATGTGGCGATGGTTCATGGAAAACGCATAGAACACACGGGCACGGTAAACTAAAAGATCCAATCTGAAGAGCAGATACGGAGAGAATAGTGAATAAATCGAGTAGTAAAATGAATCAACAAGTTTGCTTCCGTTCTTCAAGCATGCTGATGCTATCAACTTCGCCTCCGTCTTCTCTTCTCTTCTCTTCTTCCCCATGCTTCCTGGTACGACTTCCAAAGTTTGACGACATCAAGACACAATAACCACTCCTGCTTTCATCTCACGGGCATCACGTTTACGGCTTGCCGCATCGCCACTCGCACTAAAGCTCCCATTACCCCTGTTCCTCCGTCGGAGAATTTCCTGAGCTCCACTCCGAAGAAGGTCTCCTAGTTCCCGCCCTCCCAGCCGATCCAGCTCCTCGGCATGACGCGCCAGATCTTGACTTCTCCCGAGCGCAGATCGTCGAGCTTGAACGACTCAAGCTTGACCTTTTTGCTTTCGCGACCCTGCTCCCAGGCCCGCACCTTCTTCTTGGTGCCGTCCCACTCCGCCACCACGGCGACGTGGTCCGGCTTGCCAACCTCCATGCTATACTTGGCATGCATTGCCCCGTGTTTGCCCTGAAACTTGGCGTTGCGAATGCTGATGATGTCGCCTGCCCGGATCTCATCGTTTTGGACCGTGCTTGCATTGGCAAGATTGCTGTAGACGAGTGCGCCATAGGCCCGAGTACCCACAGGACGTAGTGCATCCTTAAACGGGCGAAGCAGCTCGTACACGAGGGCCTGCGGTGTGCCATCACCGACGACAGTATCCTTTTTGCTGACGACGGCTTCGCCGATTGCGCGGCCAAACCGCTCGTAGCTCTGCTCGAGCTGATCCTGTCGCAACGCCCTTGGGGGAGCCTCATGTCTTTGTTCGATATGCACATCTGAGGCATCCTGAGGGTCAAAGCGAACGGTGATAACGGTTTGCGAGTAGTCTTGGAAGAGCACGTAGATGTCCCTGGTAATGGTCGTCTTTCCGCGGTTTGCCGCACTCGACTCCTCAGACTCAAAGAAGATATCCTTGCGGCCTTGGAGCTGGGGAGGCAGACTGTTAGGCTGTAGCCACCATCCAGATTGAGTGGCTAGATCGATCTCATTAGCAACGAAGCCAGACTCCATCGAAGGCCGAGTCACATCAACAGATCGTCGGACTGGCAGGTTGCGCTGGACATCCAGGGACTGGCGCGGAGGGGCGCGACCGGGAGGAGGCCCTGGCGGCGGAGCTGGTGGTGGGGCCCGCGGGTTCTGAGAACCCGAGTATGCCGAAGGCGATTCTGGGGAGTACAAGTCCTCAGATCTCCTCGCCTGGGGAGGCGGTGTGGGCACCGAATATGCAGGAACGGCCGGGATGCCGGGCACCGGCGCGGCGCTGTAGTTGTAAGGGTCATACTCGTCATCGTCTATGGCCTGGTGGGGTGCTTCCTTGGAGGGTACCGGCGGCGGCGGTGGAGCTGCACGAGGCACGTCGACGGACTGGCGGGGCGGAGGAGGAGCTTGTGTTGGGATAGGCGGCGGTCCAGCCCTGGGTGGTGCGGCCGAAGGGATCGGGGGGGCTTCGACTACGGGGGACCGCGGGGACACTACGTCCTCGAAGCTAGACTCGCGCTGATGAGATTTGAGGGCGTCCTTGTGAGGAACGGAAGAGGCAATATCGGTATCGTAGTCTCCCTCGTACTCGGTGATTTCCTCGTCACCCTCATCATCCCGTGATGGTTGAGAGGGGGCTGCATTCGGGGGCGGCGGAGGTGGCCGAGTCTGAGCAGGGGGTGGTGCCGGAGCGGACCCAGGGATCGGTGGCGGTAACCTGCTGGCCCGGTTGCTCGGCGGCGGGGGCGCCGGCGCACTGGGTGACAGAGGGGACGCGTCGTCGGTAAAGGAACGGCGTTTTTCCTTGGCGGTGCCGGGGGAGGTCGGCGACATCGGCGGCGGCATCGTGATAGGCGGAGGTGGTGGCGCCCTCGCGGCTTGGGCCTGCTGCCCTCGGGGCGTATCTGATTCTTCGTAAGGGCGCTCCGACAGCTCGTCATCAGACACCGAACCTTCGCTTGGCGATTTGATCGCTGATGCGGGGGGAGGCGGCGGTGGACGCGCTGGAGGAGTTAGCCATAGCAACGCTAGATACAGTGCTGCGTAACAGGAACGGCGGAGGGAAGGGGTTGTGATGGTATGCATGGGATACTTGGGCATCGGGTAGGATAAGCACTCACAGTCCGCAGGGACAGGGGGTGGCGCTGGTCTCCCGCCTGGCACCGGGGGAGGCGCTCCTGGTTCTCTCGATTTTGGCACTAGGACTTTGTTAACCACGCTCCGGCGAGGAGGGGATTCCGACCTACGAGAAGGAGCAGTCTCCTGGTGGGGCGTTCTAAGGTTAGCATCCTCATCCTCATCGCGGTCTGATTCGGCGTCTTGAGGTGGCTGCGCAGGAGCCGGTCGCGACAACCCCGGAAGTGCCATCATCATAGGAACTGGCGGCGCCCTTGAGGTTGGCGATAGGGGCTCCTCGGAATCTTCTGACCTTCTCGGCTGGGTCGGCGTCGGGTTTGACTTCTTCTTCTTGGGCAGAGCAGGGGGTGGTCCGCCGAAGAGTGGGATGCCGGGCATACCAGGCATGCCCATACCGCCTGACATCTTGGCCATCCGCGCCCTCAACTCCTCCTTGCGGCGGATCTCAGGGTCAACATCATCCTCGCCCTCCTCTTCCTCGTCCTCCTCCTGCTCCTCAGTATCTTCCTCTTGCTTTGCAGCGGTGGCAACGTGTCTTGGGCGCTCATCGCTGTCCTCCTTCTCAGTGAGGTCCTCCTGTCCCTCAGTTGTGTCGCCAGCGCCAGACATGTCCGCTTCATTGCCATCACGTGGCTCGAAGCCTTTGGATGACTTGCGCCGAGGCGGGTGTGGCACCCGGGGTGGGTGAGCTTCATCCAGCGACTTCTTGGCGACAGACTCCTCGGTGTCCTTGCGCTCCAGAGGGGGGAGAGCAGGGGCCTCACCCTCCTCAGCAGGCTCGTGGCTATCGATGCGCTTCTTGGGAGGACGCTTGGGCTTCTCCTTCTTGGCAACAGCATCAGCATGACGAGCTGCGGTCTCCATCTGCTGCTTCTGCAGGAGAGCCATCCGCTCCTTGAGGCTCAGGGGCTTCGGCTGGTCTTCCTCTGCCTCCCCCTCGTTCGAAGCAGTAGGGATGAGCCCTGCCTTTCCAGCGTTTTCAACAGCCGCAGCCTCTTGCTCCTTGATTTCGGGATCCTCATCGCGGCGGTAGAGCTTGACTGTAGGAGCTTGCTGGGGCGGGGGGATGTAAGCATGTCTGCTTGGCGGGGGAGCAACAAACGGCTTCTTGATGAAGCCGGAGCTGCCGGCACCAAGGCCGCTCGGCTTAAAAGGCGCAATCGGGGGCGCTGCTTGCTTGTTAAACGCAGCAATGCGATCCTTGAATGCGCTCGGCTTTTCAGACACAGTGGGCGGGCCGCTGGCCTTCGATTGCGTCGGAACTGGTTTTGGCGGCGGCGCTGAGCTAGCCGCCGGAGCTTCAAAAGGCTGAGCAGCTGGCTGAGGCGACGCCGGAGATTGTGCCGGCGGTGCAGGCTTGGGTGCCGGAGCTTCCGGTGCTGGTGCTGGTGCTGCCCGGGGAGCAGATGTGGTCTGAGTGGGAGACGGTGACCTCGTGGGCTCGGGCGCCTCCTCTGGCTCAGGCGCAGGCAGTTTCGGCGACTCTGGAGGAGGGATGACCGGAGAAGCTGCCGCCGCTACGGGGGACGAGGTAGGCTCGGAGTCCTTCTTCGGTCGGGTCCTCGACGGCCGGGGCGGGGCGGTGGGCTCATACTTCTCCACGAAGTTACGAGGGAAGATGCCTTCGTGCTTGGTACCGGCGTCATCTACGTACTCTCCTCCGTACCAGTCGGCGTCCTCCTGGTCCGTGACGGTGATAATCTGCCCGATCGAAAACGGCAAGTCGTCCTCATGGCCAGAGGCGTAGTCGAAGATGGCCTTGACTTTGAACGACATGATGACGCGGCCAGGGGCCAAGCTTCGAGCAGTTGTCGCGGGGCTTCAAGGTCGGAAGTGCGGGGCCGTGGCTCCCTGTACGCTGGGTTGTGTTTGTTGCAGGATTTCGTATGTTATTAAGGTCGGGGGCGGTCGACACCTCGGGAATGGGCCGTTCGCATCGGTGGTGTTCGGTTTGGAGATTCTAGTATGGGCTGCTGCTGCTGCTGCTGCCTGTTTACGGCGTTGGGAGCAGGGTGGGTTTAGGTTGTCCCAAAATCTCAAACAGTTGGAGATCGCGCGCGGTCAAGCGACGCTGGCTGGGCCGTCCCTGCGTCAGGTCGCTGAGGAGGTGCTGGACGGGCTCTGCTTGGTCGGGCCGCTGTTGCGCACGCTGTCGGCCAAGGCTGGTCTCCCAAACTCCCTTGGATCCTCGACGTCAGCGCATGAAACTAACTCGCCCCCGTCTCTGCGCCTGTCTGCTCGTCGTTGCTGCTAAAACACCCCTTGGCGATTCATCCGGTGATCAGATCAAGGGAAAGATGATGTTTCTGTTTCCTCGAGGGCGGTGCACCCAGCCCCGCCTCAGTCAAATTGTACGGGTGGAGAACGTTGGCCAGGGTACAGCAGTGCGGCGGAAGGTTCCATTCATCCTTTGCCTTCCATCGTCGCTGCGCTTAGGTTTTCCTCCGCATTTGCAAGCTCGCTGCAAACAGCCAATAAAGCACCACCAGTCAATTGCAACCCAAAGACTGAAACCTCCTGCTCTACGCTCGCCGATCTTCACAACTCTCACTTTCCGCAAAGATGTCCGGTCCAGCCGTCACCGCTCCGGCCCCCACGAGTTCGCAGACGCCCAAAGGCATCCTCAAAAAGCCGAAAAGCGCCCCCGGCGCATCTGCCCCGCCACCAAGCGAGCCGACCCCGCTACCGCTCGAGCAGCAGATCGCGATCCAGCAAGCAAAGCTCCTCCTCCAGCAGCGCGGTGAAGACATCAAACCCCCAGTTTCTCTTGATACCTTTGAGCGCTTGAGCCAGTTCCCCGTGACCCGGGGGGCCAGCATCAACGCCGCCAGTCCCTCTCCCGAGGATGCCCGCGAGTTCATCGAGGCGGTCCAGGACTTCCTGCCCCGCGAGTACCAGGACCTGATCGAGGAGCGCAACTGCTTGGGAAACTGCGGTTACGCTTTGTGCCCAAGGCCACGGCGCAAATTCAAGGGCGAGTTCAAGATTCTGTCCTCGGGCATTGCCAAGGTTGCCGACCTGAACATGTGGTGCTCGGACGATTGTGCACGTCGGGCGCTCTTCATCAAAGTGCAGTTGGACAACCCCAGCTACGTCAAGAAGAACGGGCAGCAGGTGGTCAAAATTGAGCTGGATGGCGAGAGCAAGCACTCGAATCGCCGGCAAGCACCCAAAAATGGTGCTGCAAAGGCCGACGAATCCGAGCTTGCCAAGTCTATGGAGCGACTTGAGATAGACAAGAGGACGCAAACGACCAGAGACAAGACTGCCCTGGCTGTGGAGCGGGGTGATGCCCGAAGGCCAGCGCAGCAAGTCGAGGTCACTATTCGCGAGAAGAGCACTACGGCGCCGGCGAAAGCCCCGGATTTGGACGGCGATGCGCATCTGATGGTGGAAGGCCATAATCCTACATTTGGCACCGGCAAGGACGAAGCCGGAAGTGATAGTGACGATGACGAATACTTGCCTTCTGCCATTCGCTTGTAATGTTGGAGTTTGTAAGATTCGGGACGGCGTTGCTTTCACAGGTTAGAGGTCAGGCCAAAATGATACCCACCATATAGAACAGTCTGGGCAGAGTGCAATCGAAGCAACCACAGAGGCGACTGTGATCCCTCCATGGCCAGACCCCAATGTCACACACGCAGCTCGAGGAAGGATAAAATTGGCAATCAAGCGTCATCCTCGGAATCAACCGAGGAATCAGCGACACCTTGTGTGGGCAACAGATCTTGTTCGGATCTATCGTGCTCTCACTACCTTCCAGAAAGACGCCGTGTAGCCATGTTCTGGACCCATGCCATATGTCATAACCCACAGATCCCTGCCGAAATTTTACTCCATTCCCAACCAGAAAACCACTTAGTCGCGACGAGGAGGACGGTCGCCGAATCGCCTGCCGCCGCGCTCGACTTGCTGAGCCTGCGTAACGGGGATAACGTTGACGGGGATAGAGTCGAACTGCAAGAGAAAAGTACAAGTTAGTTCAGCCCAGGCGTTGCACCATCCAATGGGAGAGTTTCTTACGCCGAGGTGCTTGAGCAGGTCCTTGGTCTCGGTGTCGACGTCGAGTTGGCCGCTCTCCGAGTTCTGGGTGAAGTCGAGAGCAGAGATCTCGGGGACGTATTGGTCCTTGCGCTCACGCTCCTCCTCCTGGAGCTTGAAGGAGATACCACGGACGGGACCACGCTGGATACGCTTCATCAAGTGGGTGGTGTAGCCGGCAATCTGTCGCGCGGGACGGTGGTTAGCAAGGAGCTGCGGTTGTGTTGCTGCAACTCGGTTCGAGTAGGAGAGGTATCGAGTCGTACCTTGTTGCGGAGGCGCTTGGAGGCGATGATGGCGATCTCATCGCAGATGCGCTTGTTGGTCTCGAAATCGAGGGTGAGCTTGGGGTAGTACCGCTCAATGATGACCTTGGCGGACTTCTTGACAGTCTTGGTGCGAACGCGACCCATTTTGGCGACTTGATCTGGGGGATTGGAGTGGTTAGGTTGTCGGGGTTGTCGTTGGCAGATTCCAAGATCACGATGGCTGGATGGACTTTTTCGGATGTGAGTTTGCTGATTGTGGGGGTTTTGGTTAGGGCACGAATTGCAAGTGCGGTGGGGCTCCACCTATGGCTGGAGTGGTGAGTTCCGATTGTGGCTGGAGCTTCAATTGGCCGACTCGCCGCCTGCTCTTCCATGGACACAGCTCCAAAAAGTGGGATCTCGGACTTTCGCTTGAACTTGAGTCGCGTTAATGGTCAGCTACCAGTACCTATGCACAAATCTAAGTAAATTGTATTCTACATGGGATATAATGTACAGCGTGCTACACTTGCCAGCATCCCTACTATCGGCTTGACTATGGCCAGCTGGAAGCGGAGGTCTTTCGTGAGCCGTCGGCCAGCCCATAGGCGCTAGCACCAGACAACTTCGGCGAAACCACCTTGTGGTAACCACTGGTAAAGCGGTCCCTGATGTCCACCGGGCGCCTGGCGGGTGTGGTTTCTGGCGGAGGTCTTCTGTGCGTCGTTGTCTCATCCGCCCCAAGCAGTTCCTGCGCCACAAGGAAGGCTTCGGGGTCTGCTTCTTCAACCCTGAGCTCCACGCGGCCCATCGAGTTGACAATCGCTTCAGTAGGCTCCACCCACAGCTTGCTCCCACCCTTCTTCGAGATATCAAGTCTGTCAAAGATGTTACCGCTTTCTCGGGTGTGGACGCCGGATTTCCGGTTGATCCTCGAGTCACCGGCAGGAGGGTCTGTAATGAAGCCAGCCACACCAATCTTGAGATCACGAGGGTCTCCTCCGCGACGGGGCTTGACGACTCTCGCCTCCACGGGGGCATGCTTCTCCTGCGGCCCGTACAATGGATGGTTTTCCAAGAATGCAGAGGTTCGCAGATATGAGAGGCCGGCCGACGGGTGCGTGATGGGCGGACCGCGAGCCGAGTACGGGCTTCCGCCTTCGAGAGCGGCAGAAATACTGAGTTCCGCATCCTCGCTGGGGGGCTTCAGGGGAGCCAGATCCAAGAAATGGCCGACCATGTCGAAAAGTTGCGCCCTGTTGTTACGCAAGACGCGCAGGTACTGCAGAAGCTGATCCTCTGTGATGTCGGATGACTGGAGGGCGGGCGGCGCGGGTTCGCCGGCGTCCAGCGCTTTTTGCTGCTTATCGTTGTTGAGTTCTTCAGCGAGCTTGTTCCTCAAGAATTCGCGAAATTCGGCGCGCCGCGGCCTCACTGTGCGTTCAATCCACTGGTTGAACTCCCCGTGCCCCATGCCCGCCAGCCAGGGACCGTTGAACTTCCACCTCTTGTCAATCTTGTCGATGCGTTCCTTGGGATCCAGGTCGGTGAAATCGCCATCCTCCTCAAACACAGATCTGTGGTTTCGCACTGAGTCTCTGGTGAAGCCGGATCTCGTTTCCGCCACGGTGACAGGAAGATGGAGCTGCTCGAATTTCTTCAAGGTGATGCCGTGATCAGACGCGGACGAGTAGTCGGTGATTCCCTCAATCGAGTCGATCTCGTTGACGCGCAACATTGCAAATGTCGCCTTCGTGGTGGCTCTGGTGGGAAGCGGACGTTTGAGGCCCCAATCGCCGCGCTTGCGAGCAACATTGCTTGTCGTGATGATCTGGTGTGTTGGGTAAGCTAAGGTCCTGGTGCGGGATCCTCTGCTTTGGACTGTGCTCTCGGGCGGCGCAGGAATGGGCGCGGGAATGGCAAACATCCGCGAGTTGCGCAGGAGCGCACCTCCAGGGGTTACGCTCCTAGCAGCCGCCATCGTGGATGAATCGCCGTCGATGGTCGTGATGATGGTGATGCTAGAGCGGAAGAAAATTCCGAGAGCCTGGGCACACCTAGCACCGCCAAGCCCGATCCCCAAACCCTAACCCTCAACCTGCAATTTACCCCCTTTCGGCCCTGGCCATCGACCTCACAACTTTCAAACTACAAATCAGCTGTCAAATCAAGTCTGTATTAAATCGATGCCTACGCCTTGCAATGCGTCTACAGCCCAGGATGGGTAGCTCTGCCCATCCGGGTATAACCTGCCGAAAAACTCCTTCACGAACGCCGGGAAGCGATCCGCAATGACGGCTTCTCTCGCATCTGCCATCAGGTGCAACTGATACCATACGTTGTGCATGGTCAAAAGGTGAGCCGCAACCGTCTCCTTGGCCGCATTGTGGTGCACGAATGCCCGTGTAATCCCCAGAGCACCCTCCTGGTCGGCAGGCCTGCAGCAGGGACACCCGCAGCCCTCCTCGATCGGCCCAAAATCAGCGGCATACACGTCCCGCCTGAGGTTAAGCACGCCAAACTTGGTCACGGCATTACCAAACCGCGCCGTGCGCGTCGGCCACACGCAGTCAAACATGTCCGCACCGAGCGCCACGCTCACGACCAGATCCTCCGGATATCCAATGCCCATCACGTACCGCGGTTTCAGTTCGGGCAGTAACTGCGTGCAAGTGCCAACCACACGGCAGAAGTCATCCTTGGCCTCACCGCCGCTGAGCCCACCGATAGCAATCCCCGGCGTGTCCCTTGCAACCATCTCCTGGCAGCACTCCCGCCGCATGTCCAGGTCCAGGCCGCCCTGGATGATGCAGAAGAGGTTCTGTCTGTCCGGGTTCTTGTGCGCAGCAATACACCGATCCAACCACCGCACGCTGCGCTCCATAGCCTCCCGCATGCGCACCTTATCCGGCGACGTCGTAACCAGCACATCGTCCAGCTGCATCATGATGTCGGATCCGATCGAGTTTTGCAGGCTGATCGAGTGTTCGGGCGTAAGCAGCATGGGCGTTCCGTCGTGCGGCGAGAGGAAGCGCACGCCTTCCTCCGTAACGGTAGCCAGCTTGAGCAACGAGACCATCTGGAAGCTGCGGGGGTCAGCTACGGTCATGTGTGTATGTGGCGCTAGGTGAGCCTACCCGCCGCTATCCGTCAGAATATTGTGGTTCCAGCCCTGGAGCTTGTGCGCGCCCCCTACTGCGTCCAGCACCTCCTGGCCGGGCTTGAGGCCGAGATGGTATGTGTTGTTGAGGCAGAGTCTGCATTCGGTGTTCTCGAGTTGTTCGGGCGTCAAACCCTTCAACGACGCCTGGGTGGCGACAGGCATGAACATCGGGAGGTTGACGGGGCCGTGGGGCAGCGTCATGATGGAGGCGCGCGCCCGCGTTGTCTGGGCGTCGTGTTAGCCGCGTCGCATCCTGTCGAGGGGGAGACTCACGGAGCATTTGGCGACGAGCTCGAAGGTGAGGGCGGCCGACGATGCCGAAATTGTGGAAGCCATCCTTCTTGCTGCCCACATGCTGTGGTGGGTAGCTTGTGTCTCCTCGTCGCAAAGTCGGGGCGTGGGTTCACAACTCAAGCTGGGTAGGTATGGAAAAAAAGCAGTTTCCACCCCGTTGGGCCGCCCGGCAGGGCGCTGCAGCTGCCCCGCAGTCAGCTCCACAGGACCCCTGAGAATCGCCTGTGAGACAGGCCGACCCTGTCGTCGTTAAGGTCAAGAAGCAATATTCAAACTAAACGAAGGGTCGAGGCGTTCCTTCACACTGAAGTCGCCCGCATTCTCGTTCAAATCTCCACGGAGAAGGGATCTTTTTCTTTCAGCTTCTAGCATCTTTCACCTCGTTCATTCACAAAACAGCCTCCTCAGGTGCAAGGCACCTAGGTAGGTACCTTGAACATAGAGCCGGATGTGTTTCTCACAGCCCGCCCAAAATTGCAACCGTTTTCCAGACGCGTCCATTATATTGCGTATAAGTACAGTTATAATATATTTTAAACTGCCCTCCAACCCCCAAAAGCTACAATGCCAAAGATATATGGTTTCTTCCACCCGCCAAGTCTTTCCACGCATCCCATATGTCAACCTCCAGCTCCAAGTTGGACGCTCTTTGATCGTGCCCGGCTGCTACTACGCGACTCTCGTCTCCTCCTTGACCCTCCCTCGCCTCCTGAACAGTAACCTGAAGCTGGCTATTAGCCACGCCTGGTTTGCGTTCGCAGTGGTGGAGGTATTCATCGGAGATAGGCCACATGTCATGGACCCTCCTCAAGTGTTGTTTGAAGAAGTCCAACCTTGGCCAAAGTTTATTCTTGGTTACACATTGGCCCTCTGTGCAGCGGTAGCTGACTTGTTGTCGATGAATTGCCTGCCTGTGCCGGATGAGGTCGTTGATCGTGCCAAAGCCAAGCCCTCTTCGCATGCACCCAGGAACATCGCATTGGTAGGGTTTCTCGTGTCGTAATCTATGTTTGCTTTGGGATACCTGTCAGCAACACGGCGTACAGGCTCTCATGGGGAGCTCTGGTCGAACTGGAAAGATATCTTACATGAGCTCGGCCTGCGTCTTGACAGCCGTTCGGCACGTTGGGCACGTCAGCTGCGAGGCTTCCGCTGCATCGCCAGAACCAAGCGCAAAACCATGTGGGAGAGAGGGCGGGTCATCATGTTGGTCTGAATCACCAGCATGACAAACTGCCGATAGGCTTTTTGTCAGTGCTGATGTAGCTGCTGACTCTTGAACCGAATGCTCCTGGTTTGTTGGACGTTCTGCCGTTTCGGTGCGGCTTCGGTGCAAGGTTCGTGATGTCTGCAAGCCCGTTGTCGGTATTTGAGGTTGAATTCCAGGTTCTCTGAGCAAGGATGCGATCTCCTTATGTCCTACGGCGATCGCATAGTCCATAGGGGTATGGCCATCTTGACAACGGAGGCCACGCAGGGCTCCATGATCAATCAAAGCCTTAACCCACTCCCGGTGGCCCCGTATGGCGGCGAGATGCAGAGGCGTGAGCCAGAAGGTATCTCGCAAGTTAATAACCTTGTCATTCATAACTAGGTTAAGTAGATCGTCTTCCACTTCCCAGTACAAGGCAAGGTGCATCCGGGTGCGAGAAAAATAATCCTGCTGCTCCACTTGCATGCTTGACCTGAAAGCATGGAGTGCAGCTCTCACCAAGGGCGCACCGCCAATCAGTGAAAGAGGAGACCTCTGGAAGTTTGGGCGGCAGGATGCATTTTCCTCGTATTCTCCAGCCAGTAGGTCCTGGTATTCTCGACAAGCCACCCAGTACTTTTCTCCGAGTTCATGGAATTTCCTATCATTTGTATCGGTTAAGACCAGTCGGGTCTCGATGGCTGTAAGATGAAAGTCGTTGATCTGCTCTGATGTGTTGGCGGCCTCCTCAAGAATGGATAGTATCTCCAGACTGGTCGGTGACGTTGGGACAAAGTTTGGCCAAGGGTCCCTATTGAAGCTCAGTAGCATTGAGAGCGCTGTTGATTTGATCTCTGGGGATGTAGAGGAAAGCAATGCTTTTATCTGCACTACAACAACACCAAGGTCGTTCTCGATATCTTTCAAATGGTTTAGAAGACCCAAGGCTATGGCTGGAATCCGATCGAGGGCCAATAGCGGCTTCAAGAACTCCTTTATACGCAACAAGTTGAACTTCAACCGCCGAAGCCAGGACGCCTTCAGTCCCCTATGGTCATATAAGTAATAAAAAGGCCATAACGGAGGCAAACATACAAAAGTTTGAGGGTTTTTGTCTCTTCTCCGTCGCAGGCAACGGGAGGACCTTCAGTGATACACTTGGCTCTTGGATGTGCCTTCTGGCTTCGTTCTCCCGAAGCACGTTCGTTGGGTGAGCATTCCAGATCCATGGCCTCGCAACGGTTACACCGCTGGTCCGGCCACACCCGGTCCTCGGGCTCGCACTGGTCTTCGTTAGATACATTATCTACAGAGGTACGGTTCCGGCCAAACCCCAGGGACTCACCTTCTTCTTGTCCTCACGACACTGAGCGCATTTATGGTAATTGAGCTTCAGCTTGCGCCGCTTCGGGGTGTGGATGTCTGCCATGGCAAAGATTACGAAGTGAGAAAGGGGGCCAGGACGATTCGCAGTTGTCGATGTTGAGCCTCGCAAAGCAGCTCGCAAGGCTCAGATATCAGTCGCCCTCCATTCGGGCCGTCGCCGTGTCGGAGTGTCGCAGTCGCAATGCTGCAGTGTCGCCGTGTCGCCGTGTCGCCGTGTCGCCGTGTCGCCGTGTCGCCGTGTCGCCGTGTCGCCGTGTCGCCGTGTCGCCATGTCGCAGTGTCGCAGTGCGGCCCTGGCTCAGTCGAAGCAGCCACGCATGGCAGCCTTGGAAGGCGCGACCCCTCTGCAGAGTACCTCGACAACTTGGTTGACCTGCATTGCTTGCTTGGGCTACGGCAGCCCAGGTATGTACAGCCAATCACGCAGTCTCGCAGAGATTCGGATGAGTGCCGGTTCGGGGCACTGCATCAAAACCGATCTTGCCCTGGACACCGAGCTCCCTATTACGTTGAACGGTTCCTCAACCTTTCGCGCCATGCCCGGTTTCTTAGCAGCGAGGGGCTGTGCAGGCGGTCGCTCCTCTCTTACGTTCTTTTCATCCGTTTTGTTACGGTACCTCCCTAGGTGGCCCAGGTCTTCTGGTTCCAAGCAGGGCAGTGCGCCAGTCACTGTCCGAGCTGGGATTTGGCGCAGGTATCAGTCTCGCAGTCTCGCAGTCCCGCCATCTTCTACTAGATCCTCCTGACAATGGGCTCTTCTCAGTCACTTCCGTCAGACCTTAAATACCTGCCATTGCGTCCAACAATGAGCACGTTGAACCCATCATGTTTGTACCTTAGGTACCTTCAAACCTATCAACAAGCATTTGTGCTCACCTCCTTCACCACATCCGGACACCAACACCACCTTCCACCATGGCACTCAGTGATGAGATCGTCGTGGCAGTTGCCATCGGAATTCCCTCGATTCTCGTCGCCATGATTTCGCTCGTCGTGGCCTACCTCACCCTTACACTCACGCGATCGGCCATCCGATCCGGGTATCCAGTTGACATACCGGCGCGGCGGATAGACAGAGATTCTTGGCCCATAGAACGAAGGATTGGATACGAGACACGCATCTCTCCATCGTCAACATGGAGCCGTACTGTGAAGTGAAGTCGAGGAAGAAGTTCCGCAACCAGTTTGACAGTGCAACTCGATGTACGTTTGCTTTCTTTTTTGTTGCCTTATCGATCGCCAGCAGCAGCTTCCCATCTCTTTACTTGTCCGTCTTCTCTTACGAGTTGTCCTAACAAACGCTTGTGATGACAGAACTCTCCGGTCGACTTCGATTGAGTTTGGTGTTTCTCTCATTCTCATATAATGTCAGAACCTTGGTGCATAGAGAGACTTTGGGGATGGGATTAGTTGAAGGGGAAGCAGAACATGGCGATCAAGGAAACCGAGGATTCTGGAAGTTCAGTCTGGTTTCTGGCGACCTCTGTGAAGCTATGGCGGTTGCGTTCTTCGATGTTTACATACCTTCCCGATCCAGATTTGTTGTCCATTTTCCGTCTTTGCTCCCCAACATCAGGAAAGCGGCCCATTGAAGTGTTGTCAGCGACGGATGTCACTATCGTTAGCGCCCGTGAGAAACTTTGCCCCATTTTGACCCACACGGGGCAACGGTCATGTGGGGCTGCGGCCCGGCCCCTGCTGACCCATAAGCTCTAAAAGCCGCTGTGGCAGCAGCCTCCAATCCTTCTCTTGAGGCATCGACAAATGGAGTTTGGGATGAGGTTCCAATCTCTCACCCTCCCGTCTTTGACTCGCAAGACCATTTCCGCGTTCTCCAAGGCTATCAGGGACATTACCCGTTCGCTACCCCACATCTCCTTTTTATCTCCGGGAACGCCTCCCGCATCTACCTCGTGGCGTCCCTCCTCAGCCCCACGACCAACCCTTCGCTTGCCATCCAATGTCCCCACCACGACCTCCAGAACGAAACCTCAGGCCCTGCCATTCCGGGTGAGGTCGGGCTGTCTTGGTCAGAATCACGCCACACTCCTTGACCGGTCCAGGCTCGCACAATTTTTTTCCTTTCTTAGCGATCCTCCAGCAACCGTGAAGCGGAGCGTCTGTGCCAATTTGGAAACGGCAGTGTTTGCGGCCGCACATGGCGCATTGCCGTCGAAATTGCATCACTGCGCTTGCGGGCAATCGCTCGCCGAGCTTCAATCAAATCAAGTGACAACCTGGCTGGAAAATCTAGCACGCCGGGGCTCTAGGCGACCTCTACTGCAGGTCTCGCACTGGATTCAGCTGCCCAGCCCTGCCCAGGCGCCAAGTTTGGGCTGCGTCATGGGTCCAAGATCAAGAATTGTGCGGTTGATTGGCATGGCCTGCCGAGAGCCTGACTGTGCCCGAGCCCGAGCATCTGGAAAGTTATTACCCACTCCTGTGCCCCTTCAAGGCAAACGCGCATTCCCTGTTCTCAATTCTCGGCCGTAACCGTTTCCCATCCTACCTACCAGGTTTAATAAGAGCCACTCTCCCGCCCCTTACCCCTTTCCCGGTTCCCCCTCCCTCACCACCTCCAAACCCAGCGGTCAACTCATCCACGATGCCCTCGCGAACAACCCCCGTGGTCTCCAAACAGACCCCAATACCCTCCAAAACGCCATTTTTCACCCTCTTTTCCCACCTCCCCACCGAGCTCCGTCTCCAGATCTGGGCCCTGTCTTGCCACCCACGCGTAGTCGAAGTCCGCTACTCTGAGCCCCAGGACAAGTGCCTCACAGCCACACCTCCCCCGCCCATCCTCTCCGTCTGCCGCGAAGCCCGCAACGAGGCCCTCTTCTCCGTCTACGTCCTCACCTTTGGCACCAAGTCCCATGCGCCGCGAATATACTTCTCTCCCGCCCTCGACGTGCTGTACCTCCCGAGATGGGGCGATCTTGGCTACGCGGATACGGCGAGGGACTTTGGCACATTTGTGATGGATACGACGCAGTGGGTGGGGAGTCTGGCGATCGACCATGTTAAGCCGGAGGTTAGGAGGCCGTGGGAGACGTATAGCAAGTTTTGCTTGATGAGGAATTTCCCAGGTTTGAAGGAGGTGTTGTTGGTGGTTGCTGGGCAGGAGGAGGAGGATGGGAGATGTGGAGGGGAGATTCAGTTTGTGGATCCGAGGGGGGAGCCGGGGGAGGTTATGAGGTTGATGGATCGGGTGAGGGAGTCGTTTTGTTGTGAGGTCGGGGAGGAGTGGTTTGACGGCGGCCATGGGAATGGAGAGTGTTTGGAGTTGGTGCCGAAGTGTAAGATGGGGTTGGGCTTGGACGGGGAAAGGAGGAGGGGGTTTGCGGTGGTTTAATCCGGTGGAGGCAGAGATGGTGGGGGAGTTGAATGGCATGGTAGAGGCACACGAGCCGAGGGGTCCCGGGGCAAGCAAAGGGGCAAAAAGAAGATGTTTGGACGTGTCCGGAGTCGAACCAGGATCTGTGGGGATGGGCAACTAATAATGAGTATCCAAAATCCCGAGAATATTTGCTCTGCTCCTGCTCTTGACTCCAAGAAAATCAAGTAGTTGTGCCGCCTTTCCAAGGATTCGAACTGAGGTCTGATTTGCCCATCCTCACTGTGCTACCATTGCACCACGGGCCCATTAGGAGCAGTGTGCTGTAGGCTGGGTGATAAGATGAGGACTGTGTGGGATGCGGTGCCGTGATGGGATGGCTGGTCTGGATTCCTTCGCTCGGCGACTGGCAACAAATTAAACACCCCGCCAGAGGATTCAAACTTCGAACCACTCTCTGCAGGAGACCTGTGCCAAGCTGCGCCGTTGATGCACAGTTGACTTGCATGCCGCCGGTGACACGACCGGCTAATCATGCGGTGCACCCATCGATGGTATAGAGAGAATGCCTCACATGTACAAATTCAGATGATGTTTCAAGCTAAAGCAGTCGGGCACGCACGCTGGGGAAAGAGCCATCTAGACTATTCTCCACTCCGAGGCCAATATGCCATCCGATTGTGCTGCCGACAATTCGTTTGGTCCTGCCGTGGATTTGAATTGCCACGGCTTTGATTTCACGCTGCTTTTCGAACAAAGCGTCCTCGGCATTCTTCTCGCGCTTTTGTTCGCGATAGCAGCTCCAGCTCGGTATGCGTATCTGGCCAGGAGAGAGCGGAAAACGATCCGTGGGCCGGCTCGATTGGTCAAAGTGGTAAGGTCACCTATTCTTCTATGTTGCATCGACAGGCGTGCTGATGGGAGGTGCAGGTAGTTGCTCTCGCCCACGGTGGAGTGCAACTTTCGCTCTTGATCCTCTGGAATCTGGAAAAACAGACACAAACTAGGGCTTCTGTCGCATACGCCGTCATCAACCTCATTGTTGCCATCCAGGTCGCTGGCCTGATCTGGGCCGAAGACGCGAAATCAGTGAGGCCGTCATCGCTGATCAGTAGCTACCTCTTCTTTACCCTTCTTTTCGACGCTGCCCAGGCTGGAACGCTATGGCTTCGACAGTCAACCGCGACTCGGAACCCGCTCGCCGCTGTTCTCACAGCTGGAATTACCGTGAAGGCAGTCTTGCTACTTGTCGAGGCCAGAGAGAAGCGAGGATATCTGAGAAAGGAGTACAAGCATCTGCCTCCGGAGTCTGCAAGCGGTGTTATCAACAGGAGTCTTCTCTGGTGGATCAATCGTCTCTTCCGCAAGGGCCTCAAGGAGCTTCTGACCTACGAAGACCTCTACGTGCTGGACTCGGGCCTCACCTCTGCCAGATTGAGCAATGGTATCTCCCAAGAGTGGGCTCAACGCAGAAAACCTGAACGCCGTTTCGAATTCCCCCATGTCATCTGGAGAGCTTTGTGGAGGGCGTTTCTTGCGGCTGTATTCCCACGCATATGTCTTATCGGGTTCACATTCGCACAGCCATTCCTCATCTTCCGCGTGCTGAGCCACTTGACGAGACCAGATGACGAGATCGCTTCGAGGGAAGGGTATGGCCTTATCGGTGCTGCAGCGTTGATATATATAGGACTCGCCATCTCATCTCTTCACTACAACCAAAATATCTATCGGTTTACGACCATGTTCCGTGGAGCAGCTGTCTCCCTTATCTACAACCACACGCTAGTCATCCAAGACCATCTTTACAATGAGGCGGCAGCTGTGACTCTGATGAGCACGGACGTGGATAACATCGCCAGATGTTTGGCCAACTTGAACGAGTGCTGGGCCCGGTTACTCGAGGTGATTGTTGGAATAGCCTTGCCCAGTATCCAACTGGGCTGGGTGTCGGTAGTCCCAATTGTGGTCGTTTTTTGTAAGTTGCGATACTTTACTTCCGGCAGAGTCGATATGTTGACGTGATCTAGTCTCCTTCCTCGGGGCTACTCAAATTTCAAAACTCATCAGCGGCGCACAGAAGATTTGGGTCGAAGCTGTCCAGAAACGCATTGCCGTTACCAGCTCAGTTTTAGCTGAGATCCAAACCGTTAAGATGATGGGGCTCAGCAATCTCTTGGCATCGATCATCCAAGCCCAAAGAATCGAGGAAACTCTCCGGATGGCTGGCTTTCGGTGGTGCAACCTTGGGCAAAATGTGGTTCAAAACATCCCCTATGTCGTTGCCCCTGCTCTCACTTTCACCATGTATGCTGTGCAGGCGCTGAGTCAAGGCAAAGCCGCGATCAACACCGCACAGGCCTTCACAAGTCTGTCCATCATTACCCTACTTACTGATCCTACGGCCAAGCTCCTCAGCGCAATCCCGAACACGGCCTCAACTTTGGGGTGTTTCGACCGGATACAACAGTTTCTACTTTCTGAGAAGAGAGAAGATCGACGCCAGACACTTCCAGAGTCTAGAGAAGATGTCACAGAAACTGGCAGCTGGATCCCAGACTCGACTTCCGTCCTCATCAACCAGGTCGCCCTTCGGCCAGCACTTGCAGCAGAGATTCTGTTACGAGATGTCAGTGTTTCTATTGCCCTTGGGTCATTATCTATGATAATTGGCGCCATTGGTTGCGGAAAAACAACCCTCCTGCGGGGAATTCTGGGCGAAGTAACTCCGGAAAAAGGATTCATTGCTGTTCAAAGCAGACGGATTGCCTTTTGTGCTCAAAACCCTTGGCTTCCAAATCTGACGATTCGACAAGCCATATGTGGGTTGACAGATCCCAGCCTTGACGTTGATGAGGACTGGTATCAGACCACGATACATGCTTGCGATCTTGACATCGACCTCGCCAGCATGGCTGAAGGGGATCGAACCAATATCGGAAGTGGAAGCACTGTTCTCAGTGGCGGTCAAAAACACCGCATTGCTCTTGCCAGGGCTCTCTACTCCCGCAACAGAATCATTATCCTCGACGACGTCTTCGGCGCTCTTGACGCAAAAACTAAGGGTACAGTGGCCGAGCGCGTCTTTGGGAAGGGCGGTATTCTCAAAAGACTGGGAATAACGTGTATCATGGCTACCCATTCTGGTATGTATGTTCTACTTCCATACATTGGTCTCAAACTTTAACCTTGAGAAGTCGAGTGTCTCAGGTATGCGGACAAGATTGTGGTTCTTTCCAAGGGCCGAGTCCAGCATGACCTGACTTACGATCAAGCGGTTCGTGATGGAGTTGTGCAGTCTGTGCTACCTCGAGAGGATGAGAACAAGGGCAGCAGGCCGAACCCAGCCTCTGTTGGAAGGGAAAGCTACCCTCCGCGGACGAGGACTGAAGAGGAGCTTCAAGACTTGACCCGGGCGACTGGTGACTATTCTGTCTATCGGTAGTATTTCAAGTCCGTTGGGCGGCTACATTTGGCTTTGTTCCTGGGCTCTGTTCTCGCAAACGTTGCCTGTGAAACCCTCAGTGGTATCTGGTTGAAGTGGTGGACTGATGATGGAGGGCAACGCGTTGCCCTCTACACGAGCGTGTATCTGCTTTTGGCATTTCTCACCGTAGTTGGCCTGTTTGGCTACATGTGGTGAATATGCACTGTTTCCTGCCAGTGATTTCTTGCTGACGGAGGGCTGCAGGGCAATGTTTGTGCTTATCACTCCTTCGACGGCGAGGAGCTTTCATGCGGTGTTGTTGGAAACTGTGATGAGGTACAGCTAACGGGCTGATCCCCGCCGTGGTATTCTGTACTCACTCGCTCTCAGGGCACCACATGCGTTCTTCTCCAAAACTGACACCGGTAGCATTCTGAATCGATTCAGTCAGGATATGACGCTGATAGAGAACCAACTGCCAACCGGCGTCTTGGTCACTGTTTCGAGTATGTCAACATGGTCAATCTGCCCCTTATTAAGCTGCTAATAATACCCAGACTTCTTCATGTCGCTCGCCTCGGTGGCGTTGGTAGCGACAGGCTCCTCATACATGGCGACAAGCCTGCCATTCCTGTTGGTCACAATCTACTTTCTCCAAAAGATCTACCTGCGCACTTCCCGTCAACTGCGGCTTCTGGATCTTGAAGCCAGAAGCCCGCTTTACTCCCACTTCCTGGAAAGTCTTGGCGGTCTGGCAACTATCCGCGCCTTTCAGTGGGATGAGAGCTTCAGGGAGGAGCACTACAGGTTGCTGGATTACTCGCAGCGCCCTCATTATCTCCTTTATTGCATTCAGCGATGGCTCGGCCTGGTCCTGGATCTTGTAGTCGGCGGGGAGGCTGTGCTTGTTATTGCTTTGGCCGTCAATCTGCGGTCTTCCACTGCACCAGGAATGTTGGGCATATCTTTGAACAATATTCTCTGTAAGCCAACACAGAATTCCAGAAGTATTGTTGGATACTAACCTGCTTGTTTTAGCATTGAGCGGCAACCTGTCTTCACTTGTGTCAGGCTGGACACTTTTTGAGACCTCCCTTGGAGCGATTGCGCGCCTTAAGAACTTCGAGGCCGCCGTAAAACCAGAGGATAAGGCAGAAGAGTGTCAACAACCTCCACCAAATTGGCCCGACTGTGGCGGTATCGAGTTTCGAAACGTCACAGCGACATACGAGTAAGCCTCAATCACAGAGTAACTAGGTAGTTTGATTCACCAATGGAATTCAGCTGACAGTTGAACCGCCCCAGAACAGCTGCACTCCGCAATGTTACTCTACGGATCGAACCTGGGCAGAAAGTAGGGATATGTGGACGCACCGGAAGGTATCAATTGATCAGGTTCGGCCAGTACGATGCAACTGATACTAACCGCTGCTTTCAGCGGCAAGAGTTCCTTGATAGCAACACTTGCTCGTCTCCTCGAGATCGACAGCGGTGTCATCCTAGTTGACGGCTTCGACCTTGCCACCATCCCACGGGAAACCATCAGGGAGCGTATTTTATTCATTCCGCAAGACCCGCTGATATTGACGGGCTTGAGCATTCGAATGAATGTCGATCCGAGCGGCACCAAGCTCGATGCCGTTCTCATCGCGGCACTCCAACGTGTGGGACTCTGGGATGGACTGCTTTGCGATCGATCACGTGGACTCGATGCAGAACTTACCGCGGCTTCGCTATCAAAGGGGCAACAGCAACTGCTGGCGCTGGCAAGAGCGCTGGTTCTTAAGGACTGGAAGAAGATTGTGCTTTTGGATGAGGCCACGAGTAATGTCGATGGTGACACGGCTGCTGTCGTTCAACGAGTTGTCGGGGAGGAGTTTGAAGGTCGCACTGTCATTGTGGTTGCGCATCGTCTGGAAACAATTATGGATTCTGATACTATTGTGGTGATGGAAGATGGTTGTGTTGTGGAAGCCGGGCCGCCGCAGGGACTGTCGAAGAAGAAAGGGGGGAGGTTTGTGAAGTTGGTGATGGGGTGAGGCTGCACGGAGTGAGAGGTGGAAAAAGTTTCAGACAGGCACTTGACCCGGGGCTGGTATTTCGAGGAAAGAGTAGCATAAGAGAGCTTCATGTTTTCCTTGTTTCACTTCGAAGGTTGATCAGTGTGCTGTTGCCTCTCCACCTTTTCCTTCCATGTTTTCTACAAGTTGAGCAGCTCAGCAGTGTTTGGCGCATAATCAGTGGCTGACGTCAAATTTAGGGCGGTCTGCCAAGAGATACGCGAGAGCCACAGGGCCCTTGTCCCCACACTTCAATTCTCCACAGCAATTCAGATCCCTGCAAGTCGCGTTTGCCTTTCTCGACGCGTTTTCATCAGATACTCACCACCGTTCACAACTCTCAATTGAACTTCATATAAACTGGTGTAACGACCCCAACGGAAACAAGATGGAAGAAGTGACGAAAAAACACTTTTACAATCACACTGGGCCCAATGTGAGTCCCCATGCGTCCTCAGCTGGCCTCGGAGCCAAGCACTTCGTCTCAACGCTCTGATACTGACATCCCCAGACCGACCCTACCTGTCACTTATGCCAGATCAGATCTTTCAAGACTCACGAGAAAATACCCATTTCCATCAGAAATACCGTCGACGGGGAGGTGCTCAATCCCAACTTCCGATTTATCGACCATTCGGTTATTGGTAAAGGCGTCCTCGTCGCCGACTCCTCCTTCCGCGTCGGCTGCGACTGTGAAGACGATGAGGAGTGCATGTACAGCAGCTGCCAATGCCTCGACGAGATGGCCGGCGGAAGTGACGAGGAGCTCGACGACGACACGGTGCCGCACAAGCCGCGACGTAAGCGGTTCGCGTATCACTCGCGGGGAGCTAAGGCGGGGTTGCTACGGAGTAGGATCCTGGAGCACAGCCGGGATGCCATCTACGAGTGTCACGATGGGTGTAACTGCAGTCGAAACTGTCCAAACCGGGTGGTGGAGCGCGGGCGGACGGTGCCGCTACAGATCTTCCGGACGGAGGACCGCGGATGGGGCGTGAGGTGTCCGTTACCGCTGCGTAAGGGGCAGTTTGTGGATCGGTACCTGGGGGAGATCATCACGAGCGAGGAGGCCGACAGGCGGAGGCAGGCGTCGTCGCTGGCGCAGAGGAAGGATGTTTACTTATTTGCGCTGGATAAGTTTTCGGACCCGGACTCGATCGATCCGCTGCTGGCGGGCCCGCCGCGGGAGGTGGATGGGGAGTTTATGAGCGGGCCGACGAGGTTCATCAATCACAGCTGCGAGCCGAACATGCGCATCTTTGCGAGGGTGGGGGATCACGCGGACAAGCATATTCATGATTTGGCGCTGTTTGCGATTCGGGATATCAAGCCGAACGAGGAGTTGACGTTTGACTACGTCGATGGGGCCGAGGACTTGGACAGCGATGCGCACGACCCGGCAAAGGTGAAGGAGATGACAAAATGCTTGTGCGGGAGCGAGAAATGCAGAGGGTTTCTTTGGTGAGCGTCCCAGACGGAGGGGAGCGGTGGAAGGGACAGGACCGGAGGTTCAGTTGGAGCTTGGGGTGGGAAGAAGCGGCATGATAGCCGACTTGGCAGGGAACTGCTGTCTGCGGAGCATTGGCGATCGGAAGGAAGCGTTCATCCCTCTTGAGATGTCTCCCAGGGTGAATAGCAATGATCTGCAGGAAATCATGGCAATTTAAACCTTAACCAGGAATTCATGCGCGCAGGGGTGATTGAACGGAATCAGCTCACTGACACGGAGCGAGGTGACTGATGGGTGACTTCGCTGTTGTTGGTCGTGCTGCCGACACCACGTCATCTGAAAATCAGATACCTCCACGGTCCGTGGGCGGGTGACTGTCCTCAATTCCAAGCTCTCCTTCTCAAAGTCATCCACTTCGACTTCTTGAATTTTTGCCTGGCTCGAAACGACGTTTCCGTACTTCACTGCCTCGCGACATTCCTCGACAAGCACTGAGAGATCTTATCTCGACTGATAAGGGCGACCAGGACAGGCCCCGCAAGCAGCAAAGCTTGGCCAATCCGGTGGAGACCTCCTCGCCAAGCTGAGCTCTGGTGGGGCGTTCTGTGCCATTGACACCACCCATTTGCCTGCCGTAACTGTTGCGGAAGGGTGGTGCTCACCTGCCGCAAGTCGTCAACCAAGCAGCTCAACATCCTCAGCTGCAAGCGAAAGGGCCTGCAGTTCTCCGCACTTTCACCTCCCCAGTTGTGGTGGCGGCAGCGACGTTGATTCTCGCAACAGTCGAATTGTTGGCCGCCCCGCCTCCCCTCGAATTTAAGTTCGTCACGACAACCTTGATGCATGGCTCGGCTGCCGTCATGAACTAGTTGTCCAAGCGGCTGGATCGAGCTGCCAACAGGCTGCGGCATCGAGAAGCACCGAGGCCAAACCTGTCACCGGTTGCCGAACGCTGCGACGAGATGGTATGTTTCCCCAACCTTCAGCTTTTGGGACGCTGGGCGATACGATTAGAAACCTTTCGGGTGTCTTTCGTTTTCCTGGCGTATAGCTGGTTTGGCTCGAAGTCGGGACTGCAAACTTTGCTCTTTGCGTTTCTTTCAATGTCGTATGATAGCTGACCGCTTCCCGCCTTGCCTCAGGGTTGCTGCGTATCGCGAAGCGCGGGGCCTAGCTCTCCTTATACGGGAGGTGACGGTGCTACGGGCTCAGCTCGGGCGATCAATGCCCCTCGTCAGACGACGATCACCTCCAGCTCGCAAGTGGGCAACGACGAACCGCTCCAATCTCCCGTGTCAGGCTCGCAACGCCGACATAGGCACACCCAGCCGCTCTCGCAGCACATCAACAAACCGCTGCGTCGTCACCAATGGAGCAGCCGGAACAGGGTGTGGACGCAAGCCGGGCTGAGGCGGGAGAGGACGGACTTCTTCGACACGAGGGTTACGGGACGACAAGAGGTCTGGCAAACCATTCATGCGGCCCTCGAGGTCTTGTGGATTGCGGATGAAGCGGCGCGGGAAGGACGGCTTCAGCGTGAGGGCGGCGCCGAGGGACCTAGCGACGAAGATCCAGCCATTGCGCTTGCCACCGCCCAGTCCATCCTCACTGCGGCTGATATCACGCTACCGACCGGTGACCTGGCTCAGGGCGCATATGACGCTCTTGGAAATTACTACTCACTGCCGGAGCACATTGTGTCCGACCCGTTGAATATCTCGATACGACCGGACTTGACCGATGACGCGGGGCTCGAGGATGATAAGACGGATCTCAATGTGGGAGACGACACCACCGAGAGGGAGGATGGTGATGGTGACGATGATGCCGAGCGGCGGCGAGAGGAAAAGGGAAAAGCCGTCGTTGATGTCCGAGACCTCATCACTGTTCGTGCAAGACTGAGTGATGGATCGAAGGATGTGAACGTCTTGGTGGGCAAGCAGGACAGTATCCGCACCATTGCAATGAGGATTGCAGAGGATGCGCAGGTGAGTTTATGCCCCCCATGCTCGAGGTCCTGGTCCTCTGGTGGATTGAAGCCACGCTAACAGTGTACCAGCTTCCCTCACACAAAAAGATTCGGATTGCCTACATGGGCAAGATCCTCAAGGAAGGGTCATCGCTCTCAGAGCAAGGTTGGAAACAGGGACATGTCGTTAACGCCTTGATGTTTAATCGGTAGCAACGGTGCTCATCAGAAACTCTTGCATTTCAGCCATCGGCTCAACCATCGCTTGACGGGACAACCTACTTTGAGGGCGACTCGGACGATGTTGGCCTGATTAGTGGCTCTCGGGCCGGGCAGGTTGAAACACCGACCTCATCATTGGGTGGATTAGCAAATTTCCGGTGGTCCGCCATGCCACTCATTAGCGGTGATAGTTATCAGGCTCAATCAACCGCACCGATGGCTCAGAGACCACTTTCTTCTTTCTACAGCATGGACACTTTCAGACAACGACGAGCACGCCGCCACCATTCAATGATTCACGACCAGCTTGTTCCTCCCGATGTGAACCTCCCGCCATCCTGGGCTACCGGCACCCTTTTTGGTTGCTGACGCCTTCGATATCCTCAACCTCTCCGCTACAAACCTTTGGTCTTCGCCGGAAAGGAAGACCCAACGGCGAGTTTACGGCCTGATAACGACGGTTTCATAGCATCCACAATACCCCTTCCTACTCTCTTAATATCCATGGGCTCTTCTCTACATACTTCGCGGTGGCGATCTGAGGAATTTCGGTCTCGCTATCTGAGCCAGCTCTCTTGCTGTGGTGTTTTTGGGAGGCATGTTCTCTTTCAATTTCGTTCTTCCTAGGGGTGGTGGCCACTTTGCGGAACCCTTCTTGGAGGTGGTGCGAATTCTTATTAAGGGCGGAGTCACGGCGCAAGGTTCGGAGGACACACGGTGTTGCTCTTGGTTGACAGCTCGAGAGATGTTTGGACGTTGGCCCATAGGAGGCCGGAAACCCTACACTTTAGGTGGCTTTCACTCCGTAAATAATACCAGAAGCATTGGACCTGTCATGAAAAATAGTCCATCCAAGTGCAGCGAAACGGAAAGAATCATAAGGTTCACCGTTTTCACCGTAAGACTCATCAAGGCCTCCTGACATTCAGGTTACTGGCGCAGATCGTGGCAACGCCACGCAATCAGGTAACATGAACTGATTCTCCCATTCCACAACATCTAACCAGGCTACCTTCCATAACATTCGTTGGTCTAAAAGGATTTCGAATGCCTTTTTGTCGTACCATGCCACATGATCAATCACCCTTTTCACCCACCGGCAGACCGCTACCTGTTGTATGATCCGAACCTCTGGAGTGTCGCCTCCAACTCCACCGCCCCCTCTCACCACTGCCACCACAGGGCCTTGGCTTGATCATCTTGAGCAACTACCGTGGCAATCCTAGCCGGCTGTACTAGCTATGAGGGCGCCCGGGGTAGGACTCCTTGCGAGCGCCCCGGGTTTCTAGGAGGCGAGAAGACTCTTTGCTACATTTTTTCTAGCAAAGGGGCTCAAGCTGTTGATCCAATCTTGTTAAGACCCTTGAGCGAGCCAAGGCTCAGCGCCAAACCCTGCGACCTGCTACGTATCCTTACGAAACCGGTAATTGGCCCGTCCTCGCCCTCCTTCTCGATACTCAAGTTTGCCAAAGCATCCTCGCCTACGATAGCAAGTCAGTATTATCATCTCCTAAGCCAGCATCAAATTCGAAAAAACATACCGAATACACTCCTGGCATAGAGGTTTGCGCTCAGGAACTGGCAATCTCCCTTGAGACTGGCCTCTGGCGTCAAGCAGTTCATGTTGGTGCAAGCCATGAGCTGGTCGAGGAAGTCCCGGAGGCTCTTGGCCTTGCTGTTGATGTTGACCTTGTTCTCCCACTCAAATTCTGTCCACATGGTGCGGAACTGCGTTTCAGTGCAGGTGGCGGGCTGGATGTAGTCCATAATGTCGACGTGCAAGTCGTTGAGGATAACCACATTGGTATCAGTCGAGTGGGCACCTTCGTAAACCACGTTTCCGAAGATGACACCGGTATCAGTGGACGACACCTTGATCGTGCACTGGACGTTGTGGAAATCGTGTGGCCCGATGTTCTGGGTCGTTGGTCGCTCAACAACCTTTAAGTCGCCGAGAGTGGCAAACTCGACCGAGAGGTTCTGGAGAGTTTCGGTGGTTTGGTTAACCAGCAATACGTCGAGGACAATATCGAACTGATGTACTTTGACATAGGCCTCAACGTAGACGGGGTCCGAGAAGCCGGTAAGCTGAACGACGCGGCTGAGTTTGCCAGACAGGTCCTCCGTTGCCCCGCTGTCGCCGCCAGTGGCACGCTCAAGATCGAGCTCAATCGTATCCGCGCCATCACCAACGTTCTTCTTGGAGAGTTGACGGATGGACACGACATCGTCAACCTGGACAGCGGTCTTGGCCTTCTCATAAGCCTCCTTTGCTGCGCGCTTCTTCTCCTCAACCTGCACCATGGCACGGAAAGCCTTCCTCGTGTCCTCAAGGTACACAGTCTCGAGCTGCTCGTGAGCACTGAACTCGGCAAGGGAGCGAACACAGCTCATGATGCGGTCGACTGAGTCCTCGTCAATAGGCGCCTTGACGAACTGAGATTGACCAACACGGATAATGGAGATCATGATAAGCATAGCCTCGGCCTTCAGGGCGTTCGTGCGAGCAGCGTCAGAAGAGATCTCGGAGTGGCGCATGACGAGTTTTGTGAGCGTGGCGGAAAGGACTGTTGCCAGGTAGTAGTCGCCATCCAGGATGAGCTGTCGGAGAGGGGGCTTCTGGGAAGCCTTCACGGCTTCTAGTCTTGCAGCGGCGGCTGACTGACTTGTCAAAGCGGTCTCAGTGGCATATGTTCCATCGGCGAGCACTTTGCGAGACCCCGCTGCTGGTGCAGCCTTGTGCCCGTTGGTCTGCTCCTGCTCCTTGTCCTCCTCCTCCGAGCCCATCTTGTCCAGGAGTCGCTGCTCCGAGTCGAGGATCGGAATCTCGCCGAGACTTGCCCTGATCCTCTTCCATGCCTCACGAATGTCCCTCTCATCGAGAGAGTACTCGCCTACAATCCAGAGGATGCCGCGGTAAACCTTGCCAGCACGGACTTCATTGAGGGTCTCAACAAGCCTCCTGACAATTGCTGGGCGGAGGTTAGAGAACTTCTCTACTACTTCCTTGACAAAGTTGATCACGTCAACAGCTGAAGTGTTGTTAAAGTCGGCAATGAAGTCCATAAGAAGCTCAACAACGCTAGCTGCGACCTCGGAGAACTTGACGGCGCATTGGTGAATGGAGTGGATGAGAAGCTGGCGATACTCGCTGTTCTTCTCGAACTCCTGGTCAACCGTCTTGGAGAGCTCCTTCTTGAGCAGAAGGACGACCTCTTCCACGTTCTTGCTGGACACCATCTCCAGGGCGATCTCCAAAGCTTTCTTGCGCACGTCGATGTCGGGGCTAGAGAGAACTCGCAAGATCTCCATGACGAGGTCGTCCAGGATACCCTCATTCTTGTGGCGAAGCTGATTTACACGCTCCAACACGATAAGCTTGACGTTGTTGTCAGCCTCCTTGATGGCAAGCTCAATGAACTTGCTAGCCGCTGCCTTTACAGCGACAGGGTTGTTGGTCAGTGCTGTCAGGGAGGAGGCCGCCTCGTAGACCACGGTGGATGTGTTGGCCTCGAGGAGGTCGAAAATGAGACGAAGGTACCGGGCCTTATGTTGTGAGTTTTGTACAGCATCCTTGCGAATGAATTCAAGTTCAACTAGTTGAAGAAGTTCCTCTGCGTTCGGAATGCCGTCGAAAACGGTGCTTAAATATGCGAGGGCCTTGTCGTGGCTGATGCTGGACAGAGCAGCAAAACCATTCCTTTTACAGGTGGGGTCGTTCTCGCCCTCGAGAAACGTCGCAATGAGCTCCGGCGCGTCGGGGATCAGGTGTTGGGAGTGTTGGTAGATCGACGCCACGGCGAAAACGGCATTCTTCCGCACATACGCATGGCGATGCTCGAGACAGGAGCGGGCAGAGGACAACAGTGGTTCCAGGAGCTCGGCCTCCCGAAGCTTGCACAGGAATCGTAGCGTGTTACCACGGATATACTCGTTCGGGTGTTGCAAGTCGTTGCGAATACCGTTACTAAAGTAGGGGTTAGCGCATGGCCGCTTTGGGGGGTGGACGATCCCCCTTACCATACGAGAATGAACTCCTGCTTCAGCTTCCCTTGTGCGTCCAGCTTGGGGCAGATCTCGTAGTAGAAGTAGAGAAGCTTTTTGAGAGGCTTCGACTTAGAGGGCATGACGAAGCGGATGATGTGCATCAGCAATTGGGGCATGGGGTCGCCGTTGAGCATGATGGTGAGAATGCGCCGCATCGTCTCGAGCTTGCTCTCGTCGGTACCCTTTTCGAGCTGCGTGCGCAGCTCTGACATGGTCGGGGTGCCATCGGCGGCACTGTCCTTCACCAAACTCCACGAATTTTCGAGGAACGACATGGCGGGCGACTGGCGGCAGCGGATGCCGTCTGTGGTAGGAAATTCAAGTTGTTACTGAGGGGCGGGATGCCTTGAGCTCGCGGTGCCTTCGTTCAGGGCCGGTTCGAGGCGGCTTGCAGCCCTTGGTGCGAGTCGGTGGGCTCGGTCTGCGAGATTTAATTATGCAGCTCCTCAAGGGTTGGAGAGGGTTGGGAGCGCTGGTGGCGTAGGGAGAGCTGTAGGCATCACCTGCGCGGTGAGAAAGACACCTTGACGATAGTTTGACCACCACAATATCGAAAGACGGGGGCCGTGCAGGGAGATGTGGCATTCTGGCCTGGCCCACCGCTCCCGCGCCAGCTGGCAAGAGCTGCTGTCACGTGCCAGCCCGACAGATACGGTGGGGTTATGCCCCGCCATTGCCCCCTGCCCGCACGACGCCACGTTTGGAGACCAGAGCCTCCAACTTGCCGCGCTCTGTCCCAGAATTTCGCGACAGCTTTGCACCGGAGCTCACGACGCCAGCTATGACCGCCAACAACGAGCAATTCTACCTGCGCTACTAGTACGTATCGCGCCTCTTGTGTCAGCTGGAGCTTCATGCTAAAACACTGCTAGTTCGGGCCACTCCGGTCGCTTTGGCCATGAGTTCCTTGGTATGTTTCTCCTTCCCCATGCTATCGCCTTGATCGCTCGCTAACCTAGACCGTTTGTCCTAGAATTCGATTTCCGCGTTGTAGGCGACGGGCGCAGTGCCACCGCGCGCTACGCGAACAACTCCAACTACCGCAACGACAGCCTGATCAGGAAAGAGAGTACGTTGGGCTACAACGAAACGCTTAGGGGTGTCGTCCGACTGACCCGCATTGCAGTGTGCGTCAGCTCTTTGGTCATCGACGAAATCAAGCGCATCATCAAGTCCAGCGAAATCCTGAAGTACGTGTTGCAGGCCCCGCGCAATCGGCATTGGTGCTAAGAATGGAACAGGGAAGACGACGGGAAATGGCCCCAGAAGAACAAGGATGGCAAGCAAGAGCTGGAGATTCGCCTTGGGAATGAGCATATTTCGTTTGAGGTAAGTTGGACATGACGTTTCGCTTTGCTTTTCTCGGATCTGACGGCCTACAAGACAGCCAAGATCGGCTCAATCAACGATGTGACGGAATCAGCCGACCCAGAAGGCTTGAGAGTTTTCTACTATCTTGTGCAGGACCTTAAGGCCCTCGTATTCAGCCTCATCGCCCTTCACTTCAAGATCAAGCCTATCTAAACGACGGTATGCGGAGACAGGGAGAGGATTGATACCCTTGGTGGGACTGTTGTCAATTTGATGAAGCGGGATTGGCGTTTTGGGGCTTCACTTCTGGGGTATTCGGTGGTATGCAGATTTGTAATTCTGCTAGGACCAAAAAAATGGAAAGGACATATTTACGAACCCTACGACCTCCGGCCCTTGGCCGTTTTCGGGGCCGGGCCTTTTCGGTGTCTCGGCAGGCAAGGGCTGAAGCCGGCCTGCAAGCGAGTCGGCGCGAAACAGTCGGGACCCAGTCTCGCCGGTCCGCCGAAGGGTCTCACACCGCGTCTCGGCAGCTCTGTGGCACCACCACTCCTCACTCTCCGCCACCTGCATCGATGATCCAATCAATTTTGAACAACTATGAGTGCGCTGCATGATCGGGAGACGGCTGGATGTGCTGAATGGTCAGTGCACCCCTCTACTTCAACACCCGAAGAAGCAGGTGCTCTGAGTGGGCAAGCCACGAAGCGATACCAAGTTATATCTGCCCTTTGCTGTGGAGCCCTCTGAAACTGTTGGGAAGAGGTTTCTATTTTCTTCGACGCACGCAATCATCGTGGGAGGGAGGCACTGTAAGCGACCTCCAGCCGTTCGTGGAAGGCGAGCAGACGAGCCGTCAAAGTGGAACACAGGGGTCTTAACTGCCTGGCACCAGCTGCAGCCACGGCGCTGGCACCCTGGCCCCGGCTTCTTGTCCCCACAATTATTCGCCCGCCGCTGCCATCCCAACCAACATCCCGTCCGCCAGCTGCAGCGGGCAATGGCAAGGCTCATCATGGTTTCCTATCGATCTCGAAGCCGGTCGTCATTGCTTGCCCACGCTTGGATCATCCGTCTTGCGCAAAGCGCCTTCTGTTTCTTCTAGGGCGGCATTTTCTTTTTGGATACTACATTCTACAACGTTTTTTTCCTCTCTTTGTGAGCTTCAGCCGAGCACTTTTGCCTCCCGCGACAGTGTTCAGTAGTGTATTCCTCTGACGCCAGTCGCACCGTGCACACAGACTATTTCGCGATCTCGCGCTTCATGGCGGTCCCTTGATCGGGTTTACGGCCTCTAAGGACCTCGAGCCTCATCGTCCACCATTGACAGCGTCCAAAACTTCAAAGGTCGCACCGTTGCGGAACCCGAGCGGCGGGATCCTGAAGGCACGTACGAGCCTGCCGGAAATCGCACGTTACAGTCGCGGTGCCGCGATTCGCAAAAAGAGGCAGCGCCCCTCCTTGATTCCCTTCTGGGACAAGTGCTTGTGCCGTGTCCATCCACCACCACCTCTCGCCAGTCTGCCATCGCATCCAAGCGGTTCCACCGCCCTTCTATTTGAAGTCGCGCATCGCCGGCGCCCGAATCAATCGCCCAGGACGCGCCTTGTACGGAATTATGCCCACGCCCTCCTCTGCTGCTGCTCCTGACCCGCCATCGCCGCGTTCGCCGCGCCCGTATCCTCATTCGTCATGTCCCGATCCCCAAGACGTCTCTCATGAATCATCCCTTACGCAGTCGCAAACCCGATCACCGCCTATTATTACTCAGCCGCCATCGATCTGGCGAAGGACTCTACTGTCTGAATACTCTGGCGCCGTCCGAACACCCGCCGAAGACGCGGTGCCGTTGTCGCAATCCACCACGATGTCTCCCGGAGCGCAGGCAGATCCGAGCCGTGACGTCAACATGGAGCAGGAACCACAGGCCGTGGTATTGATGCCCGGAAACGGTGGAGGGACCGAGGAGGATGGACCTAAGCAGACCAACCTGGAGGACGATGCGCTTGCCTTCGAGCCAATGCAGATTGACGGCGCAAGGGAGACCGATGGGGAGAGTAGCGGAGCAAGAACGGCCGCAACAGCAAGTGGAGTTCGGATATCTGACAGGGGGAAACGGCGAGCCGACCTCGTCACCCCTACGGCCGTGGACTCGGACGAGGTCGAGATGTGGGGCTTGATGTCCAATGCCCTGCGATGGGTCGAGGACAGTGGGTTGGCTGGAATGGGTTACGAGTATTCTCAAACGAGGGTGATACCAACTTCGTCGTCTTCTTTCCTGCGTCCGGGGAGCCGGTTCACGGGAACACAACAGTCCGAGCGACAGCGGTACGACGTGCAAGTTGAGATCAAGCATGTTGATCTGCGTGAATCGTTTCTGTGCGGGTATCTTAAGATCCAAGGTTCGTCCGATTTGTTACGTTACCAATGCTACACTTTCGATGAAAATGCTTGGGATGAGAGTTTTTGGGATATAATCTGACGTGTGCGAAAACAGGTCTGACAGATGACCATCCAACCCTCACAACGTACTTTGAGGGCGAAATCATCGGCTCCAAATACGGCTTCATCACGCAACACCCATCGTGGGGCGCAACGGATAAGATCGATATCTCACACTGGGCCAAGTTCCCTGCTTTTCGTCCCTTCCAGAAGCAGGCTCGGAAGGGGGAACACGCCAAAATTGACTTCTCGAATAAGGACTGCATCTTTATGCGTTGGAAAGAGCACTTCCTCGTGCCGGACCACCGTGTGCGGACGATTAATGGAGCGAGCTTCGAAGGGTTTTACTATATCTGTTTTAACCAGGTACGCGGAGAAGTGAGCGGGATCTACTTCCATAGTAGAAGTGAAAAGTAAGTTCAACCGAGTCTGACACGACCGTTTGCCCCATTGGATTGCGCTTATACCATGCCAGGTTTCAACAGTTAGAGTTGAAGCATGTTGAGGATAAGGGGTGCTTCGCTGCCATGGAGTTCAGGTGATCACGTTTACACGACATGGACGACAGACACACAGGTTACGAGATTGAAACACGGCCTTTCGCGGGAGACGAGACAGCTGGTCCCATGCGAGGCCGTCCTGCCGACGAGATTAAAAGTTGATGGGGCATCCCTTCTGAGGCGATCGATTGTCCTGGGCCTTCATGCATCGGTTGGATTGTTTTTGCTCCGCTCTTATTGTTACGGTACGTTTTCGGGATTGTCGATATCATTTGTCGGTTCATGCATATTTGTTGTCCTTGGAGCAAAGGGGGTGGGAACGGTGGCGGAATACTGCTTTATAACTGCCAGCGAAAGACGGTCGGGAACCAGACGGTGTTCTGTGATGAGATATCTGGACGGGGGTAACAATGCAGAGACGGAGAGACGCTGATCTACTACAAACACACGAGGACTACCTACCTATGGCACGACAGGTACTGGCGGGGATGATCATCAGCCCAAGGCTGTGGGCGAGGCCAGACAGGAAACTGAAACATAGCGAGGCACTGCCATCAGGCGGTTTGGGTCATGCATACTTAGCTGTATATGCTTAATTGGGTATCTAACCGAAGAGAGACAGGCCAAATAGCCTCAAAGCCCCACCAGATCAGTTCTCGACCTCAAATTTGTTGAAGTATGCTTTCCGGAAGGGGTTCAGCTCGTCAACTGTCTTGCCGACGAGTTTCTCTTTATCTGTCTCCCACCGCTTCATGGCTTCCTGGTCTACCTGAGCGTCAGGAATGCGGCGGTAGGTGATCAGTCGGCGGGACCCTGTATGGTCAGAATAATGACATTAGCACAGAGAAGAAGACATACATTTGTTGAAGACCTGGGTGCAAACCGAAATGGTTTCCAGGTATGGATGGCTCGGCACGGGTATTTCTTGGTCTTCATCGTTGGCAGTAGGCATCCAGAACGACAGCCGACCATCGTCCACCAGCGTTTGGGCAGAAAACTGAAGAATGTCATCCAGCATCGCAAGAAAGCTGTACGGTTTCCTGGGAGGGATGAAATCCGGTTGTCTGCAGCTGAGTCAGCCATTCGCCCTTGGACTATCCAGCAAAGGTCAGTAGCCCACTTGTACATCTCCTTTCCTTTCGACGTCACCCACGTCTTCTCGGGATCCCTCAAGCCGAGCACCCGCAGCCCCTCCCGCACACCGTATGGCGGGTCGCACACAATGCCATCAAAGATGCGCCCCTGAACCCCGTCGCTATCAGCGCTCAATGGCTTCTTTCGTATCGGCGTGTTGGTCAAATCCGCCGTAAACATCCCACCCAGCCCTGCGAGCAACCCATACTGCTCAAAGTTCCCCCTGAGCGTCCTCTTCTTGCTATCGCCGCGGATGCTCCGCCCATCAATGTCACTCCCAAACGTAAGCGCTCCAAACTGCGCGCACGCAATCGGGAAACTCCCCGTCCCCACAAATGGATCGTACAACAACTTCCCCGGCGCGGCGAGCGCCAGGTTCGCCGTCACCAGCGCCAGCTCTGAATCCATCGACGTTGTGCTAATGTACCGCCGCTTCTTCAAGTCCAGCTTCTGGGGCATGTCCCGCGCCCCCGTGGCGATGTACCGCCCGAAATAGTAGTGCTTGGGCTCTGGGATCCCTTGCACCGTCGACCCCCAGGGCCAGTCCTCGAAGAGGATGAATTCCTCGTCGGGGTTCTTCATGACGATGGGCCCTGCGAAGGCGAGGTACGAGAAGGAGTTGATGAGGCGGACTTTTTCTTCCGAGGTGCGGCTGCCTTGGTAGGAGTCGACCGTGAATTTGAAGGAGGTGGTCATGTAGCGGGACCAGAACTGGGGGGTGCGGGATTGGACGGAGGCGTGCACATCGTCGAGGGTGGGACCGGACCCCCAGAACTCGTGGATGGTTTGGACGAGAATGGAGCGGCGGATGAGGCGTTTGGCGGCGTCCTCAGAGGGGAGGGTGACGATGCAGAAGGGGGACTGGGGGGTTGTTAGTGAAATGTTGTTTTTTTCTCAGGGGGAGGGGTAAGGAGGGGTTAACTGGGCATTGAGGGGTAAGACTGAATGAGATGCCAAAATATTGACAACATAGTGAGGGAAAAACAAAGGCAAGTATACATACGTCTGGGCTGTATGAGACGACCTTGAGGTCCACTCCTTCGATCACAGCCAGAGCCTGAATCTCAGGGAGACGAAATGTCTCGTGAGACTGAGAAAAACGAATGAGGTAGTCCATCATGAATGGTCTTAGTGGGGTTCTTGGCAGTTATACTCGAGGTTCTGTACGGTAAGGCAATTCCCATGGTAGCTCTCAGAAAAGTCTTTTAGAAGTCTTCTCGCACTTGAGCCTGACTCACTTATTCGTGGATTTTGCTGCGGTTTGGTCTGGGTCAAAAGATGCAACACACCCCGCGGGTCTGCATGATCTGGAGCACGGTGGGGTGGGCAAAGCGGGACGCACAGACATACATGTGCTTCAAACCAATGAAAAGCTAGGATAGGATAAGCTCACGCCAGGCGTCCCGCTAAGTTCAAAGGCTCTCCAAGATTTCCTCGACAGAACCTCAGCAATGCAAGCACATCACTCGCAACCTCATGGTTGACCAGCAGCACCCAAACTGAGACAACATCTTCACGACAGCTTTCCAGAGACATAATGCTGTCATTTCAGACACCCTCGGTCTATCAGGCCTCAAAATGCTACTTCACATATGGAAAAATTAGCCATCTGGATCCAAAACAGCCGCCCTCCAAATCTAAGCCGTGGACAACAGTTATAGGCCAAGATTTTGTTCATCGAGTATGTGGAAGCTGGTCTTTCCAACCATTCCCATCGATTCAATACTGATAGTTCTCTCAGGTGGACGTTGTTGTGCCAGAGGAAGCATTCGAGGCCGTCTGTGCTGCAGTGGTCAGGAACCGTGCCGCACCGGAGTTCAATAAGGTCGTCATGTCACTCCAAGATGTCTTGAGCGGCGACTTCTTTACCGAGTACATCAAAAAGGGTAAGCACACGTTGTCCTTCCGCCTGGGAATATCCGGGGTCTAACCGATGACAGGAAACATCCTGATGCTTTCCGAGGGACGGATAGGTATCGACAATGTCTTTTGCCTGAAGGCTGGTATGCTATTTTGCTCTCGTGTGCCGCGACTTGTATGCTGACTTTGGCTTAGGAGTTCTCACGATGTTTCTTGACAAAGAAACTTATGAGCGGGCAGGGCTAGTAGGAAAGCCACAGGGGCCGAAAGGATCGCGGGGGCTGAAGCCTCGATGGAGTAAGACTTCTAGATCTCGACTTGACGAATCCTGCTAACGCAACTTTAGTTGTGGAATTTGCCCTAAAAGGGGACTCCATGTTTCCTGGCAAGAAGGGGTTTGAGAGGTTAGTTTCCGCAAGCAAAAACGCCCTCAGTTCACCGGTCACTTGGCTGTTTTGCAACGTTTCTGGTGCAGGTAATGGCTTCTTCTCAGGACTTGTCGGGGTTTTGGCTGACAACAATTAGTTCCCGAACAGGATCCATTGCTACCATATGTACCAAACAACCACATTGCTACCCCGAAGGTTTCTCGACCGATTGAAGCCACGGTGCCACTGCTGCAGCCTGCGGCAGAATTCATTGAGCCAGGAGCTAGAGCAGACCTTGAGTACTTCTCTGCAGAGCTATATGAGTGGCTATCTCTAGTTCGGCTCGAAAGTCCTCGAATCGACCCCAAAGACGACATCAACCCCTTCCTATCCCGGTACCAAACCCCTGGCTCCGACTCCGGCTCCGGCAACCCTGCCAAACTTTACAAGATCAGCTGGGAGGGCTATCTGTCGCCAATTTGGTGCCGAGACGTTTTGGTCCAGGTCATGGCCACCGTCCCAACAAAGTCATCTTGGTTCTCCTTCAGTACCACAACCTTCTCAAAGGGGGTCGTCGGAAACAATGCTGAATGTACCATTCTAAGGCCTCCGAATTCGACGGCGGAGTATCTCATGTGGGAAATCAAGAGCCATGAATGAGCAGTCGGGTATCATTCTTGTCTCGGCCGCACGCTTCTCTCCCCGCTCAACTCTTGCCCTGCGATGACTTCCATGACAAGCCGGCGCAACTCAGCTTGCCCCTCGGGAGACTGGAAGTCTTCCCTGGCAGCGAGCTCTTCTATCCTTCTGCGGATCCCAGGATCTGCCTGAAGCTCCCCAATCTCTGCCTCGTCCATCGTACCGACTCTGACTTGTAGCCCTTCAGGTGCAGGGGAGAGGTGGAGTGGCTCGGAGGCGTCGCCATTCGTTGTGCCGTTAGTTGTACCGTTTGTTGTAACGGCAGAAACATGAAGTGTCTTCAGGTACTCCGCCACGTCGGGGAACTCCTCCTCGGCTTCGATCTTTTCGCTTGCTGTGACACCCTCGTCATTTTTGAGGTTTGGGTCCAGGGCTAGTTCCTCAACAAGCACTCGCGCGGCTTCGACTGTCTCGATGACGAAAAGCGCAGTCTCTCCATCTTCGTCTCGAAGGTCAACGGGGACCTTAAAGTCGCGTACCAGCTTTCGCAGGAGGTCGAGATGGTTGTAGCTCGCGGCGGCGTGGATCAGCGAGTAGCCATGCTCGTCTTGGCCAGTGGCCAGCGAGGGCTCATGTTGGAGCAGGGTCAAAAGACCCTCCGGATCGTCGGCTGCGAGGAGATATGGGTTTCTCGACATCTTGAGAGGCTCAACAAGTCTTACCCGCAGTTTGAAGATAGTTTGCGGTTCTGTTCGGCGCAACTGGGAACAAAAATATGGTGGGGCAATCGATCGGCGCGGGGTGCAGGTCCATGGCGCCAAGCCGCTAAGAAACGGTGGCTGCTGGTCCCGGTATGACGCAGAGCTTGACCCCGCTGCCGCATCGCCGGAATTTGGAGGCCGCTGCCCTAACCACCCGCTAAATTTGTTCACAACCGCCAATTGTTATAACCATCAAAGAACCGCCCCTATGGACATCCCTAAACCTATGCATCCGGGCACTCTATGCTCACCCATACGGATGGATTGTTTGTAGCCTAGGTCATGAATGGTCTGCAGTTGGCCCTCGAATACATAGCTCTCAAGGGTTTTTGACTGCCCTGCATCCTGATCCGAGCGAAGGAACCAAGAGCCTTTCGTAGGGCTGTGTAACACCCTTGTCGTTCCTGCAGAGGAGAACGCCAGAAACCGTCCTCATTTCCCGCCTCATTGTGACTGTTCGGCGAGATCATTGTCCTGGAGGAGTTTCACGGCGCAGTCGCTGCATTGATGATTTGCTTTGTGGCCCCCATATTTGTCCGCTCTGTTGTCGCGGGTACTTCTTTCTGAGTCACGGGCGCACCTGCACTATCTGCTCAACTCCTCCTTCATGTGGTCCTCACAACGACTGCTCATCACCCGAGGATATAGATCTCACCCACACATCAGAATTTTCCTCCATCCTGCTCTCTCAAAAACGTCCTTTGACAGCAACCAGGCAGCGCCAACAGCCTTGCGCAATTGCTTAAGTTTTCGGCACACCGTCAGGTGCCGACCAACCCACACAACTTCTTCACCCCTCATTCTACCCCACATTCAAGCAGCAAGACAGTCGCCGAAAGCAGCCATGGAAGTCGATCCGCAGAACACGACGGGGGATACACCCCTCTCCCTGAAGTATGCGGCCTCCACAGAGTATGGGAAAGATGCGGACAAATTCCAAGTTCCGTATGTCAGCCAGGACCCTCAAAAAACAGCTGAGCTCGTCCGCGCTCTTGAGGGCCAGGGGAAGCACAAGACCGGCATCAGCTGCAAGAAGACACGCTATGCCGTTGCAGGATCTCGAGATGGCATCACAGTAGACTCCTGGCGGTTTCAAGATTGGGACTACAAGAAGCGCAACCTGCCCACATATGCACGCGGCCTGTTCACCACTCGGAATAGCCACGGCGTTCCCGAGATCGCGATCCGTGGATATGACAAATTTTTCAACACGGGCGAGGTCCATGAGACGGAGTGGAACAACATCTTGACCAGGACCCAGGGCCCGTACGAGCTCACGCTGAAGGAGAACGGCTGCATCATCTTCATCAGCGGCCTTGAGGATGATACCCTACTTGTTTGCAGCAAGCACTCGACCGGAGACCGCGCAGATGTCACGGTCAGCCACGCCAGCGCTGGGGAGCAGCGAGTAGCAGCACAGTTGGCGCGTATTGGCAAGACGACTCAGGATCTCGCGCGCGAGTTGAGGAAACGGAATGCTACCGCCGTGGCAGAGCTTTGCGACGACAGCTTTGAGGAGCACATCCTGGCTTACGGGCCCGACTCGGCCGGCCTTTACCTCCACGGCATTAACATCAACATCCCAGAGTTCATGACCTACCCGTCGCCACTCGTCCAGAAGTTTGCCGAGGATTGGGGCTTCGTGAAGACGGGGTTGATTGTCATCGACGATATCACCGAGGTGAAAGCTTTCCTTGAAGAGGTTGCTGAGACGGGGGCCCACGGTGGTCGAGATGTCGAAGGCTTCGTTATTCGCTGCAAAATGACCCACGACCCGAGAGTCAAGCCATACCAAGATTGGTTCTTCAAGTACAAGTTTGAAGAGCCGTACCTGATGTACCGGCAGTGGCGAGAGTGCACCAAGCAGCTCATCTCTGGCAAACAGCCACGGTTCAAGAAGCACCAAAAGATCACGGAGGAATACCTGCAGTACGCTCGAAAGAGACTTGCCAACGATCGAAATCTTGCGAAGCTTTACAACCAGAACCACGGCATCATCAAGCTGCGCAACGATTTCCTGGAGTTCAAAAACATGAAGGGCTCCGATGCGGCAAACTTCGAGGCGCTCTACGGAAGCAGCAACGGAGACGTAACGGGGGATGTCATTCTCGTCCCGATCGCAACCATTGGCTGCGGAAAGACGACCATCGGTCTGGCACTTACACATTTGTTCGGCTGGGGTCATATTCAGAATGACAACATCACAGGCGCTAAGAGGCCTCCACGGTTCACCAAAGCCGTTCTGGATACCCTAGATGAAACCGCTGCTGTCTTCGCTGACAGGAACAACGCGCAGAAGCATGAGCGTAAGCAGCTCATCACAGATGTCAAGATTGCTCACGCGAAGGCAAAGATGGTCGCCCTTCATTTTGTCCACAACGACATCGACACAATCCGAAGGATTACCCAGGAGCGAGTATTTGACCGAGGTGACAACCATCAGACCATCCAAGCGGCTTCCGACATGAACAAAGTGCGAGGCATTATGGAGGGGTTCATCAACCGTTTTGAGCCCTGCGATACCGAGAAGGAGCCAGACTCCGGCTTTGATGCTGTCATTGACCTAGATCCCACTGCAGGCAGCAGAGCAAACCTGGAGATAGTACTCAACAAGCTACACGAAATGTACCCGAAGTTTATGCCCAAGGTGCCTTCCGCGGAGGACATGGACAAGGCCATCAAGGCCGCTTTGGAGGGATATAAGCCTGATTTGCGACACACTATCCCGGACAGAGGTCCCAAGGGCAAGAACAAGCAGCAGCAGCAGCAGCAGCAGCAACAGCCTGCCACCCAGGCAAAGAAGAAGCCGTTGGAGTACATGTCCGTCGAAGTTGCCACCAAGGACGTCATGACTGCTCTCGAGAAGACCTTTGTGCCCGCAAGCAACGAGGCCACTCGCTTCTGGAAGCAGCTTCAGGGCTCGCGCCGCGTGCAGCCCCGTTTCCACGTCACTCTCATGCATCGAGCGTCCGCCAAGGAGCACCCGGGACTGTGGGATCGGTACAAGCTGCTCAGCGATTCGCTTGGCGCCACATCTGCCGATGGCAAGCTCGGAGAGATGGAGGTTCTGTTGGAGCGTGTTGTGTACGATGAGCGCGTCATGGCCATCGTCGTGCGTCTGGTTCCGTCCGCCGAGGACGCCAACATCAACGAGAACAGTACCGGACCGGTTCAGCCGAAGTGGGAGTGCGTGAACCGTGTTGCTCACATCACAGTTGGCACTCGCGACGACTCGGTCAAGCCCAAGGAGAGCAACGACTTGTTGGCGCGGTGGTTGGAGGTGGGGAGCTCCCCCGAGACGAAGATCAACGACCTTGTCATTGAGGGTAAGCCCCTCTTGAAGGGCACTGTCAAGGGAGTTCTGTCGAGATAGGTTCAAAATGGGGCTCCGGGTGGACATGCTGGGTACTACAAAAAGAAGAGGTTGAGGGCTCACAGCAAGCCAAAGACGGCGGTGGTTTGTCACAAGGTGGCCGTACATGCTTAGACGTGTGACTTCTGAAGGGGAGGAGCGAAAGATATTTCTTTGGGATCATTAGAGCTACGTTTTGAGCTACATCTCTTGGGCCTGTTGCGAGCCTGAACTTATCTCCACTCTCGGGGGCAAAGTTATCACCTTGGTATGCTGGAAATATCCTAGCAGTGTAGACAATAAGTAGCTCAGAATAAATTCTCTGCCCCGAGTATGACATGATCAAAGCCCAAAAAGGGATCATTTTGTCTATGCTCGTACAAAAAGAAGCTAATCGCAGTACCAGTTGCCTACTCGCTAAAGCTATTCGTAACCTCGACAAACTTGTTCCACTGCCTCAACGCCTCTCCGCTCTTGATCGCCCACTTTGCTCGTCGCACACCCTCCTTCCAGCGCCCGTTTCCTGGCCCGCGCTCTGTAATAACCACACCATCGTCACCGTGCCCCATGTCGCTTGTGTCTGAATCGCAGATACCCGATACCACGAGCAGCGCGGCGGTATTGATCAAGACAAAGTGCAGAATTGGGTCATCATCAGGGACCTCCCCGCCCAGAATCTTGGCCAGGATTGCTGCATTCTCAGCCGGTTCTTTCCCTGGCGACACGGTCGATAGCGGATGAGCTGGGAGCCCGAAGTCGCGTGGGTGCAGACGGAAGTGCTCTACTACTGCCTCGTCGCCAGCAGCTGGGGCAATGCGCCAGCAGAGGGTGTCGCCTGCGCAACTGACCTCATCGAGCTCTTCGTCACCGCAGACGACGAGTGCTTTGCGGGATCCGCCGAGGCGGAGGGCATCGGCAAAGACGGGTCCGAGGTCCTTCCGGGCGACACCAATCATGCGGGCTTCAAGGAGGGGACTCGCAGATGAGGACGGGTCGGAGGCGAGGTCTACCGGGTTGGCTAATGGGCCGACGAGGTTGAAGACTGTTCGCCAGGGGAGCTGCTTGCGGATGGGGGCAACATGGCGCATGCCGGGGTGGAAGACGGGCGCGAAGAGGAAAGCGTAATTGGTTTCGTCATAGAGGCGTGCTATCGTGTCCGGTCGGATGCGAGAGATTTGTGGTGGCCGTGGCGCCATGTTGGCCAGGAGGTCGGCGGACCCAGACTTGGAAGTTGAGGCTTTGTTGCCATGCTTGGCGACAAGAAGGAGACTGGAGGCAAGAATAGAGGAGGTGGTGCTGATGTTGAAGGTGTTGTGAGAGTCGCCTCCGGTGCCAACGATGTCGCACTAACACGCTAGTTAGGGGCCATGATGCACCAGGTATCGTGGGTGACAGGGTGACTTACCAGTCCGCCGTTGTACCCGCCTTCTTTTCTGCCCCTCTTTTCTACGACGGACTGCAGCTCCGTGGCGTCTATTCGAGCCGCAGCCTTGAGCATAACAGAGGCGGTTTTGGCAAGAACATCAGCACGGCGGTCGAGGCCGGTGAAGTGCAGACCGACGAGCAGGGAACTCGCTTGGACGTCCGACACTTGGTTTGTAAAGAAGTGGGAAATGGCCTCAGCAATTTCCTCAGCGGTTGCAGGCTGAGGGTGGCCCGCTGGCCAGAGGCGTGTAAGAAGAGGTTTGAGGTTGACCGCGGGGAGCTGCTCGCCCACCGAGGCCGACTGAGTCTGCACAGAGGCCATCGCAGTGATGCCCGGAGAAAGAAGGACGCAAGAATGAGAAAGCGACTCCTGGGTGGAAGTCGCTAAGAGGAGGATAGCAATTGGTTAGGAATCACAGGAACAGAGACCGGAACCGGGACTGAATACCGTTTGAGTCACTAACTTATGGTTTGTTTGGAGGGACGGGTGGTACCTTTAGAGCTCCCAATTGTCGATGCCCCGCCCCTGCCCGCCGTGCCCCTGGCGCATTCGGCTTATCGATAACAGTAGCGTGGCAGAATCGGGGCGGTGAGTGCTAGCCCAAGCAAGCTCCGGCCAGCGTCGTGAGCGACCGGTGGTCAGTGCGCAAGGAATTGGCGACGCCAAAAAATTGGTCGCAAGATCGCGACCTTCGGGCGAACTCCTTGGTAACTGACGGGAAAGGCATCGCAGGTCTAGCTAGGTACGCATCAATTGCTGCCCTGGGAACCCGTAACACCCAGAATCACAGGGCCAGATATCAGCATGCCTCTCAGAACAAGGTGCCCGGCCGTCCGCGGCCTGGGTTCGGCCCTCAATGTCTCGAGGACACCCGCCCGATCGGCAGCTCTCCTGATCCCTTCGGCCCCAAGAGTGTTGGCAACGAGACAATATGCCACAGCTGTGGCGTCCGCGCCCCAGAGTCTCCGGGTGCCAGACGACTACATTCCGCCCACGAAACCACCTACCGCCCGTCCTTCCGACACACGGAAATCCCAGCTCCTGCGAAGCTACACGTCGCTCCTCCGCACAACACCATTGATGCTCATCTTCCAACACAACAATCTCACTGCTGTAGAGTGGGCTGCTATACGACGAGAACTCCGAGCCGCTCTCGCCGAGGTCCCCCAACCGGGAGACCAGGAGGTTGATATCACGCCTAAAATTCACATCGAGGTCATCCGAACACGCATGTTCGACATGGCCCTCAAGATTGTCGAATACTTTGACCCCTCCAAGGTTGCCCCGACAGTAGCGAGGACCCTCACCGGTGGAAAGGTCAAGACGGTATACAACCACGACTTGTCCGAGGCAGCGTACGAGGCTGTCAAGGCAGCCACGAAGGCCAACAAGGTGCAGCCGGACTCAAGCGCCTACAACGATCTTGCCCCATTGATGGTGGGGCCGCTCGCCGTGGTTACGTTCCCTGTTGTCTCGCCCCAGCATCTGGCAGTGGCGTTAAAGGTCCTCGCCCCGAGCCCACCGGCATTCCCAGCCCCGACCAGGAGGAAGCGTCCCAGTTACTACGACACGACCGCGCAGAGCGGTCTACAAAAGCTCCTGCTTGTTGGCGGTCGCGTCGAGGGCAAGGTTTTTGACACTGATGGCGTCAAGTGGGTTGGCGGCATCGAGAGCGGCCTGGAGGGTCTGCGCGCACAGCTTATCCATATGCTGCAAAGCGCTGGCCTTGGTCTCACCACTACTTTGGAGGGCGCTGGCAAGAGCCTGTGGTTGACTATGGAGAGTCGGCGGAGCGTGTTAGAGGAGGCAGAAAAGGGCCCTCAAGAGGGAGAGAAGACGGAGAGCTAGATGCCCTCCTGTGTTTTCGATGCTGTAGGATTTGGATCTGTAGAATAAAATGTACCAAAATACCAGCATATGCCGCATTTTTCATTGAATTACAATTAGCCAATGCAGGAAGAGGACGGTTAATAGAACATGGTTTGGACAGCTGGAATCCAGAGTTGGCCAGGAATGCAGTGCTGGAGAATCAGAATCGTGCAGGCAACCCCGCTGTCGGAGGTCCCTGCAGCGCGCCTCGGCAAGCCGGGGAGCTTGCGCGCGTCGTCGTCACGCACCCACCCACTTCATCGAGGCCCAGCGACATAATTAACCTCCACCGTATCGCAGAACCGGCTGTATTCCGTCAGCAAAGCTGTCGCACAACACCTTGTATCCCAGCTTACGCGATTGTCCATCCTGCACATCATTCCGCGCAGCCATGCACAAGAGGTAGCTCTTGGCTTTCCCCAGCAACATCCCCACTTCGCACGTCAACTTCGACTCGACACGGCTGGTCCACTCGCCGAACCACAGCTCTCAATTCCAACCTCAACCCCTCCCGCTGCGGGCGAACCCCTAGCTCTCGACTCAACTCGAGCCATCATCAACCTCCTCTCTACCCCGTAACCAGACCAAACCATGGACTTCGCACCGTATCAGTCCTCCCCGCCAGAACACGGCCGTACCATCTCCCCCGTCGACGGCGCCACCTCCCCTCGAACCTCATACGACGCCCGCCGCTCCTACTCCCCCAACTACCCACAGCGCCCTTCCCAGGTCTCACCCCCTCCACTCCAACACCCCCAGCCGCAGCGCGCCTGGTCGGGCGACGCTGTCCGCGAGACAGGAGGATACCAAAGCCCCAGCGCCGCTGTGCTAGGGAACAGCAGCTCGGGGGGATGGGGCGGCGACTACTTTGGTGCGCTAGGCGCGCGCGATGGGATGGTCTCGGAGTTTGATACGAGTCTGGGGCTGAGGCTGGATTACGAGGCGTGTCTGGCGTATCTGGCGCTGCCGCCGTTGGGGGCGATCTTGCTGTTGATCTTGGAGAGGAAGAGTGACTATGTGAGGTATGTTTGTGGCTACCGGGTGGGTGGGAGAGAGAGGTTCGAGAGGAGAGGCTAACAGGGGGCTTAGGTTCCATGCGTGGCAGAGTAGTCTGCTGTTCACGGCCGTGTTTGTCCTGCATTTGCTGTTCTCGTGGAGCACCTTCTTTAGCTGGGTTATCTTTTTGGTGGATTTGGTGCTGATTGGGTGGTTGGTGTTGATGGCGTATCGGGATGCGGATACGTTAGATAGGTGAGTTTGAGGGCTGTTTGGGTGGGAGTTAGTGCGAGGTGGTTGCTAACGGCTGTTGCAGATATGAGGTGCCCGTTGTTGGGCGGATAGCAAGCAGGATCTTGGACGACGAGTAAGGGGGAGCTCTGATGGCGGGGTCTGGCTCAGTTTCTCAGTACATATATCACCTGTCGTAATACGGTGTTTCCTCGGCCGGTTTGGTGGCGATGGGTTGGGGTGTTTGTTGTTCCGGATCATTCTTGGGTTTTGGCGGCATTCTGTTAGGGGGCGGGCGATGGAGGATCAGGGACGTGGAACCTGTGCTTGGAGGTATTGCTTGCGCAGTCTTGTAACTATTCAATCCGCATATCTAACGGCACTACCCGTCTAATGATCGAAGTGGGCTCCAGCAAAGCTCAAGCTCCAAGTGTCGAGTGCTGGTTTGTTGTGTGCTTGGAGAATGGTTTTGCCATAACTTCTGTACTCATTGATGTGGAGGAGCGCTTGCGGCTCCGTCTGTCAGCCCTTGCTTCAAGACACAATGCAGGAGTGATGCCCTCCGATGCCTCTTAGCATCAGAAAACAGCTCTTCCATTTCGTTCTGAAGCTACCAGCTTTCCCATGGATGATCAACTTATTTTATCGCCTCGTATTGCTCACATTACCTATGTCCACCCAAACTCCAGCGCCTCAGTTGGAGCTGAGCTCGTGTGTTTAAAGGGAGTCAGGAATCAGGATTGGTCGAGTGGTTCAAAGTGGGGCACGGAGGTGGACCCACAACCAGGCTCGCCTGGTTACGTCGCGCTTTTGCCTGCAGCCCAGCTCCCAGCAGCTAATTCGGTCGAGCTCTCGCGCTTGCCAGCTGCAACAACCTCTCCCAACCGCATTTCTCAGCACCCGCCTCAGCCTGACAACCGCAGCCCACCAGCGCAGCGCATTTTTCAGAAATATCTTCCGCTGCCTTGTGGACGCACTGAACTGCAAAGGTCAAATCGATACCTCCGGGATCCATCGAAAGCGCCAACGCCGCGATGTCGACCCTCGAAGAGCTCGACGATCTTGATCGCCGCGATCGCGACGACAAGAAGGAGAAGAAGGATAAGAAGGGCGATGAGAAAGGCGACGGAAAGGGCGCAGATGGCGATGCCGACATGAAGGATGCGGAGCCTGAGGAGGACGACATCCTCGATGAAGAGATCCTGAGCCTCAGCACCCAGGACATCCTCACACGGAAGCGGCTACTGGAGAACGACTCGAGAATCATGAGGAGTGAATACCAGCGGTTAACACACGAGAGGTCGGCAATGGCGGAGAAAATCAAGGAGAATATGGAGAAGATCGCTAATAATCGGTAAGAATGCCGCGCGATCCCGCGGCCTGTGGACGTTGCTGACGCCTTTGCTAGCCAACTTCCCTATCTCGTCGGTAACGTCGTCGAACTCCTAGATCTTGACCCTACAGCAGAATCGTCCGAGGAGGGCGCCAACATCGACTTGGATGCAACCCGTGTTGGAAAGTCAGCCGTGATCAAGACGTCGACTAGACAAACCATCTTCCTGCCTCTCATTGGCCTCGTCGACCCTAACAACCTGAAGCCCGGAGATCTTATAGGTGTAAATAAGGATTCGTACCTTATTCTCGATACTCTCCCTGCGGAATACGACAGCAGGGTCAAGGCCATGGAGGTAGACGAGAAGCCGACTGAGAAGTACAGCGACGTCGGTGGCCTGGACAAGCAGATTGAGGAGCTTGTTGAAGCCATTGTGTGGCCAATGAAGGAGGCAGATCGGTTCAAGAAGATCGGCATCAAGGCACCAAAAGGTAATATCAGGTCCCATTTTCCTCTGTCACGCCTAGCTAACATGGCCACCAGGTGCTCTCATGTACGGTCCTCCCGGAACCGGCAAGACCCTCCTTGCCAGAGCGTGCGCCGCCCAAACAGACGCCACTTTCCTCAAACTCGCCGGCCCCCAGCTGGTTCAGATGTTCATCGGTGATGGTGCCAAGTTGGTCCGAGACTGCTTCGCCCTGGCAAAGGAGAAGGCCCCCGCCATCATTTTCATCGACGAGCTGGATGCTGTTGGAACGAAGCGTTTCGACAGTGAGAAGAGCGGTGATCGCGAGGTGCAGCGTACCATGTTGGAGCTTCTCAACCAGCTTGACGGTTTTGCCTCGGATGACCGTATCAAGGTCCTTGCGGCCACCAACAGAGTCGATGTCTTGGACCCCGCCCTTCTGCGCTCGGGGCGTCTGGATCGCAAGATCGAGTTCCCCCTGCCCAATGAGGAGGCCCGTGCACAGATTCTCAAGATTCACTCTCGGAAGATGAAGGTCGACCCCGCTGTCAACTGGGGAGAGCTGGCTCGCAGCACGGACGAGTTTGGTGGCGCCATGCTCAAGGCGGTCTGTGTTGAAGCTGGCATGATCGCATTGCGCATGGGCAAAAACAAGATTGGCCATGAGCACTACGTCGATGCTATCGCCGAGGTACAAGCCAAGAAGAAGGACGTAAGTAGACTTCCCCGTGAGTTCTTGGCGCTATTCCTCTTGCTGACATATATTTGCAGACGGTCAACTTCTACGCCTGACGTATTTATTTGGTGAAGTGATGGCGACTAGGATTTCGGCGGATAGCGAAACTCATGATAGAAATTGGAACGCCACTAGATGGGAGACGCTGTGTTGTAATATTACATGGCTTGACTGCGTCAAAATGAAGCGTTGTTGGCCAACTCTTTGGTGGACTGTGACAATGATCGCCTCTTCCTTGCGACGTATTCAGAGCGTAACCAGCCTTGGTTTCATGAGCTTCTGGTTCACACGGACTGCTTGCAGGGTAATGTCAACTTGTCAGTGCACTTTCTGCTTCTGATAATCAGAAGCTCAGGTCGAGAAAAGGGGCCCGGGGAGGCAGATAGAGACCATCAACCTGAGTCAGCTATGCCGATCAACATAAATCGCTTTTCGCCGAGGAGAAATTAGCAATGAAGACTTGTCAGAAGGCATTCCAGCGCAGGTTTGTCTTCTAGGCCTTTTCTCAAACCCGATCAAACCACCTTCTGCTCCAGCCACAATTCAACTTCACGACAGATCTGGAGGCTTCTGCTTGATCTTCTGCTTTCTCTCCCTTCCCTCCTCGTACGCGAGATCTTCAGAATCCAGGGGATCTTGGGTAAAGGGCATCGTCTTGCAGTTTAGAGCTAAATGCGTAGATGTATATTAAGGTGATAACCATGGATCAAGTTCGGTATGGATTTGAAAGCTTACCATTCACCATTGCCGCCACATATAATCTCAATGCTAGAGTAGATGCCGTTTATTTTTATATCCATGATCTCCCTGAAGACAGTGAAGAAACTGCTGCTGTCTCTTTGTGGTTAGGATTCAGCGACGCGTTGGTTCTGTGAGGACCTAGGTATTGTTGCTTTGACTCTGTTCTGGTGAGCGGAAAGTTGACCTTAAGCGTGTTTACAATACATTAGCGTTTTATGCCCCTTTTCTTTGCAACGCTGGGGTTGTGGCGTTTGGGTAATCTATTTCTTCGGGCGCAAAGCAATATAGATTACTATTGAGTTTATAGACGTATAGACGCAAACGGTGTAAAGACGTTTACAGCCTACTCTATCGAAGAACAGAAAAAGGCTAATCGCAAGTGTAAGGAGAAAAGTGTGGAAAAGAGTTTAGAGGAGTGAAACAACAAAAGGCCCAATACTAAAAAAAACGAGAAGAAACATCAGCTTTAAATCATCTGGCCAGACGCCTCCTTCATCTGTTTTTTTTTTCGTCGTTCAACTTTGGGTTCCTGTATATTTTTTTAATGCTCTCAGTTTTCTCATTGGACTCCTCCAGTTCTTTGAATTCTCGTTTCAGATCGTCGACTTCATAGAAGACCTATATATAAAGAGTGAACTTGAATCCCCGCGAGTTGCTTACACAACCCAGAACCGTATTGAAAGACGACTTTGGGGTTTAGGCTAGAGCCTGAACATTTACGCCTTACACATCCCCTTGTAAATACCTGTATTGTTCACTGAGATATAATGTGACAGGCTGTTCATCAGTGAGACGACAGAGGCATTGCAGCGTTAGATACTCTATTATGTAACACATTTTCCGTTCGTGCTGATGGAGAAGAATATCAGCCCCCGGCTGAGGTGCAATTCAGTGATAACAAAAGACATTGTGAAGAAAAGTACGGGGAGGAATGGGGCAGATGTTGGAGAAGTGAAGGGCGTTGAGATAGTATACCAGTGGCAACAGCCACAAGATTAAATAACACGAGCTTAAGTCAATCAATCATCACGTATAAACCATGGCCGGAAAGAAAAGATCTCGATAAACCGCCAACATCTAAGACGTCACTAATCGGCTCGCCACTATTGGAAGCTATATGACTTGAACAGCGTTACCGGTTTTAGTAGGGTTTTAGCCACCTGGGTGATATCATGGATTCCACCAAATGTCATTTCACAATATCGAGGCGGAGGTCCCAACTACCTAGCACATGCAGAAGCTTCGAAACCTCACCCGCAACCTAGAAGGCTGTATTGAAACCACCAAATGACGAGGTCCCAGAGACCTGCGATTCTCTACATTTAGTATCTACTATCCACCTATTCAAAACAAAGCCGGGTCACATTCTTTCCGGAGCAAAGCCAAACCTTTATAATCAAGATGTTCTCCAAGCACATTTGATGGAGTCCTTTCTACGCTGGTAGAACTTTGCGCCACGAGATTTACAATATTACGAAGAAAAACTAGAGGATCTATACTCACCTAAAGTGGATTCGTAAGTTGTAGAGCACACAGTGCGACTAATCCCCCCTCTTGGTCACAGGACTGGACGTTTGGAAATGTGTTGAAGAATGAAAAGGGGTTAACCCTAACCCTCGTTTGCCTTTTGGATCTCAGGGGAAACCGCGGTTTCCAGCGATAGTAGGGGTGTGTTGTCTGAGCCTGCAAGGGCTGGATAATACCATTGGCATTACTAACGGGAAATATGAAGTTATATTTGTCGGAAGAAACGAGGGGATTTGGTGCCTGGCGCGGCATTCGGAGTTGTTGCGTACCCTCAAGCCAGGGTCAGCCCAGGCTGCGGCCTTTGAACCCAAGCGCGGGGAACACAAGACAACAGCCGCGCAAAGCATCAAAGAACAAAGAGCAGACTGTAATAATGCTATTGCTGGAAGATCCGATCTTCAAACCACGAATCCAAGAAGCTAGGGACAGCCCGCAGCACCTGCCAGTGCTGAGAGTCCTGCAGCGACCTGCTGAACCCCACCGAAAAATCACCACAGAGGACCCTAAGACAGCCGCCCGATATCGACCGATAAGGCGTTAAACTTCCGAAGGCTTATCTTTCCCCAGGGCTCGCTTGTGCGGGCTTGGAAGGGCAGGAACGTCCCGAAGCCCTACCGTGGCCGGGTGCAGCCGGTGAGCGTGACCGGTGTGCCACCGTATGCAGGTTGCCCCGCCCGAGCTCTGAAGGTGCCGAGCGGTCGGGGAGCTGCAAGGGCGCGGGAAAATGCGCAGAATGCGTTCGCATCTCGATCTTGACGTGGAAAGGTACCCGGACGGGAAGCCCAAGTTGTTTCTTGGAATTCACACTGTTTTTTTTGCTCCACGAAGCTAGACCGGGCCTCTTTTTGCTTCCTTGTTACTTAGGTATCGAATTGACCGCAATCCTTTGATTCGAAACCGAAGAAACAAGCTCTTTGTGAATCCTCAGGAAATGGGAAATAGATTGGAGCACAAAAGAGTGGCGTATATAAGTAATACACAAAATCAATCCATCGCGTTGAGCGAATGTCCCGCCTCGAAAGCCAATGTCTAGATAACTGAAAACATCTCTGTTTAGAAGACCAGTCCTTGTAACCCTGTCTCCATAGTCCATATATGGGTATCCAACACAAATCTCCTCCTTGATCTTCAGGGCAGCAGCAACAGTCCAAAGCCTGTTGTGTACAAACGTATGCATCGGGCGCGTCAACGGGACTCACTGGTAACCAGTGTAGTACGAGTCGTCGTATTGGGTTGCGTCATACCCAGTGCTCCCATACTGGGTACCGTATTGCGCAGTTGCGTAGGAAGTAGTGGCATAGGTGGTGTCGTATTGAGAGGTTGTGTACTGCGTTGTATCATATGTGCCTGCGTACTGGGAAGTCGACGCCTCGGTTTCGTCGTCTATCATGAGTGACGGTTAGCCAACGTTCCCGGGGTGGCAGACAGCCGGTGTTCTTCGCTCACATGCATATTCTGTGCCTTCTGGCGGTGGGTCGTCATAGGTCAACTCCTCGAGAGCCTCTGTTGTAGCTGTTAGCGACTGCAAAGATACGGGGATGGAGTATAAAACCAACCTTGATCGTATTCATTGTCGTCTGGTATCGGATTCCCTTTTTTGATTGCCCGTTTTTCGAACCGGGTGATGTCCCTCGGGTCGACGACACGACCCCGGAGAACGAACTGCGTCTCACGTGGAGGATTTTCTCTTTCCCGCTCTCGTTTGATTTTGATCATGGTGATGTACTCCGACGCTTTGATATACTTCGTGTCAAGGCTCCACTTCTTGAGCTGCGTCTTGTACTGTTTCTCACTAGTATCGTTGCCATATTAAGCACACAGAACGTAATCGACAGGGATGACTGAGAGGAGAATGACTCACGTTGCTTTGAAGCCGTGTCTTGCTTGCATCTCCGCCATCACATCCTTGAGCTTCATTGTCGTGTAGAGGTCCGCAATAGGCTCTTTGAACCTCTCCCAGTCCTCGGGCTTGGTGGGTCGGAACATATTTGGGCTTGAGGAGCGACTGTGGTTGAGGGCATGGAAGGTAGGGCGTCGGCCGATGCGAGGTCTGTCTGCCATGGTGGGCTCGTTGCCGGTCGGCGGCGGACCTTTTATGTGGTGTCTGGGTTGCCCTCGACACAACGCCCTTGCAGATCGAGTTGGGGCTCTGGTGGCTTCCCCACGAATCAGCCTGTCGTTCAGAATAGAAACCCGCCAACGATCAAGTTTGAACGCTTCGGGAAGTATCCAGAGCTAGGTGTGCGGGACCGCTCTGCTGATGTTGAAAACTGCGGGTGGTTAGCAGAGCCACGCCGTGCTGGGTACTCGGTGCGGACACAGTCGTGTGGCCAGCGGTGAGAGCAACACGTACATGGACATGTACTTTTGACCCGCTCCCGACGCCATCAGAGACCGGCCTGTCATCCGGAGACGAGGAGGAGGGGGCGTGTGTGAAGTTTTGGGTTCGCCTTGTAGGGAGGAGGCAGAACAGGGGGCCGGCAATTCCATTCGTCTGTTTGCATTCTTCCACCGACTTCTGGGTCGCACGCGACTGTGACAGTGTGCTATTGGGTTTGCACAAGTTCCTTGCAGTGGATGACTGGAGCGAGCACCGGGGGGTGGGACGCTGCTGGGCCCCCGGGGCTCGACATGGTGCTGTTGGGTCGGCAGGGAACTTGGTAAACTGGCCTGCCGAGGAGTCAGTTCCGGAAAAGGGACGAGGGAGAGCATTGAGGCTCTAAAAGCGACCCGATGGCATGCGGAGTTCGACCGGCTCAAGGTGAGTTTTTGGAGCATTTGGGTGTGCTATTCCGTTCGCGGAACCGTGCAGCATCCATGGCGGCTGGCCCGCAGACAGACCCCAAGTAACCCCGGACCTGCCCTACCGCCTTTCCCCGGCTTGCCTACATGGCGGCATCGCAGTGCTGCTCTTGTCCCACTGCTAAACGACGGGCCTTGGCGTGCATGGTAATAATAGCCTGCGCCTTGTCTGGGTCCCGCACGAGACCATCGACTGGCCGCGAATCGTGGCTGCGGAGACAGCAGACGGGAAAGATGCGACGAAGCCAGACTCAGTTGGGGAAGAAAGGATTCGGCGTCGAAACTTGCCTGACGGGCAGTGGGGAGCTGCCTATGGCAGAAGGTCCATACTGATGGCAGTATTTCGTCCAATCGCCCTTCGACGGGCGCTCGCTGCTGTGAGAACTTGGAATGCGTCGCAATGTTGGGTGGATTTGCTGCCTGTCTGGAGTCGTACGTCGCTCGCATTGGATCGCCCATGCCAGTAGTCCCGAGCCACAGGTATTGATCGCAGTCACACACTGCACCGCGAACAAACTAGGCCGCATTTTGCGGAAGCCGCAACGAACCCCGGCAGATCCAATGTCTGGCTCCTTCCGAGGTCTCTGTGCCGAGCTTGAACAAAACACGACCCACCAACAGCTGGACTCACTAATTCTCCGCAGTCTTCAGCGACGTCCGCTCTCTGTGAGACATACTTCCCTAACCATCGATGGACCGACAGAATAACCTTGCCGGTTGCTCATCGTACCTGGAAAGGTTCTCTTGCATGTCCTCTTCCCGCGCCCCATTTTTGTCGGTGAAATTAGATACACCCACCACATCAAACTGGACGAGGAATTGTCTACGGCAGCCAAACAAATATGCCGACCGCCATGTCGACTCGGCTGTCCAGACTTCGACGAATGTCATCAGGAAATCAACGGGACTTTGATTCAACCCTCCAACAGCTCAATCGAATCCCCTCGCCCCACGGTAGTGGCTGTGTGCCCTGCCCGACCATCTGGATCGCCCGCTATCAACTCCTTTTTCAAACGGACATGGACACCTGCAGAGTTCGATTTTCCCGTTTGGGTTGGGGATGCATTCTGGGCGGCACGAGCCAGCGTAGTATCAACGGGCAACAGCCGCCGTCGACACCAATATCGCCCATTCGCACCTGAAACTCACCAAGTCCGCGCCCTGTGCGCGCTCGAGTTGCCTGTCATTTGACTTGATTCCAGACATTCGAAGGTGGCGGAGTCGGCCCTCGCTGTCCTATGGACGATTCCAGGCTTTCTGAATCCAGATCAATGTCCAAGACGTACCGCAATCCAGCCAAGTCCCTCGACTCTCGACACACGACCCAAAAGCAATTTCCCAGGACACGTCCACAGCCCCTACTCGAGGTACGAGTTATCCCCAAGGCGGAGCGCGTTGAGGTGTGTAGCTAACCATATCTCTGTGCAGCAAAGCATGGCGTGTGTCTGCTTCCCCACGGCGAAGCCGAGCGTGTTAATACTTGTCGGATTAACGGATCACCCCTTCATGTTGCAACCATCGCCGCCGGGTCACTGCTGTGCCGCAATCGAAGCAATACCCAGTTCAAGAACAAACTCATCGACGTAGGGGAAGCTGCCTCGAGTCGTCGTGGCCGGAGGCGTCATGATCACAAAAGAGTGTTGAAGTCCAGCTTGGGAGCGCGCCGACGGTGACTCTTCCCGTCAAAGGACAGCAGACCTGAGTCACAAGTATCCGTCAACACGGTCTTTTCGTAACACGAAAAATCGATTATGGGACAGGTGAAAATCAAAGGTGCGTCCAATGGGTGGGTGAGCTGGAATGCGCGACCGTTGGTACGAAACATGCTTAATCTTGCAGTCTTGCCGCGTCTAGTCCGAAATGGAGACGCACCTATCGCAACCTCAAAGGTACCTACTGGCAATGTGATACTGACAGGGCGCCGGGTTTGAGCAAGCGCCGGAGTCAACAAGCGCTGGCGGTGTCACCAATTCGGTCGTCAGTTCCAGGGGAACGGAGCAATGTAACCTCCCCCTTGTACTACCACGCGTCATTCGCTTGAACGTTCCAGAATTTGAGGCGCTCGGATATCGAGATCTTTGGATCTTGTGTCGTTTCCAGACCTCCTGGCGAAGGAGGCGAAAGGGTGTCGACATCTACGCCATCCGTGTTACCACGTCACTGCCCCGAGGCGGAATACATCATACCCCTCCAACCGGAAAACAAGGATGAGAAGGGCTCTCGAAGCTGGCGGCGTTCCATGTGTGGTTGGGAATGACATCTAGCTTGGCGAGATCGTGGGCCAGCTCGACCAGTTCTCCAGCTCGCCCCCACTCGCCTGTCCCCAAATTCAGCCCTGCCAGGTATCAATCCCGAACACTGGAGCAAGCGTGTTGGCGCGTTGGGAAAAGTACAGTGACCGGCCAATCGGTCCGCAATGCATGCGCAGCACTTTCGGGCAGCCCTACGACTCTGGCTCCCGGGTCCCGCGCCACATCGGCTGTATCACTCCAACCCGCCGATGCGTCCCTGTTTACTTCTAGCTAATCATTACCATTCATTTTGGCGGTTGTGTTGGCAGAATGTGCGTGTGATGGGTGACGGGGGCACGGATTGGCCGCTGTGAGGATCTTGTGCTCTCTCACGGCCTCAGGCGCCATCCACCCGCTGCCTAAATGCCTTCCCATGCGCGGCCCATATGCTGTGCGTGCGCGCACTATCTCAAAACACCACAAACTGCAAGCACGGAACATTCCCATCTCCAAGAGTCGAAGCGCAAGGTGTTGCGAGATTTGCTAGTCGTTTTATTGGCTCGTCGTTTACCACAGCCTCCACACAACGCAACCTCCTCAGAGAAAGTGAAACAAAAAGAAGCTGATGAACGGGCCAACAAGGCAGACAGGCTTTCTTTCAGACTTGCTGCAGAGATCTTCGGAGTTCCGTTGCGAACATCCTCTCTGGAAATGGGGTAACACCAGCGAAGCTGAAGTTGGCACATGGGAAAACCGCGGATGAAACAACACTCGACGACGCAAGGGTCAGAGATATATGGCTGCGCCGCTCAGGGCAGATGGCAGCATTCAGGGGTAAGGTCATGGCGTCCCGCTCAGCCCGTTCAGCCGCATTCCTTCCACCTTTCTACGGTATCCAGGATGGATACGGATACACTAAATATATCCATGGACACCAACACTCACTTTCGTCGCCAAGCTTGGCTAAGACTGTGCCTCTATTCCAGATCATCATCACCATAGGGACAATTCACATGAAAGCAGCCTTTTTTTTCATTCTTTTTTTTTCATCTGGGGGTCAGGGAAAACAGGCACTCTTAGATATTATGTCGCCTTATAATCTCACATGTGGCAACCGTCGGATTCATCCCCTTGGTTATAGAAGCCCCGGGAGAGAGAAGGGACCTGGAAAACCGTCCGGCAACGCATCTTCTCGTTGTCATCATGGTCTCCATGCACGGCCTCTTTTATATCCAATTAACGAGCTGCCCCCATTTTCTCTTTTCTTTCAACCCGAGTCTGCGGTACTGGGTCTTGGCTGGGTAAGAGAATTGGACCCGATGCCTAACCGGCATGTTTCCGAAGACTGATGCGAAGATCTCATTGTTTATGAGTCCACTCCGAGTTTTCTCAACCCCAAAACACCGAATTTATTCTTCCCTGACGGTCTCACAAAGTATGATTGCAGCACTCATTTCGGCTTGAGACCCGTGTTCGACCTCTGCCTGCACACTAGTATTTCCTGGACTAGAAGACTGACGCATACCTTTGAAGGCAGCCGTATCGGAAAGGGTATCATCGGCAAAAGACATCTCGGCGGAGCGGGCGTCTCCGGTCGACATCAATTCACCAGCTCAGCACAGCCCGAAGGCATGAATCGCGCGAGCTATGTACAGCGGTCCGTCTGCCGAAGCCGAAGACGTATTCGAAAACCGAGCTAAGTCCCGTCTCCAAGAAGAAAATCAGCCAGTCAAATTTAAGAATACACTGCCGTTTTTTTCATTGGACACAGAGGCTGCACGGCTCGCCGAGAAGAGTTTCCAGTCCCGCGATGAGCCGCAGTCTTGCTTGCTTGGCCGGGATCCGCACTAGGCACGCCACGAGGCAGCCAGCCAACACGACCCCTCAACACCAACCATGCACTCATCCCGTGCACTGCACGCGGCCCGTGAAAGGCGGTGACGATGAGGCTCTATCCAGACCCGCGCGCATCCGCGTTGATAACCGAACCCAGTGATCCGCGCGCCTCCACTCACAGGGCTGCATGTAAGACGTCTTGCAGATGCGGAGACCGCATCCATGAACATGACCAGCGCATATGCCACTGCAGCCAGGGGGGGAGGGGTGGCTCTTCAGCCTTATCGACTTGGTTGCGTCAGGTCGGTAGGCAGGCAAGGCACGCAACGGCGCTATGTGACGTAGACCTGGCGAGGAACCAGGCATGAAGACGCGCACTGCAATGAGTGGGCCATGTGCGCGGCAGTTGCAGTTGTACGCGTGCAACACCGCGCAAAAGGTGCCGTCCTCAATTGCAGCCTAATTACTAGACTCGGCCAAACATCTTTCGGTGCATCCGAGCCCGAAACCGAGAACAGCCCGAACAACAGGGCGTAAATTGTTGACATCGTGTAATGGGTGTCTTGTCAAGCTATTGTGTAACGGCCCGTGGGGGCTTTGTTGTGTCGGGATGCGAGCGCTGCCGAATAAGGGCGTTCAAGGCCAATGACTCGATGATCCACAATTGTCCAGACCCTGGCGACAGGTCGGACCCTTTTTTGAGTCATGTGAGATTAGCCAATGAAACTGGGTGAGAATCAATCCTCCCAGCCACGGATTATCGAGATCGGATTTTGAATCTGCCATCGACATGGTTGGCTGTTGTTGATCTTTTTCAATTGCGTTGAGAGGCAAAAATCAAGCACCTCAATGCCGAGGGGGAATCCTAGATCATGTGTGATTTCATGCTATGGACGACTAAGAAAGAAAAAGCCGGGACCAACTCCATCCCAAAAGGAATCATACCGTAATTGATATCCGTGCCGTCCACATCAAATGGACCACCAAGAAAAATGCACCGTCATCGCTGAGGAGGGCATCCACACCTCTCCCAGCAAGCAGAAACCAACCATCGTACACGCTTTTCGTTCGTAGACGCTCGATCCCGAGTCAAAAGTACTTAGAGCTCCTTATGACCCTTAACCTTGGACTCTTGTGCCTTCTTGCGGGCGGCCTCTGAGCCAATGCTGAGCTGATCCATGACCCAATCCCACGTCGCCTTGGCGTTCTCTCCGAGTTTAGCGAAGATAGTCTCTGACGGAGTCGACGTGCCGTACTTGAAGTACGTCCACTGGCGGCGTGCGAGAGCACGGAGCTCGTTGGTTGTGGAGCCTTGAGGAACGGGCTGGTAGAAGTCAGCACTGACTGTTGCGTCACGAGGGGGGGGAGAGACATACAATTCCGTAGCTGTCCAAGTAAGACTTGAGTTCGCTGTCACTCCAAGTCTCAAAGGTGTTGGCCTTGGCGGCGTCGGTTTGCTTGGCGACATAGTTGGTGGCAGAAGCCCACGAGGATCCGCCAGCAGAGGAGGCCGAAGCATAAGCCGATTGAGCAGCCTTGACAAGATCATCTCTGGTGGCACCTGCCTTCTCACTGGCCTTCTTTGCGGCGCTGTCACCAGTGGATGCCAAGTAGTCCTTGAGATTCTCATATGAGAGGTCGTCAAAAGTCCAGGCGGTCCAACCGCTCATGGCCTTGTGAGAATTCTTGCGAACCAGAGCACGGAGCTCGTCAGTCTTGGAGGCTTGCGGAACGGGCTGATTTGTCATGTTAGTAAGGCACCACTCGCTAGGAAAGCGGGAGAAAATCTTACAACACCACGGGCATCGAGATAGGCCTTGAGGCGGGTATCGGACCATGTGTTGATGGCCTTGCTGAATGCATCATGGGCGGCCTTCGACGCAGAGTCGGTGGCTTTGGCATAACCCTCGCCAATGTTGGAGGTCGCAGCGCCGAAAGCGGAAGCAGCGGTAGCAGAGACAGTGTCGCCAAGTAGCTCAGCTCTGTGCTTGCGAACAAGAGCACGGAGCTGGTTGACCTTGGTTCCCTGAGGAACTGGTATACGATCAGCAATCGGCCAATGTACCCCGAGAATGTAACATACCATTGATGCTGTTCTTGTCACAAAACTCCTTGAGCTGGGACTCGCTCCACGAATCGATGAGCTTGTCGGTCAGGGTGTCATAGGCGGCCTTGGCGCTGGCTTGCGCTTTGGCGGACTGTTCCTGCATACGCAAGTAGGCGAGACGAGAATTGCGCCTGACAGAGGCAATGAGCTTGTCACGCTGGTTATGACGTCAATGCAAGCTCAAAAAGGGGAGTCCAAGGTCCTTACAGTGGTTGGTTGAGGAGCAGGAATGCCGTGGGTGTCAAGCCACTCCTTGAGATCAGACTCTGGGCCGTTTTGTCAGCAATTGTTCGCAAGACGAACATGGCATCAAACTTACCGGACCAAGTCTCGTAAAGCCAGTTACCAGGGTATGCGGCGGTCTCTCCGGCCTTCTCTGCCACAGTCTGATATGTGCTGCGAGCCTTCTGGAGAAGGGTGTCGCGCTTGCGAGGTTGGGGAACCGGGATACCGTGATGATCGCAGAAAGCCTTGAGCTGGCTGTCGGTCCAGGTGTCGAGAATCCAATCCCTGACGTTGCCCCATGCCGACTGGGCCTTGTCCTCGGTCTCGTACCAGTTGCTCTGCACCTGGGTGAGGAGGGAGTCCTTGCTGGCAGCAGCCGAGTCCTTGGTCTCGATTCCCTTTAGCTTCAGGTACTCGCCCAGCTTCGCGGTGTCCCAATCCTTGTACGGCGAAACGACATAGGAGTCCCAGTTCTTTTGGACGAGCTTCTCGAGCTCCTTGCGATCGGCCGGCGTCGGGTAAGGGACGTCATGATCGGAGAGCCATCTCTCGAGCTCGGTTTCGTGCCACTTGTTGTACGCGGCGTTGGAAAACCACGAACTGGCGAGGACGGCGTTGGCCCCAAGGGCCAACGAGAGGAGGGCGGTTGCGATCCTCATTGCTGACGGGTGTGATGACGGCTAGCTGATTGGTAGCAGTCGGTGTGTTTATCGCAATGTGAAAGTAATTAAGGAAGTGTTTTGGTTGAAGTGTGGTTTTGGGGCAAGATATGGTGAGTTGCGGAAGAGGGGAAGAAATGACGAATGTTTGGAGACCAGGGGTGACGCGCGGGTAGCTACAGCTCTGGCTAGAATGGAGGACGTCACTCCTGCCTGTTTGGTTTCAAAGGGAGGATTCTCAATCAGCTAACGCCGCCAGCTAATCTTCATCCAATCATTTACGCTGGTTTGCATCTGTTTCCAACTGTCCCCAGCTGCACAAAAGATCGTTGGGATAAAGCAGTCCGCGGGCAGCTGTGACATGTGGGCAGATCGTCATTGTGGGAAAGAAGCTCCGGTAGCCATGACGTAATGCGGGCATCCCACCAGCAAGTCAGTGGCTTTCTCAGGGGCAAGCGATGTCATTGATTGGGCGAAACTTTTTTTGTTTGAGCAGTACCCGCTTTGTGGCTCTCTCGCCTGACGGCATCATGGCGATGAGAACTGCGGCGTTCATGTGGTGCAACACCGAGCAGTGACGTCAGAGAAACGGGATGCACCGCCAAGACCCACACCATCTCAGCCAACACACCCCCTTCGGATCGGATGTTGGGACACAGTCGATCGCACTCAACCTCTCTTCATCAAAATCTAGAACGTTCTTTCCAACTATAGCCTCCCAATGGAGGTTTCAGACCGACAGAAAGGTCTTCACCGCCTTCCAGAACTCCTCGGGCTTTTCAACGACAGGAAAATGGCCGCACTCAAAGACAACAAGCTCTGAGTTGGGGATTTTTCCCTGGAGCTCCGCCGATCTTTGCAGACTGCATAGTGCATCATCGCTGCCTTGCAGGATCAACGTCCGCGCCGTTATCTTGTGAACCTCGGCAAGGTGGTTAAACGGAGACTCCCGATCCAGCTTCGCGTGCCGCAAAAACGCCCAAAGGCTGAGTGGGACCCTGTCGACCTCCATACTGTTGGCAAGCACCTCCGTCTTGGTGGTGTCGGTAAAGTAGTAGGGCAGAATCCTGTTCAGGAGTTCCAGAAACTCCTCATCCGTCTGTGGAGGATTGCTTGAGGCGCTGATGAGAGCTTGCAACGCGGGGCCGTAGACGGGGTCATCCTTCCGTTTCTCGGCGAATTTGGCAAAGTTGTCCGTTGGAGCATCGCCGTTGATTTCAGGGTCCATGAGAATCAGCTTTTCGACGCGGTTTGGATGCAGGATAGCGTAAGTGGTCGCGATGCAGCCGCCGTTGGAGTGTCCGAACAGGGCCGGGAAAACTTCGAGTCCGAGCTCCTCTCGGAGATGCTCAAGATCGCGCGCCATGTCGGTACTGCTCATTTTCTTCTCATTCAATGGCTTTCCTGAGAGGCCGTTGCCACGCGGTTCAAAGTACACAACAGTGAAATGAGCCTCAAGCGGCTTGAGGAGGTTCCAGAAATAAGCGGCCGAAGGTCCCCATCCGACAGACTGGGCGACAAACAGCGGCCCAGATCCGCATACCCTGTAATGAAACCGGACCTCGTCTGCGTCGAAGAAGTGATCTCCTTGTGCTATTGCGGCCATTTTTATGGTTCAGATGTTGACATTAGGCAGAGACTCGATGAAAGATCTCGAGGGAACTGGTCATCGGGTTGCTTTTATCATTCAACCCGTTCTCGGAAGCAAACATATGGGATTGCCTGTGGCGTTCCTCGGTTTGAATTTGTCAGGGGCAATTACTGACTGGATGATAGGGCATGGTATCATTCGCCGAGTTGCTCCACTGCCCCCTGTATCTGTCAGTAAAGATCTCACGTAATTACTGCGTTTCCGACCGCTCCTCTCGGACGGTTGCAACCCCGACAAGCCTCGGTTTCCGAACACTGTGCAATGTAGAAGTCGGGTAGTTTCATCCACTCACGGGCCGAGCAGTGTATCCAGAGACAAATCCACATGTGTACTGTTGTCCGTTGCGGCTAATACGACGATGATTAGTCAGAACGCAGCGTCCTGTATACCATGCCGGTCTCATTATTTGGTGTTCAGTATCTTCACACAGTCAACGTAGTCAAACAATGCCTCGTATGTTCGTCGACCACTTTCTCAGGCGGAACCGGTCGTGCCCATCGCATGTCACATCGCTAGCGGTCGACATCACTCCAACCAGAGCGCCTGCCGTGAATGAGTTTTCCGTCGTCTCAGCCATCCCCGATGCTTCAGCTTCTTGCGGTGGTTTCGGGGTTAATGGAGGCAGACTCATTCCAGGTTGTTATCACACTAATAGCGATCAAATCACAGAGACCTCGGTCCATTTCACGGAATCTCGATTGTGCCCCAGCGACGGGACAAAAGTATCGTGGGCCAAAATTGGCATCATCATCATTCCGCAAACTTGATAAAACTACAATAAACACTTGACGAAAATAAGTCGACCGGCCAATCAAAACTCCTAGAAATATCCGCACACGCCGGCGTACCAGTTCGGCTCCCGCCATGGTCTAACGCTCGGGGTAACACAAAATGCCGCCGCAACCCTTCTTCCAAACGCCACCGCAAATCCTGCTGACAATGCCGTCCGTCAACGCCCGGGGGGAATGCCGCGGCACGCGTGATGAGAAGAAGCGCGAGGCCTGCGGACTATGCGATCTAGGGGTGTGAGCCTGGAATAAAACGCCTTGACGATCCGGAGGAAAGGCGTAAATGGTCCGAAACGAGGCGTCACATAATCGAAAAACGGCCCCAAAAAAACTGCAGCACGCGTCGAGATGGGCGGGTATGGGCCTGTCGACTGTGCGATCCAGGGGGGGTCAGCCTGGAGTACCTAAACGCCTGAACGATCCGAAAAAAGGCCTAGTTAAAACTCGCTCAAGGCGCTAAAACAAGACGAAAAGGCGCTGTCGAGTCGTGGCGAGGGGGTATAGCTGGTCCTCTTGATGCCTCGCCAGTCACCGATAGAGGCCTTGTTTCCGACTCGGAAAGGGACTAGCACAACCAACGGACCTCACTCGGTTTTCACCAGAACTGCCTGCGCGACTCGAGGTCACAGGGATCGCGGCCTGTTGCTGTTAGCATTTGTCTTGGCTTCATCAGAGACAGAAAGGACTTACCGAACTCGCAAAAGACGCCATACTCCTTGAACTCCCTGGCAAGGGCCATCCTCGCGGCCTCAGCCTGGCACCGGTAGCTTCCGAAGCGGAACTCGATCAAGGCACGCTGCTCCAGCGTCTTTTCGCCGCGAATTCCCAGGCCAAGCAGCGCCGCAGACTTGGAGCCGACGACGGTGGCGTGGTGCAGCGGGATGACGGCCTCAACCTGGTACTGGATCTTGGTGGAGAGGTAGGCGCGCAGGGCCGTCTCGTTGACCAGGGCTTTCGGTCCGCTGATGAGCAGGACGCGCGACTTGCGGCCGTTGGGGTCGACTTCGGCCGACCGGATGCGGTTCCAGACGACGCGCCCCGTGTGGTTGGGGTGCGCGGGGATGTGGAAGCCGGTATGGAAGCGGGCGTAGAAGCGTTCTATTGACAAACAATCAGGTCAGCATTGGTAGACTGAAAAGGAAAAGAAAAGAACAAAACTAACCGGCAGCAGCCCTCTCAAAAAACACAACCTTGGCCGCACACGTCATGTGCCCCCTATCCGGCTCAGGCCCGTTGATGTGCGTGGCATACACCCTCCCCACATTCCGAATCGCCCCCAGGAGCTGCGGCGTCGTCGTCGTCGGCGACAAGCCCGTGATGAACAGGCTGCAGTTCTCCTCGGCCGGAATCTCGGCTGACCTATTCCGCAGAATGTCCGTGTCGCCCTTATAAAACGGAGAAAAGCCCTTGGTCATCTTCTCCAGCGCCGCCGAGATGTCGCTCCCGCCGTTGCTCTTGTTGTCGACCCGCCGCGCCTCCATCGGCCGGAAGTGCTTCTCGGTGTCCCACGAGGGGGGCCGCGGGTACGCCGGCATCGCAGTGCGCCAGCTGGCGCTCAGGCGGCTGGGGGACGCGGGGGCAGACGTCTCGGCCAGGACGGAGGGGCGGAGCGAGCGGATGAAGGGGTCCGTGGACCCGGCCAGCAGCGACTCGGCGAGGTGGCGGTTGCGGTCGTGGGCGGGGATGGTGCGCGCCGCCGGGGGGATGTAGCTGGCGGGGCTGGCCGCGGTGGTGAGGGGGACGCCGGGGCGTCGGGAGAAGTTGGCGGATGCCAGGCCAGGGCCAACTGGCTGGCGGGTTGGCGGGAGCGGGGCGGTGCCGGGCCGGAGGAAGGTTGCCGGGCCTGTGGTGGGGTGCGAGGGCGTGCCCCGGTGGCCGCCCGCGTGGGGGTTGCTGGGCGCGGTGTCCATGGCCGCGGCGTTGAAGTTGTTATTGTTGTTTTTGAAACAACCAAAGAAGTCCTGGTGCGCGGCGGTGGTCTCGGGGAAGAGGGAGTGCGAGGAGGGAAGAGGGCGTGGTTGTTGTTGTTGTTGTTGCGCTGGGGAGGAAGAAGGAGGAAAGCAACCGGGGTAGCACTCGGGGCTGAAGGAATACTGGCCGCCGCCGATGGTGCTCGGGAAGGCGCGCACGCCGGGCAGGCTGGCGGGGGTGTGAGGGCCGGAGGCGGGTCCAGGTGCTGTTCCGGAAGCGTACGCAGGCTTGGTGGGCGAGTCACCCAGGCCGAGCTCACGGGCCTTGGCGAGGCGCATCTCTTCGTAGTCTTGCAGCTTGGGGCTGTTGGAGAAGATACCCATCTGGTGGAGCACGTCGGTCAGGGGTGTGATGATGGTGTCGGGCGTGTTCACGGCGGGGGACGCCTGCAGGTGGGAGAGACGGCGGAGGCGGTTGGGCGGCACGGAGAAGGTGCTGGAGTTGAACGAGTTTTCTGGGCTACTGTGGCGCCGACCTTCAGACGGGTACTGGTTTGCCATGGCAGGTTGTGGATGTGAAGAGCTATGTTGATCAGGGGTTGTAGGCCCGGAGTATCTGGAGGTTGTTCTCTGTTGTTGATGTGTTGATGGGCATGAGAAGCAGATCAGGGGGAATCAGGGAGTATTTGTATTCAAAAAGGGGGTTCTATTGAGGGCCTTTGGTTGTCTGGCTATGCCTCTCAGCTTCCAGGCGAGACAGTCGCATTCACCACGTTTGGGCAAGGGAGAGAAAAAGTTCCCCTTTCTGCCCTCGTCATTCAGGAGTCCTAGTTCTGAGGACGGGATGGATGGGCGTGGAAGAATCAACAGATGGAATCGTCTGAACTAGATAGTGCCAGCCATCTATATAACGTAGACAGAGGGGAGGATCGATCGTGTTGACATTGCTCAGTTCTAGGTCTCAAATGTGCACGGCGTGGAAGTCTGCTATTTGACGCCTTTGACCCCTTGTCTACATCGAATGAGTCCCAGACAGCCTTAGTATGTCGACAATGCTTCAGATTCATTCCTAGTTCTTTGGGCCCTGAACAGTTGCGAGATGTGCAGCAGAGCAGAGATCGAACTATGGAAGCCCCGAATGGCTGATTCAAGAATATGGTGAAGTGTGCACAGATACGTTCTTTTTGAGCTCCCGCTCTTTTCTTTTCGATGTGCAGATGCTGCTTTGTTCACTGATGTTTCAAAGATCAAATCGCTCCAAGTTGGAAGCCTGTGCGTTCAGTACAGCGGTCAACAAAAGGGGTTTCACCGGTCGCATCTAGACAGGACGTGAATCAGCGAAAAAGGCTTTCAATGCTTTTGGTTGACAATGGATTGTTATTGACATTGTTAGCCACAGCACCCTTGCATGTAGTGCACCAATCACCCTTTAGTCGCAATGTTTTTCCAGCTTCCAGGTTCTATCGGACTCCGAGCTTCAAACCGAGTTGATCGCCACTCGATTTATCCCCATGCTATCCCCACATGCCGCCAACGCTCCCGTTGCTGCGCATGCGGGCCACTCTCAAGGGACACGATACCAAGAGTCTGGGCTGTCAGTCAAAGTGGTGGTGCCCCAGACCCACCTATGACAGATGCCGGCAAAACACCTCCGGGCGGCTCCGGTCCACTGGGAACGTCGGAGATAACTGCGGCTTCCTGTCTCGATGCTCCCTAGCGTCTTGAAGATGGTGGGGTCGACGAAGGCGTTAGCCCCAACAAAGATGGTGGAATTTCCTTGTGTCGAATGCAACCTCAAGTTTGCCAAACTCGCTTCTTTCCTCTTCAACAGTGCTCTGTTGGCCTTGATGACTCCCGCCGGTTTTGGCAGCCGTGATCATGTCGTCAGCCATCGAGAAGGTTGTGAGGGTCCCTGAGGCAGACCAAGAGAAGGGTCTTGGCAAGATTGATAGGCCGCCGACTTCGGATGGGTCCGTCGTCAGCGACGCAGTTGAGAATGCTGCTGCCGGTGATGATGGACAGTGCGAGCAGCCAACGACGCTGCCGTTCTCCAAGGGAAGATGCATCTCCCTCGTGTTGACAGTGACGGGAGCCGCCTTCCTCAATGTAAGTGATGGCATTGAATGGAAACCAACCCGGATGCTGACCGAAACTCAACACTAGACCATGTCGGCTCAGGCCGTAGTGATCATCCTTCCGACCATTGGACGGGACCTGAATATCCCAGAAGCACGAGTGCAGTGGGTTGTCTCGGCTTATTCGCTCGCCTTTGGTTGTCTCTTGCTGCTCTGGGGACGCATTGCCGACATCTTCGGGAGGCGGAAAATCTTCATCTTGGGCTCGGCTTGGGTGGCCATCACAACAGCAGTCAATCCGTTCCTGAAAAATGAGATTGCCTTTGACCTGTTCCGTGGGCTGCAAGGGCTGGTATGTGCTTCGCCCCGCCGGTGCTGGGAGCAGCGATGATAGTGGACACTGACGATGAAAGGGCGCCGCTGCCAACGTACCAACGGCTATCGGGATCATAGCAACAACGTTTCCACCGGGAAAGGCAAGAAACTATTCGATTAGCTGCTATGGTATGACCAATCAAACTTACCCTGTTCTGTGGTGAGCTTCAGGAGCGCTAACTTGAACCTTGCCCAGCCGCTGGCGCACCGCTCGGAGCCGTGTTTGGAAACCTGATCGCCGGCTTTGTGGCCAGCTACACGACCTGGAAGTGGGTGTTCGGCGTCATCGCCATCATGGCAGCAGCCATCACGGTGGCAGGAATCGCCATCATCCCGGTCCCAAAGCACATTCTTCGTGAGGAGGGGGCCACCTTCAAGGAGTCTGTGGACTGGGTCGGAGCGTTCCTGATCACCGCTGGACTGTTCGCCCTCCTCTTTGCGCTGACCGAGGGTAACGTCGTCGGCTGGGCCACCCCCTGGATTCCGGTTTTGATCGTCGTGTCGCTCATCCTCGTCGCCCTCTTCGTCGTTTGGCAGCGCCATCTCGAAAAGACGGGCAAACGCGCGCCCATCATGAAGGTGTCGGTCTTCAAGAGCATGCGCTTCAGTGCAGCCATGATGACGATGGCCCTGTTTTTCAGCAGTTTCAACGGTTTCCTGGTGTACGCGACCTACTTCTACCAAAACTACCAAGGCTTGTCGGCACTGCAAACGACCCTGCGCTTCATCCCGACAGGCGTGGTCGGTTTGATAACAGCAGCCATTGTATCGCAGCTCCTGAGCATTATCCCCGCATGGCTGATGCTTGCCTTTGGCAACTTCTGCGTGTCGATTTCTTGTCTTCTCTTTGCCGTGCCTATACGGCCCGACATCATGTACTGGGCGAACGGGTTCCCGGCCATGGTTTTATCCGTATTCGGCGCCGACATCGCATGGCCGTGTCTGATTCTGTTTACGAGTCTCGCACTTCCACAAAGCGACCAAGCACTGGGAGCTGCGTTGGTGAATGCGATGGGACAAGTGGGTAGAGCGATAGCCCTGGCTATTGCCACGGCAATCCAAACGGGCGTGATGGCGCAAGAAAGAGGCGTGGACGTGCAGGAAGTAGGGAATATGGTGGCCTGGGAGGAGGCATCACTGTTGGGTTTGCGAGCCGCCGAGTGGTTCAATTTCGCATTGGGCATTGCAGCTGTTGGCGTTGTTTTATTTGCGTTCCGCGGCTCGGGCGTCATTGGAAAGGCAAAAACGGCCGCAAAATAGGTAGATACCTTAGGGAAGGCGCAAAGTTCAAGAAGCGAGCAGACATCCTCGGCTCCATGTCCTGACAAGGCATAGATTGTACGACATGAAAAGTATCACCAAACCACACTCCCTTGTCGGCGTTTTACCCGGATATTGATTGAAATCGGCATGGAAGCGGTTCGTCAAAGTCACACTGAAGGATTCGCGGGCCAATGGGTGAAGTCGGCCCAAAAACCTGCCTTCAGCAAGGACTCGTCACGCACCTTCCTATCCGGGGTCGAAGGAACCGCGCAAGCCATGACGAACATGGTCGATTATTCATCCAAGCCCCCAACAGCACAACCTGGAAGTCGCTGTGAAAGGCAATCAATGCATTCGATAAAGCTAGACTCCGAGTCGTTCAGTTTTTTTTTTGTGAGGTGGAGGATCAAGCAAACCCATCACAGCTTTTGTCATGAACAGCTCTGCACTCAGTTGCCACGGCCCCGACAGGTCCTTTGGACCTGGTGTCGTCGACCCCGCTTGTCGAGGAGGGTTTGATTTCACAGGCAGGTTCTAACACACAAGGCTTTGGCCCGCCCATGGCTGACTAGGACTTCCTCAGTTCTATTCGAGGAAACCATCCTGTCCATCTTGCCATCGGCCTGTTTCCTCATCATTGCTCCCATCCAAACCGCTCACGTCCTCAAAGGCGCGGTCAGAGTGAGGCCCACATTGTTTCGCACAGCCAAACTCGTCAGTCTCCATTCTGTTTTCCACACAAATCTACATCGTGCCTTATCTGACGGTTGATCAGGCTGCTATCTGTGCCTATGCGGGCCTTCAATTGGCCCTGCTTGTTCTATGGTCGTCTCCATCTTCCGTGTATAGCACTCCCGTCGTCATCGCATCATCCACGCTCGGCCTGTGCGTGGCTCTTGGGCTTGGAGTACTATCTCCGATCGAACATCACAAAAGCCCAAGGCCGTCCTTTTTTATTACCACGTACCTGCTTATTTCGGTCCTTTTCGATGCTGCGCGAGCGCGGACAGCTTGGTTACTCGGTGAGAATGGCCGGATCGCTGGGGTCTTGTCAGCTTCCCTCGGCACCAAACTCTTGATACTCGGCTTGGAGGCTGCGGACAAGCGGCGCTTTCTCATCCAGTCGTACCGCTATCTGTCCCGCGAGAGCACAAGCGGTCTACTGAACCGTAGTCTGTTTTGGTGGCTCGTGCCTTTGCTATCGGACGGATGGAAGCGTGTCTTGTCAGTTGGGGACTTGTTCTCCATCAACGAGAAACTAACTTCCCGAAAAGTAGGCGAGGACCTACAGACCGTGTGGAATCAAGGTAACCGCTATTTTCCCAGGTTCCGAGGAAAAGACTGACACCTCTCGTGGCAGAGAAATGGCAGCGTAGAGGCCTCGCTGCTTCCGTTATGTGGGCCTGGCGGTTCGAAGTCGCAAAGATTCTGTTCCCACGATTCTGTCTCGTCGCACTCAATTTAACCCAGCCCTTTTTGATCGAGAAGGTCGTAAAGACTCTTTCAGAGCCTGAGGGCCCCCAAACACGAAACACCGGGTATGGGATGGTTGGGGCTGTGGCGATCGTGTACGTTGGAAGCGCTGTTTCAGCCGGCTTTCATCAGCATATGGGGTTCCGTTTGATGGCGATGATGAGAGGCGGGCTCATCTCCACCATATACCAAAAGGCCTTGAGCCTCCCCTCAACCGATTCCGGCAGCTCACCAGTTATGACCCTCCTTGGAACAGATGTCGAAAGAATCTGCGAAATCTGGCATGACGCGATTGCCGAGATTTTCCCCAACATCATCCAACTCGGGGTTGCGATCTGGCTTCTGTACCGACAGATGGGCGCCGTGTGTGTTGCTCCTGTCATTCTTGTATTTGGTGAGTGCACTTTTGCTCCGAAGCATCCCTCCAGTCTTCACTAACGACACAGTCACAACTGCGATCTCACTCAAAGCAGCCTCGTATGTCACCACACGGCAAAAACAGTGGCTTGAGGCCATCCAAGCCCGGATCAGCTTCACTAGCCATATTTTAGGCAATATGAAAAGCATCAAAATGCTGGGACTGGCAGGGAGGTTCGAGTCTATGATTCAGTCTCTTCGAATCCGGGAGCTGGATTTCTCGAAACGCTTCAGAAGACTCTCAAGCTTCAATGTCTGCCTCGGTATGCAACCTCAGGCTCCCTCTCAGTCCACTTCAAGTCTAACAGTGCAGCAGTCAACGTTCCACAGCACTTCTCCCAGTTCATGACATTTGCCGCCTTTGCGATTGTGTCACAGATTCAAGGCGGCAGTTCCTTTTCGGTAACACAGGCGGTGACCTCGTTGGCTATCCTCGAGGTCCTGATGTACCCACTTTCAAAGATGATCTATGCCATTCCGCAGGCTTACGCCGCGTTGGGCTGTTTCCGCAGGATTGAGGAGTTTCTCTTGAGCAGCTCGTGGACCGATCGACGACTCTCTGCTACCACTAACACATCGAGGAGCACCGGTTCCAACGAGTTTCCGGGATCAATCAGGGGCAATGAATCGATTGAGCTTCAACGGCGATTGGGAACACAAGTTGATCCGCCAGATACCGACTTTGTCACCGTCACCAATGCCTCATTCGGCTGGAGGGATGCATCTCCTGTCGTCAAGAACATCAGCATGAGCGTCACGAAGGACACTCCCCTCACTCTTATTCTAGGTCCTGTTGGGTGCGGAAAGTCGACACTTCTGAAAGGACTTCTCGGAGAGTCTCTGATACTCGAAGGAACCGTCCAGGCCAGGACCAACAAGATTTCGTTTTGCGACCACAATCCCTGGATCGTCAACGCGTCAATTCGCGAGAACATAACCGGGGAAAGTGGGTATGAGGAGACATTCTACAACTCTGTCATCAATGCCTGCGCCCTGAGGACGGACCTCGAGCAGCTCCCCGACAGCGATGAAACAATGGTGGGAAGCAAAGGCGTAACGTTGAGTGGAGGACAAAAACAGCGAATTGTAGGGGTTGAGCTGAATCTCGGTAGAGTAGAATGGGACACTGACAACCTGTCTTAGACTATTGCGCGAGCGGTCTATTCGCGCACACAAGTCGCCATATTCGATGATGTATTAACTGGCCTCGATGCTGTCACGCAAGAAACTCTCCTTGCGAGAGTATTTGGCCCTCAAGGAATGCTCCGAAAGATTGGAACCATCACGGTCCTAGCTAGCCATGCCGGTGAGTTCAACATTCCCCCCTTCTCAAATAAGATGGGAGTCTACTCTCAGATTCCCCAATATGCAAGGCTTGCCGATCTTCATGTAACGACACTTTGGTGGTACAATGCAGTACATGCCCGAGAAAGCCCAACCTGCCACAATCAGCTCGAAATGCTTTTCTTTGACTGTCAGAAAGCGGCTTTGGCGCGATTAGCTCCCATTGCAATAGACATCCTGCTCACATCTCACACCTCGCAGTCAACAAGGTCGCCGTCGCCGATCAGGTCCTTGTTCTGGACAAGGAAGGCCATGTCGTGAAACAAGGGCCACCTGACAAGATAACGATCCCCCAAGACTTCATTCACCCAGCGTCCACAGAAGACCAGAACATAATCTCAGACAAGCCTGGTAGTCTCTCCACAAGCAAACAACCCACTGGAGTGCAAGAGCCAAGCCCTGGCGACGGTATGGACCAGCAGAGACAGGTTGGAGACCTTTCGGTGTACAAGTTCTACTTCTCCTCTCTGGGGTGGCTGAGTCTGGCTATATTTGCAGGTGCTGTGATTGCAAGCTCGGTTTTCGCTACACTTCAGTGTATGACCTCCTCCAGTCTCTCGCCACTCCAGGCAAGTTGAGACAAACCTAACTGACACAATTAGATGCTTGGATCACTATGTGGTCTCAACACAACGACACCTCTGGTAACTCTGACCTTGGTTATTGGCTTGGACTCTACGGCTTTTTTGGGTTTATTCGGACGTCATGCATGATCTTTGCCATCTAGTAGGTTATCCCCGTCTTCGATATGTTTTGGGATACTGCTGACATTCGGCCAGCTTCATGTACGTGATTATCGTGCCGCGGTCCGGCCAAAACCTGCACCTGTCTGTGCTCCAATCAGTCATGAGGTGAGCTAGCCAAATCGATGATGCTGATGCTTTACTTACAGTCTGTGCTGCAGAGCTCCCATCTCCTCCTTATCCGGGACTACTACCGGCAGCCTCATCAATCGGTAGGCCTGTGGAGAGCCAAGTCCAGAGTAAGATTTACTGACACAGCTATAGGTTCAGTCAAGATATGAATCTCGTCGACATGACACTGCCAGCCACTCTCACAAATGTCGCCTTCCGTATGCTTTTTGACCGCAACTCCGGCGAGATATGCCGCTGACAAGCCTTAGATCTCACTGGCTGTTTAGGGGTTGCTGCTCTGGCGATCGTTGCTGTGAGCTATTCTGCTGCCACGATGCCATTGCTATTTGTTGCAGTCTATTACCTACAGCGATTTTATCTTCGAACGTCCCGCCAACTCCGCCTGCTAGAGTAAGTTGACAACTTGAACATCGTATTTTTATCTTTCTCACAATACACAGTCTTGAAGCAAAGGCCCCTCTGTATTCGCACGTCCTCGAATCACTTGATGGAATGGCGAGCATCCGGGCCTACGGATGGAGCAGCAATTACATCGCAAAGAACCTCGAGCACCTGGATACGGCTCAGAAACCATACTACCTTCTCCTGTGCATCCAGCAATGGCTCACACTCGTACTTGGTCTGATCGTGGCGGCCTTCACCACCATCCTCACCATCTTGGCCGTGGTACTGCACGGAAAGGTCGACGCTGGCTTCTTTGGCATTGCACTGGTCAGCATGGAAGGGTTTGCTCACAGCCTGGCAAGTCTGGTAGCCTTTTGGACAAAGTTGGAGACCTCTCTCGGTGCGGTCTCTCGGGTGAAGACTTTCTCCGAGGATACCCTCAGGGAAGAAAGCCTTGACGAGGGTGTTGCTCCTCCTGTTCAGTGGCCTTCTCATGGGTCCTTGGAGTTCAAAAACTGGACGGCATACCACACTGAGTTTGTGGCCCGTTTAACTCGCTCTGTGCTTGACACGCAACTAACAGCATTGAAGGTCTCCTGTTCTGCAGAACATCAACCTCTCGATTACGGGGGGCGAAAAAGTTGCGATATGTGGAAGAACAGGAAGGTAATTTGTACCGCAGCCTTTGAAACGCAACGTCTTGCTGATGGCTCAAAGTGGCAAAAGCTCTTTAATCCTATCAATACTCGGCATGGTGAACACCTCATCGGGCCAAATCACAGTGGACGATGTCGATTTATCCACTATCCCCAGAGAAGTCATCCGAAAAAGTGTCACGTGTGTCACACAAGATCCGTTCCTGTTCAACGGACCAGTACGGCAGAACGCAGATCCTCTGGGCGAGTCGACGGATGAGAAAATTATCGCAGCGTTGGAGAAGGTGGGAGTGTGGTCTGCTATCCGTCGCGGCAATGGAGAGAGCGGATCATTGTCCCCTGAGCAGGCCCTCGACGCTACAGTGGACGATAAGTTTCTGTCGCACGGCCAGAGGCAGCTCTTCTGTCTTGGTAGGGCCTTGTTGAGGGAAAGTAGAGTCTTGATTCTTGATGAGCCAACAAGCAGGTGAGTCTAATTAATCCCTAATTACCAGTATTGGCGGTGCAATACGCTGACGACTGACTGCCTTGTGTCAGCGTCGATGCCTCGACAGAGGCACAAATCCAGGATATCATCGACTCGGACTTCGTCGACAGCACTGTAATCATGGTCACGCACAAGCTCTCGGGAGTTCTCAAGTTTGACAAGGTTGCAGTCCTAGACACGGGGTCTCTGGTAGAGTTCGGACCGCCCGGAGAGCTACTCACCAACCCAAGCGGCGCCTTTGCCAGCTTGTACTTGACGCAGGAAAAGGGTTCCTACAGGAACCCTTCTGGCTGTTGATTGTCAGGGGTTCCAACACTTTCGGAAGGCATAAGCGCCTGCAACAACACAGTAGGTGCCAATGGGCCATTGGTCTTGCACGCGGGGCAAAAACGGGTTGGCCGCCGGTTCCGAGATGTTGGTCCGGTATTCCTTCCTGTAGGCCAGGCCCTTCATGCTTTCTCCGCTCGCCTTTTGCACTTTGCGAGGGGCCTTTTAAGCTTCGATTTGCCCCCTGGAACGCTTGGAAGGAGCGCGTTGAATTGTTTGGAAGGTGGGCCAAGCTTCATGTTTCAGCGGGGTATTTGAGGCGATCAGGCGGCCCACGAAGGCCTCCCCCAAACAACTTGCATCTTTCACACCACTCTTTCACTCCCCGCCAACGTCAACCGAGATGGATACCTACAAAGAAGATGCCCCTCTGATGCCAACCCCTATGGGCAGCGAACTTGCCAACTTAACCCCTCTCGAGTTAACTCGGTGGCTTGTTGATCATGTACCGGATAAGTCACGGTGGGTTGACATCTCAGACGACCGCGCTCTGGAAGAAGCAAGATTCCAATCGTATCAAGATGACCCCGACAACTGGCTCTCGATTAAAATCGGCCAATCCTTCGTCTGGGGCCGCTACATGGTCCTGCTCAAACTTGGCTTCGGGACGGTTTCGACTGTTTGGCTCTGCCGCGACACGGTCAAACACAAATATGTCACGATGAAAGTCTTCAAATCGGGTTCACGTCAAGAACTAAGGGAAGATCACGTCCTTCACCATATTGAGGGTGTCCTTTTGAAATCGGAATATGAGGCCAGATGGGGTGTGCGATACAGACATGACCGGTTTTGGGTCCTAGGCTCGACTGGCATACCGAGATGTCATACCTGCCTCATCCACACGCCTCTCAGTTACTTGTTCGACCAGCTCCTCAACATGCGCCCTGGGGAGATCGGGAGGCTACACGCGCCTGATGTCCAAAGGTGCTTACGGGTGATGCTCGATACTCTTGACTTTCTTCACTCGGAAGCCAAGGTGATTCACGCCGGTGTGTTCCTCTTTCCTTCCCCTGACTTTTCAGGATATCCCAGGGCTCACAGGTGATAGACATTCACACCGGGAACTTTATGCTCGGCACCAACAATTACACCATCTTTAGCGAATTCGTGAAAGAAGCTTGGGCAGGTCCCCTCGAGCGCAGAGTCGCAAATGGTAGAGTCACACACCGGTCGGCATTTGTTAGCAAATTGCCAACAGATGGCTGGCCAGTCCTCGCCGACTTCGGAATGGCTCGGATTGGTCTTGGTCCAATTCACGGAGTGGATGTCATGGCCAATATCTACCGCCCCCCCTGAAATTGTGTTGGGCGTGGATTGGAATGAAAAGCTTGATATCTGGGCCCTCGGTGTCTTGGTGGGTTGCTCGTTTCTCTACTGTCCAAGATGAGATTTGAAAGCAGGAGTCTAACCGCATCAAGTCTTGGCGCTTGTTAGAAGGCACGCAGCTGTTCCCCCAACGTGTCCCGGGCAGCAGAGAGGCATCGGCCGGTGACCATCTAGCCCGGATCATATCCCTCTTTGGACAGCCACCCAAGGGTTTGCTCATAGATGCGGCTAAAACTTCCCAGTTCTTCAATGACGACGGCAAGTTCACATTCTAACAACCTCAAAAAATGCTTCTGTTAGGAAGAAGATGACTGACTCTCAAAGAAAAGGCACGTTCAAGCTTCAAGATCGAGTAACCACAACCTCTCTTGAAGCCGAAGAGAAGTATCTCAAGGGTGACGATAAAACCATGTTCTTAGCACTCCTTAGGAATATGCTCCAGTGGAGCCCCGCCGACAAGTTATCGGCGAAGGAGCTGAGGCAGGATCCTTGGTTGCAGGGGGTCCAACCGAAAGTGAAGGCTGAGGATTGAGGACACCAACTTATCCGCCGCTATCTTTAGCGAGAGCGACCAAAATCGACAGATAGAAGTTTTAGCGAGAGCGACCAACATCAATAAATGAAAATAAAGTACTACAAGTAGCGAAAGCAACCTCGCATCCGTACAACGGCATCGCGTTTTGGCGTAACATACCATTTCCTAACAATAGATATACGGCTTTCCGCATGGAGAAATCTGACTTATATGACAAAACTTGGTTTCGGTGAGGGGTATAGGTATATTGCAAAAGTACGGGTTCCTCCAACCTCAACACAGCAACATCTCCAAATCCAAACCTCTGCTCAGAATCCTCCAACAGCCAACCGACTATCGCTCAACATGGCTAAATTCCCATCTCTCATCACAAACATGGCGACCTTCGCCCTGCTCGCCTACATACCCTCGTGCACCCCAACGGCCGTCACCACGCCGCCGCCGCGAGCGGCCGAAACACCGGCAACCAGCACCTGCTCAACGACTCGCCTCCCATCGCGTTACGTTTACCAGCCCGAGGCCACTTGCGTCACTTGCTCGTGCGCGACACCAAAGACCAGAATTCCCTGCACCACGCCGGCACCCGTCACCAACACCGTCACCACGCTTCTGCCGTATATTTCGGACTGCACATTGTACTATGGCTGTCAGACTCGGTGCAGCTGTGACGAGTTTTACTGCACCTGGCCGGCCAACGCCATGACGAAGACTGCTTGATCGACTCGACTACTCAACGGAGAAGGGGAAGTCAAAAAGGGGCAACGTCTAACAGAGGGACCGACTTGAGCAAAACTCGCGTCATTAATTACTAAAGGTTATTGTAACGGAATAAACCAAACTATCGACTTTGCTTGTGTCCCATGTCATTTTCTCCCGTCTCTTTTCTTTTCCTGCTTCCCACCAAACACCCAGCTCATGGGTTCGCACGACATCCCGAGATCTCGGTGAGACGGGACGGACACGTAATAGGCTCATACTGAATATCCCACCCATTCATCTCACCTCTTGCCCAGTTAAACCGCCAGTAACAGCCCCCCTGCAGATTCGCAGGCAGCTTATCACACGCCTCCCTATTCTTGACGCCACCGAGCGTTTCGCCCCTATTCCTCCCAGTCAGCTTTTTCTCCTTTTTCCCACCCCCCAACACAGTCACAAGAGAGAAAAAAAAGGCAAACTCACCAACTAAACCCCGTCCCATACTGATTCGTACACCCCGCGGAAAGCGGCCCCACCCCGCCCCCCGGCGTAAGAATGATCAAATCCCCCTGCCGTATATTCCCGCTCGCGCCGCCCGGCGTAACAATCTGCACAATCATGCTCTTGTTGGCGGCGGCTGCGGCGCCCGTGGTCCACCAAACATTGTAGCACTTGCAGCAGGCGGCGTTGTCGGCGTTTTGGTTGCTCGAGACTTGGATGGCGAAGGCGTACGAGAAGTCTTCGGTTTGCGGCATGGGCTGGTACGTGTCGCACATGTAGGCGCTGGAGGCGCCGGCGGCCATGCAGCCGCTGTTGGTGCGGATGCCGGTGGCTTGGTCGAGGAGTTGGTTGGAGCGGTCGCAGACTTTGGCGACGCCGCGGTTGGTGAGGATGTCTTTGGTTTGTTAGTCCTTACTCCCTCGACGGCGCGTGGGGAGCCGTGGACAGATGTGGACATACCATTGCGGTTATTGTTGCTCGCGCAGACGGGCTTGCAGCAGTCCCAGCCGGTGTACGACTTGGCGTTTGTGATTCTGTTCTGTGCCAGGGCGTAGCTGGCCAGGAAAGCCAGGAGGCAAAAGATGGCTCGCATTGTTGCGAGGATTGCTTCGGAATATCCTCAGGGGTTGGGTATCCTGTGAATCAGCTTAAGCTCCGCAACAACAAAGCGCCTCAACGTCTGACCCGGGACTCGACCGCACAAGTAAGCCGGACACAAGGAAGACAAGAGGAAAAGAACGGCTGCCGCATCTTTGAGCCCCTCACCGAGACAAAAAGCACTTTATACATTTCCACGCCGGGTTATCAGAACAGCCCCTGACCCTGTCTCTCCCAGTTTGACTTCAGTGAAGCCCGGATCTGCCGTCCTGGGCAAGAGACGGCTGAGAAAGGAAATGCTTCTGTGGAACCCATTTAGGCGAAGTCCAGAATGATGCTCGCAGCTCTCTTATTGACAAGGAGGCTGGTGAGCATGCAGGCGCTCCGGGACCACGGCATTGCGATAGGGACGTGGAAGACCATTCGAAGCCCACCGGCAATCTAGCGGCCGTGGCTGCTATTTGACAGATCCAAATGTGGCGTCACGGTAGCGTCCATGATACGAAGCCGTGACAAGGCCCAGCCTCCGGGTGAAGTCGAGGATTACGCAGCGCAAGAGGTTCTTGCTGCTCACCGACCCGACCCGGTGGGATGTGTTTGATGCCGTACCTGAGTGGAGTACACGGTAACTGACTGACAGCGGGAGCTCGGTTATTTTTGGGCGGCATCGGATGTTAGGAGTGGGGGTTAGCCGATCAGGGAAAACTTCCCATAGGTTTCCAGACTCGGAAGAATTCAGGGCTGCCCGGTGGGAGGGGTGGGAGAAGATTCCCGAGGAAGCCGGCAAAACAATGGCAGAGTAAACAAGCCGGGTAAAGGCGGCTCGGCCACCGGATACTTTGACGTTCGTGACCTGCGTTCCACGAGACTGGTTGACAGTGAGGTGCCAATCTACGATAAGAGATATAACCTGTGACGATATTAATCTCCTGGTTCCAAACGACATGTATTGTGCAAAATGTAGACAAGTGCTTACGAACAAAGTCCGAGAAGCAGACAAGGTGATAAATTTGTTGACCTTTTCTGTGAATTAATCATGGACTGGATTTCACCGTGGAAGAAGATATTCAGGACCACTTTGGTAGATTGATTCCTTCCGAGCGAACCGAAGCCGGCCGAACTACCGGGAGACTAGTTCCAGAAGCGCATCTTAGTCAGACGCGGGTCGTGATGTAGACAATGTAGACAATAGCTGCCGCGCCGTATAGCCCGTGTGTGCCATGCTTGCTTCTCCAAGTCCAAACCCGAAAAGTCGAACCTAGGATCCATTGTCATGCTTCACCTTCTTCTTGGGCCGCAACTCGACAGAATACATGCGGAAGAACTCATCAGGCTCCGTGGGATGCTGGCCCGTCACGTCATGGAAAGCCGTCGTGGCGATGTAGTTTGTCTTGCCTTCGCGCACGAGACTGTAGTACTCGAGGATGTACTCCTTCTCCGAGTCATCGATGTCTTGAGCCTTCAAGACCCGCTTGGCTTCACGACTGTTGCGGCTGTCAGCAGGAGGGAGTCGGCCAAGAGCATGGGGAGAACTCACATTGAGATGTTCTCGAACTCGAGCGTCTTGCCCAAAGCCTTGCTTGCCGATTCAGCGAGCTCTTTGCCAGCACACAGCATGGGTCCCGTAACGACCATCATCTGTCCCCGATGTCTGTCATCAAATCCGTGAGGTCCCTTTCCACATAGAACGTGTGCGGCCACTTGGGCGACATCCTAGCACCGTTAGCCACGCCATTAAATGTCATCAACAAATACTCACACCTAGCGCAACAGGCGCAAACTTGTGATCGTCTCCGATCGGCAGAGGCAGAATGCCCTCGTTTCTCGCCTGCTGCGAATACAGCAAAAGGTTCTCGGCGTAGAATCCGGCACGAATGACACACGGCGAGTGGCCCAGCTCCGTACTCGTGTCGCCTTTCGTGGCCAGCACGACACTCTCGATGTCGATGAACTCTCGAAGGCGCGGCTGCTTGTCACGCTCGGCATAGTCGCAGCCAGCCGAGCTGATGAGGAGCACGTTCTTCACGGTACCAGACTTCATGGCCGCATTAGCGAGCTCGATTGAGATGTCGAACTTGTTGGGATGTGCAGGCGGAATCAGGCAAAGCGTGTCGCATCCTGTCTTCTTGAGCGTTGCGACAACATCGCGCTCGCGGCCGGGGTTATGCGGGACAATGGTAGCACCAAGAGAGGCGAGTTCGGTGGCCTTCGGCGAGGAGGGGTCCATGGCGAGGCCAGTGAGAGAGTCAATCTTGCCAGCGAAATCCTTACCGGTGAGCAGCAGCTCAGCAATGAGGAAGCCGGTTTGGCCATCGACCGAGGTGATGCAAACGTTGCGCGCCATCTTGTTGTTGCTGGTAAACTCAGTTGGTGGGGGTTGTTGTCGAGTGCTGGAAATGCGACGAGGTGGATGGCATTTTATGCCAGTTCAGAAATTCGGTGGCCACAGGCTGGCGATGACATCGTTGCAAGGGATCACTCGGTGAAGTCATGGATTTTTTCGTTTGGCTGCGGTGTTCCCGGTGTCTCGGTCGATGTCGTCATGATGAAGGCAATCGCCAGGGGTTCGCGGCTAGTCACCGCTAGTCACCGCTTGCAGCAGTTGCAACATGAACCATCAGTCGTTTCTTTTTCTGTGCACAAACGCGATCAGGAAGAATCGACCGATGCCTCAATTCATGAGCATTAAGCTTTTTCAGGGGAGCGGTTTCTTGGGCAAGAGAGCAAAAGATCTTAAATTAGACATCAAAAGCAGGAAAGGATGTCGGAACTATTCAAAGGGGCAGAGGCGGCCGGAATGTCAGCTTATTTACACCGATGCAAAATCAAAGAGCAATTCAAAGCAGTGGAAGAAGAGATGCAACCTCCCGGTTCTGGGCCCACCTTCCTCGCCCTGTCAGTTGCAACCTCCGTCTCTGTCATGGGCACGGCAGGTTGCGCGCCTCACCGTTTTGAGCTAAATCAAACGAGTCCGTTCGTTTTAGGCCATGGGCTGACAACAGGAAACATGTCTTGTTGACGACTTTACCCCGGTTCAGGGGTCGCTTCTCTTCGATTTGTAAGACGATGCTAACCCCGATACCCATGCGTCAAGATAGGCGGCCGCTCTGCGGACGACTCGAAGAGAACCAATGCTTCTTCTCAAGTCAGACCCTGCTTATGCTGCATCTCTGATTTCAGGGGCTTTTGCATCACCGACTGTATAAATCCGAGGAGACGCAGAAATCCGGCGATACACAGAACTCCGAAGCTTCGCAGCTGAGTAAGGATCTCGCCTCCCCAAACACATGGCTGTGTAAACCGACCTGAAAAGCTATATAAACCAAAAAAAGAAAATCATGATTCTTAGTCTCAATATCGCACCATCAACCGCATCACATGAATCCTACCTACTCTCCTCAACAAGAGCAACCTCACCTGACCCTTTCACAATGCCCTTCTTCAACCGCACCCCCCTCATCTCCCTCTACTACCTCGACGAAGGCCCATCCACCGCCCCCGTCATCCTCCTCATCCCGGGTCTAACCTGCGACCTCCACGACTGGTCCTGGCAAGTCCCCTTCCTCCTCTCCCTCGGCTACCGCACCATCTCGCTCGACGTCCGCGGCCAGGGCCGATCATCCGCCCCTCTCCCAACACCCAACCTCACCTCCTGGCCCGGTCCTAACGCGCCCGCAAACATCATCGACTACTACCCACAAACCTGCGCCCACGACGCTGCCGCGCTGCTCGACCACCTCGGTGTCAAATCCGTCATCGCCATTGGCCATTCCCAAGGTGATTTGATCACGTACCACCTCGCCACCCTCCGCCCGGACCTGGTCAGGGCTTTGGTGGGGATTGATGGGATTTATAGGTGGGATAACGCCGCGCGGGAGGCGAACGGTTGGTTCTTTGAGCAGAAGGATGAGGTGGTGCAGAACATGATTGGGTTTTTTACCTATACGTATCCGCCTGATGCCCCGGCGTGGATGAAGGCGTGGCATGCGAGGCGGGCGAAGGCGATGGATCCGGAGGTGATGTTTGCGTTGTGTTGGGGTGGATGGGGGGATAGGGAGGATGGACTGGGTAGGACGGAGGTGGCGGTGAGGCAGTGGAAGGGGCGGTTGGAGTGTCCGCATTTGGTGGTGGGGAGCAGTGAGGATGCGGTTAGGGTCGATCGGGGTGAGCTGTGGAGGGGGGATAAGTTGGATGAGATTGTGGTGATTGAGGGGAAGGGGCATTGGTTGCATCAGGCGGGGAGTGAGAGGTTTAATGCGGTGGTGGAGAAGTGGTTGGGGAGGGTTGGGATGTTGCCGGAGAAGGGAGTGGCTGAGGAGGAGAGGGGACGGCGGTATAGCTAGGAGCTGATCCGCGAGAGGGCTCGAGACGCCACTAGCGAGCTAGATGGTGAGGCCCTTTGCTGTGAAAGGCCATTTTTTACAAATCCCATGATTCTCGCGAATGTCACCTGTTGCTTCGTTCATCCTGTACCTTGCCATCCTTAATTCACTCGAGCAGAAATGAAATGCTGTTGTGAGAATGACATATCGACAAGTCCGGGAAGGAACGAACCAGCTAAGTTAATCACACGCTGCTTTGCTATGCGTTTGGCTGGCGATCAACGAGTGCCGAACTTCACTGCTAAACACACACCTGCATGTTTCCGCCCATCCAAGACATCGGATAGATGCATCTGATGACAAACTCAGGAGCAAACCGTTGTGTGGGCAAGCAAAGGTTAAGTGCTTCATCCACGTCACCACTACGTCGTCGCGCCACTTTCCCGATTATGCTTAAACAGGCGTCAATTCTCTTACCAGATCACCGGGAACAGAGCTTAAGCTCTCTTCATTGCAGTTCGGGCGCATCCTCGACATGATGGTTGCATCTACTGCGATGGCTACGAAGCTATTCAGAGGTCCTCTGCGGCCAACCAGCCTCACCTCCTCACGCCTCCTGCTCCGAAGCACACCTGTCATTACCGGCTCCCGAGTGACGGCACGAAACCGCGCTTCTGCAGGGCAGCAATTCATCACCACTCGACCTCTCTCCACCAGCATCATAGCCCGCTTCTTCAAAAGCTCCAGCACCAAGAGGGCCACGCCGTCGTCGTCGCCGTCGCACTGGACACCCCCGAGGGAGGCAAGCCTCGAAGACCGCCCAGTGCTAGTCATCGGCGCCGGTAACCACGGTCGCCGCATCGCCCTGGTGTGGGCCTCGGCTTGTCGACCCGTCACCATCTACGACAACGACCCCGAAGCCCTCCGCTCCTCCATCGAATACATCACCGACAATCTCGGCGCATACTGTGCCTGGCGCGCTTCACACCCCGGCCATGTGTGTCCAACCACCAACATCCGCGTCGCCACCACGACCGGCCGCTACGAAGGCACCAACGGCACAACCGACGCTGAAGATACCGAGATCCACTCAGGCAGCAAAGGCCCTTGGATGGCCATCGACTGCCTCCCGGACAAGCTCGATCTGAAGATTGAGGTTCTCTCCCACATAGAGGATTTCCTTCCTGGGGACTGCATAATCGCCTCCAGTAGCAGCAGTCTCCAAACCGCCGAGCTCGCGCCGCACATGCAGCACCCGGAGCGGTTGCTGAACACCCACTACTTCGTGCCGCCGCGCAACCGCATGGTCGAGCTCATGTCGAGCACGCACACGCATCCCGAGATCTTCCCGTTTCTGGAGGACCAGATGCGCAATGTCGGGTTTACGCCCATCACAATTGCCGGCGGGATCCAGTCACCCGGCTTCATCTTCAACCGCATCTGGGGCGCCGCGAAGCGAGAGACGTTGGCGGTCCTGTCGGAAGGTATTGCCAAGCCGAAGGACGTCGACGCTCTCTTCCGTGACTTCTTCCACGCCGAGAAAGGCCCCTGCGAGCGCATGGATGAGGTTGGGCTGGATACGGTCGTCAAGGTCGAGACGCATTCTTTGGAGAAGCAGCCCGAGTTGGGAAAGCGGCATGCAGTCGATTGGTTGAGGGGGGAGTATGTCGAGCGCGGGAAGCTGGGCGAGAGAAGCGGTGATGGTCTGTTCACCAAGCAGGAAAGGGAGGAGCTCAAGGCGATGCATAAGCGGGATCACTATAAGCCGGTCGATGAGACCACTGGTGCTTGACCGGTGAGACCTAGAGAGGGAGAAGTTTGAGGAGCCAAGACGGTGGTGGACGCATGGAGGGCCGATGTCTTGGACTGAGATGGCAGGCTAACAACACAGTGAGCAATGCAAGGCGCCTATCTGTTAAGGCAGTATGTCCAATTGCCCTTTTCCCCCCTGCAGGGTGATGTAAGTGTGACATGTGACCCCGCGCGAAGATCGCGACCACCCGCCTCGAAGGGCGCGCCGATGTCAAAGGGCGCGCAGTTTACACGCGCTCGCGGTATCTTCAAGTGGTCTCTCATTGATCGGGATGCTACCCTTCAAGAAGCATAAATGGCCGCCTTTCGCACCTCATCGCCCACTTACGATGTCCCAGCATCACCAACCAAAGTGAAGACTCACAACTGAAGAACTGCAACTGAACAGACGCGATAATGGCTGCCAGAATCGACCTCTCTACCCCCAAGCAGATCAAGGGCGGCTGCCTCTGCGGCTCCATCCGCTACGAAGTCAATTTCCCACCCGACCACGACTTCAAGAACTCTGTACGCCCCCGTTCCCTTCGCGCCTCATCTCTCAGCCCGTTCGCCCTTTCCAACCCCCTTTCATCCCCTTTTGCTTCTCTCCATCTATACCACCTCTTACTAACCACCCCCAGTTCTCAACCTGCCAATGCACCCAATGCCGCAAGCAAACCTCCTCCTTCTTTCTCACCTCCCACGCCGTCAAGCCCGTCTCGGCCCTGCGCTTCACCTCCCCCACCACCACACTCAAGGACTACGAAGCCTCGTCCGAGGCCCAGCGCGGGTTTTGTACCAACTGCGGCAGTCTGATTTACTGGCGGCCCCAGGGCGGCGATTATACCAGTTTTACCGTGGGAACGGTGGATGCGCTGTATCTTTGGGGGGAGGGAGCGGATGGGGTGACGGTGCCGAAGGAGGGGTGGGGAAAGGTTTTGGCGTCCGGGGAGGGTGATCACTGGTGGACGGGGAATGAGATTAGGGGAGTGACGGATAGTATTCCGGTTGCGGGGTGTGGGAGGGGAAGGAAGAATAAGTGATGTTGTGAGAGGGATGGGGTTGGATAGGGTTAGGTGGGATGGTGAGGTGAGGTGGGTTTAAAGGTGAAGGGAAGGGAAGGGGGGTGTTGACTTGGAAAAGGGGAAGGGGGAGATGTCGCACTTGGCTTCAAGTCTTGGTCAATAAAGACAATAAAATTACGGATTATATCTCTAGTACCTTAGCTATTATCCAGATGTTCCTCAATTATCCAAACCGGCTTCTCACCCCTATTGCCTCCCCGGCCTCGTCGGATCCCGATCCGCCTCATCAATCGCCCTCACATAATTCTCGGGCACGTTATTCTCCTCGCTCGCCTTGGCCGCGTTGTACTTGACAAACGCAATCTGCACCAGCAATCCCACCTCCTTCCTATCCTTCCCAATCACCCCGACCGCCAGCAGCGCCTCCGTCTGCTCGATCCAATCCTGCAGCTTCCTAAACTCGGCTTTGTCCTGCCTCAGCCTCTCCGGCAGCCCCTGCCCTTTAACCAAGGCCAGGACACCCGCGATGACCGTGTTGAGCGCGCCGAGAATCGTAATGGTGATGGTGTGTTCCCCCGCCGTGGGACCCCTATTTTCGTTAGCTACCCCCGTTATGCTCAAGTGTCAAGGATACTCACAGAGCAGTCAAACTCGCACCCACGATAATCTGCATGAAATGCGACGTGTACACCATCACCTGGATAAGCGTATACATCATTTGCTTGTGCCGCTGCGCCTGCAGCGTGGCCGCGTACATGCCCGTCGCCTTGCGCCGCCCTTCTTCCAGCGAGCGGCAGTCGTCGGCGTGTTCCAGCTCCGAGTTGATGCCCACGGCTCGGCGGAAGATGACGAGGTTTTCGTCGTTGGCGCGGCGCACGCGGAGGCCGGCGGGCTCGGACCAGGCCATTTCGAGGTCGGCTTTGGCGACGGCTTCGGGGACGGAGGAGGGCGGCGGGGTGGGGGTTTTGAGCCCGGGCGGCGGAGGGGTGCCACCGCCTGAGGCAAGACGCTCGGGTTTTAGGACCGGCGCGGGGGTCTCGGGGATGGGGGAGGCGATGCCATCGTGGTTGTGGGTGGGGTCGTTGGTGTTGCAAAGGGGGTTTGGGTCGATGGAGGGAGGAGGGGGAGGGGGAGTGATGGAGTTGAAGTTTCGGGGCGGGGAGGAGAGAAGGGGGGAGGATTCGTCCTTGTCGTCGCTCGGCGCCATTGGGTGTGTAGAATCTACTTTGCGGTTCGTTGGGATGTTGATATCGGGTCTTGGCGTGGTGGTGAAGTTTTCTGTGTTTTGTTTGCACAGGGGGTTGAGTTCAAGAAGCTCGAGTCGGGGCAGGGCGCGCGACTGGGCACCCGGGGGGTTATGTATTTCTTCTACCTAGCCAGCCTCATCACGGCTACCGCTTCCCAAATCCTCCTTCGCGGGTTCGTTAATTTTTTTAGTCAGATCGTTTCCGGCGTTAGCCTGCGGAGTTTTGGTGTTGGTTCGCTCGACTCGCCGACGCCTCCGCTTGGCGGAGCTGTGCGTGTGCGGTAGTGCGGTGCGGTCGAAGCCTCACTCTAATTTTCGAGCGGCTCCGCCCATCGTGAACACCACCCCACCGGCGCATTTCTCCCTCTCACCGAGAGCAAGTTCAGTTCGCATGGGAATGCCTCCCGCGCAAGCGTAAAAGAGCCGATAGAATTCCGAATGGGCGGGTGACAGCGTTGCGCGGCAAAGCGGTGCGCGAGGCAAAAGGGTGTCAGAAAATAGCCCCCAAGTTGGTTGTGTGGTGTTGCGGTCTGACACCTGCGCCCGCCCCAACCGGCGGAAGGATGAGAGGCGTGGACATGGCGCGCAGCTATCACCAACGGCGCACAGCCGCTTACCGTCCCCGGAGCTGCAGGTTCCATGGGCCGGGTTGCCAGGCATCCGCGAAAAAGAAGCAGGTCATTCCGACCCGGGTTTGGATATGCCGGACGCGGCTGCAATTAGGCGGAGCGCCACGCCCGATCCAGGCGATCCAGGCGAGACCACTAGCTCAAGGAACACAGAGCCGCACCTCCACTTGCAGTCAGATGGGATCGTATATCAAATCACTAGACTGTCCTGAAGGATGGAGCGAATCAGAAGACAAGCAATGCTGACCGGGACGGTGTTGAAGGCGGATATTGGTGGCTGGAACATGTCCTGTGACGGAGTGTCTGTGAAGACGGCTTTGTCCTACCGCACCGGTTTTTGGACCCTGAGGTGTTGAGGTCCCTGAAATGCGAGGTTCCCGAAAAGGGGTCCGCGGGCTGCTGCAAAGTACCAACACTCCACTGCACACATGCACATCACCAGGTCCCCGTGGCGGCTCCACTGGGACGACATCGGCAGGCAGGTCTAGGCCCCTGGTACGAAAACCTCCGCAAAAGCTCCGTTGTTTAGAGTGTCGTACTAACACCAAGAGCCCGTCTCAGGCATCTGTATGTAAAAACCTGTTGTTGGGAATATCCCCCTTTTTTCTCTCATCCAGTTGGGGAAACCTCGCGGCTGTGGAAAACAAATCTCACCCTCCATTTCGTATTGCTTGTACACAGTACTGTTGGAGCCCATCGCACAGATGCCATCACACCACACGGCCAAGCATGTCAGCAATCCCAGCACGCCAACACCCAATACCCCTGCAACCCTTACCCCTTGACTTAAACCTTCATCCCGTTCTCTTCCACCTTCCGCCCTCGCTCATCGTACACGATCACGCTGAATGCTTCATAGTCATCATCGTCGACCAACCGCTCCGCGTCTTCCGTATCAGGTGGCAGCTTGCTGTACAATCCCCTGCCCACCCGCGGCCATATCGCGGTCAGCGGGTCATCCTCCTCTTCCCCTTCCTCGACCTTCACGTGGGCATCCTCCGAATGGTTCTGGGCCTTTCCTCCATTCCCACGTCCCTTGGCAGACCCCGTGGAGGAAGGTGCCCTGCGTATATAGTTCATCTGTCCCGTCGGGTTCGCATCTGCTCTCGGGAACAGTCCTTCCATTGTCGATCCAGCAAAGAGCGAGCGAGGCTGACCGGACCCCTGGGCTGAACCCGCGCTTGATGGCTCCGCCGGCGTTCCCGGAAAGATGGGAAGGTCTGGTTGCAGCTCGAGGCATAGCGTGATGAGATTAACGAGCTCTTGGCCGGAAAGCGACATCAGATACGCCCGTCGCTGATGAGGTGTCTTGGAGGCCCAGCTCTCACGGGGAGGTGGGCCAACGGGCACCTTGACCTCGACCTTTTGGCGCTTGGCAAGATGACGGGCGCGCTTCTCGACGCATACGCCGCAGTACCAGTTCCGGTTCTCGTCGCAAATCACGGCGTCCTCGATCCATGGGTCGTGGCATCGTTGGTGCCAGGCATCATTGCAGCCATCACAGAAGACTATCTGGTTTTTGGCCGGACTTTGCATGCGGGTGCACTTCTTGCACAAGGCTTGCTCGGCCGTGCGTTTTCCGTAGTGCGTCCTCTTGCGGGCGGCGGCATCCATGGCTGCCGGATCGTAGGTTGCGGGCTTTTGCACCTGACGGCCCGACTTCGTCATAGTGTGAGGGGCCGCCGGCGTTGAGTCCGCTGGAGTGGGCTCTTTCTCATGGAAGTCGGAGAGCTCGGAGCTACTGCCGTCCTTATCATCCTCCTTGACGCGTTTTCTCTTGTGGCCGACACTCTTTGCTGCCGCTGCGGCCTTGGCCTTCTTCACTTTGGGTTCCGGCGCGGGCGTCTTCGTGGCCGAAGCCTTCGTCGCTGGTGTCTTTCCTGACGCTGTCAGTCCGCTCGAGATTCGGCGGATGGCGCTCCCTGAGGATTTCGCTGACTGCGCCGACTGCGGTCCGGGCCGTGGCATCGGTATAGAGTCCATCGTATTGGCTTTCGGCGATACCGACGCGACACTTGGCATCTGCATCGTCATGGAAGATGAGGTGGTCATGCCCATAACCAGTCGTCTCCTCACGTCTTCATAGGTGGAGGTTTTGATGGTGCCCGTGTTCACCGACGCTGTAGCAGCTGACAGGGCAGAGTTGAGACTACTAGGCTCGCCCTTCATCCGTTTGAGGATCAACTGCGTAGCGGCCGAGAACTGCGGGACGTACATGGGCCGAGTCGCAATGGGGGACGTCGACTTCGCTGTTGAAGATGGGGCGCCTGGTGTGGGGCTGGGCGTGGCAAGCGGGCCGGAAGCGCCTCCTTTGCTGGTGTTATCCGGCGCACCCGCACCTGCGGAGGGAGTTGGATTCGGCGTCGACATGTTGTCGCGCGTGGACGGAGGTGGAGTTTGTAGCTGAAGGATTATTGCTAGGACCCAATCTCTACTTCGGGTCTGGCCGCATTGGCCCCTGAGAGTCTCCCCGTGGCTCGGATCTAGCTGCTATAAATGCTGCTAGAAACCTATCCGTGTAGTTGCTACGTCGAAGTTGTGTAAATGTCGTCCAATGGCGTTGTTTTTCGCAGATCCCGCCACAGCGAGTCTCAATTGCGTGGCTAGGCTTTAACAAACGTTGATTCAGAAGTGGTCGTCTTCAACAGAAGTCTCGTCTGTTTGGCGGGAGGAAAGGCAACAAGGTTCTCGGCAGCGGTGGTCAATTCCCCATCAATGCACGTGACTATCACGTGGAGTACCCTAACCCTGCTCAAGGGGGATGACATCGCAGTCTCCTGGCAGATTGGGGCACTCCTTCCTTTCGGTGCTACGAGGCATTTGCGCTACCTGACCACGCCTCTACTTCTCAGCTCTTGGATTTCCGCATCACCCCAACCCAGGAGCTCCTTCAACACGTCACCGGTATGCTGGCCCAGCGTCGGTGGTGGACTCCGCACCCGAGGCTTCGTCTCGGAATATTTGACAGGCGAGTTCACCAATTTGATGGGCCCGCACTGCTCATGTTCGACTTCGACAACCATATTCCGCGCCTTGGTGTGCTCGTGTGTTAGGGCAGTCAGCACATCGTTGACGGCCGCGTATGGCATCCCCTTTCCATCAAAGATCTCTAACCACTCTTGCGTCGTCTTTGTCACAGTAATCTTCTCAATCTCTCTTTCCAAGTCATCCCGATGAGCTACTCTCTGCGCATTCACCACGAACTTGGGGTCTTCCTTCCATTCGGGACGACCCAGACCGTCGCACAATATGCCAAAAAGACGGTCATTTCCACCGCCAAAGAGGATATCGCCATCTTTGGTCTCGAAGGATTTGTACGGGACGATGGAAGCTGAAAAGGTTAGCACGGCCTTCCATCTACCAGAGGAAGGCTGCGACTTACGATGTGCTGTTCCCCACCGACCCGTGTCCTTCTTCCCACTGATCAAGCAGCTGCTCGCAATGTTGGCAAGCGTCGCTGTTTGACAATCGCTCAGGGCAGCATCAATATGCTGCCCTCTCCCAGTCTTCGCACGGCTTAGCAAGGCTGCCATGATTGCGTTGCTTGTGTACAAGCCTGTGGTCAGGTCAGTTACAGCAACGCCTACCTTGACTGGTGGCCCGTCTCGACTCCCAGTGATGTGCATAAGACCAAACTCGGCTTCCACCATGACATCGTAGCCCGACCGCTGAGAGTAGGGGCCAGTTTGCCCATAACCGGTGATAGATGCGTATATCAGAGATGGGTTGATCTCGTGGACTGTCTCAAAGTCCAAGCCATACTTCTTGAGCGCCCCGGGGATGTAATTCTCGACAAGAATGTCGCACTTTGCTGCTAGCTGGTGGAGGATTGCAACGCCAGCTGGGTCTTGGAACGAGAGCGCTAATGACTTCTTATTCCGGTTTACCTAGGCGCTGTGAGAAACCAGGCATATGTCTACCGGGCAAAAGGGTTGGGTGTTACCCCCAGAAAGTAGGCCGACTCGCCTGGTCCCTCCTGAGAGGAGCCATACTTGTACTTGGCATACGGCGGCCCCCATGCGCGAGTGTCGTCTCCCCTGACGGGATGCTCAATCTTGATGACCTCGGCACTTTAGGGATGAAGCTCAGCTACGAGAAGCAAACGGCAACGCAGGACCAACTCACCCGAGATCGCCCAGTATTTGAGTACAATAAGGCTGTAAGTAGCTCCGGTCAGCTCTATAAATACACCGTTCACTGATGAGAGCTAGAGCTCACCCCGGCAAGCACTCTCGTCATGTCGAGCACCCGGTAACCCTCCAGCGGAAGGGACCCATTCGTTGATGACGCAGCAGTGCTTCCGAACCGCTGACACCGATTCCAGACCATCGGCAAGCGCAACCTGCCGAGGCGGAGAGTTACACCCGGGACCCGGTTCATGATGCTGGGCAATGGTACCGACAGATGGTGCAGCCCGAGACGGCCCGGATGTCGGTGAGAAACACTCATCAACAATGAGCGGGTCCGGGCGACTCGGCCCCGTTCGCGGGGCAATCCCCCACAGCCAGGTGCATGGGTCCGAACCCCCTGCAACACAGCAGTTGCTTCACTTGAGAAGGCAAAGAAAACGCTAACGGTTACCTTCCACAGCGACGATTCAAAAATATATGAAGAGATGAAAGTATGAAGTTTATGTTGTATAATGCAGATCAGATCCTACATCGAAGCCCTGTAGTGGCTCCAGCTTCTTGGATGTTGTGCAATCAATTTCCGGCGCAGAAGCTCGCCAAAACTGAAGCCAGCTGACAAAGCAGACTCACCAGCTGGGGCCCGCATTTTTTCTCTACCAACCGTTTGCACGCGACAGCGTTGGTCGCGACCAAAGAACCACGCCTCAACTTTTCAATGGAGTTTTGAATCCAAACAGCAATCAACAAATCCCACCACAGCCCTCACACCACAACACCTCTCAACTCTTCACCCCCCAAATAGCAAAACAGATCAACTCCGCAGAACCCCCCAAATGGACTACCAAAACCGCGCCGGCTCTAAATTCGGCGGCGGCGGCGTTGCCTCGCACAGCGCTACCAACGCCGACCGCCGCGAGCGCCTGCGCAAGCTCGCCCTCGAGACCATCGACCTCGACAAGGACCCCTACATCTTCCGCAACCACCTCGGCTCCTTCGAATGCCGCCTCTGCCTGACGGTCCACCAAAACGACGGCTCCTACCTCGCCCACACCCAAGGCAAAAAGCACCAAACCAACCTCGCCCGGCGCGCCGCGCGCGAGCAAAAGGAAGGCAAGGGCGAAGTCGACCCCCAGACCGGCCTGCCCATCGGCGTCGTCGGCGCCGGCTTCGCGGCGCTGGGCCTCGGCGCGGGGGGGCCGCGCAAGAACGTGGTCAAGATCGGGCGGCCGGGATACAAGATCACCAAGGTGCGCGATCCCATCACGCGCCAGCAGGGCCTGCTCTTCCAGCTGCAGTACCCTGACATCGGCGTGGGGGTGACGCCCAAGTGGCAGGTGATGAGCGCGTTCACGCAGCGGGTGGAGGAGCCGGATCGGAATTTCCAGTACCTGCTTGTGGCTGCGGAGCCGTACGAGACGTGCGGGTTTAAAATTCCGGCGAGGGAGCTAGATAAGCGGGAGGACAAGCAGTTTAGCTTTTGGGATCCGGATTCCAAGGAGTACTGGATCCAGATCATGTTTATGACGGAGAGAGAGGAGCGGTTTGGAGCCGCGCCGGGGTTGGGGGGGAGGAGATGAGGTTTCGACGGAGGCTATGACATGTGCATTCGACGGAGACAGGTTATGGATACGGTGCCCCGGATTAGGGAGGGCGCAAGAAGGATCCCCGGGTGTATATGAGCCGCCAAGCCAGAGGCTCGGAGATGGAAACGGAGCCGGGCGGTCTTCGGCTGTCTTCGGCGGTCTTGCGCGGACTTTTCACCGCCGAGGCAGCGCAATCTTCTGTGACTCAACAACCACACGCGGAGACATCACCAGCTCTGGTAATGCGCCAATTGGTCAAAATGGATATACGGGACGAAGCTGTAAGGCCACACGCGCCGAGTCTTATTTCTTTTGGGCTGACAATGGTTTTTAGCAAACCCGAACGATGACAGATTGGAATGAACGGGCTTTCATTGATCATCACCTGGTTAAGCGGCCTCGTGTCGGGCGCCGAGATGCATGCGTAGTGATTCTCCGAGTGACGGCCTAATGGAAGTGCTCGAATATGTCGCCCAGATTATCGACTGGACCTTTCTAGAGCGACAGACGTAAAATCAACAACTCGCTTTAATGTTTGCTACCGTCACACTATGTACGCTCTATGCTTGAATCTCCCATCACCGAAGCCGGCTACCATAGCTGAAATGGGCGACGCATCCCGTCATAAGGAGAAGACACGATGCGAGATACCAAGGTCTCTATGCAAAGTTCCCCTCCCGTTTGTTCTTTTGTGAAAACCATGTCCTGGCCCAGGCCTGACTCATAAACCCACGCCACGACTATCTATCTAGAGCGACAGCAAGTCTCCTTCCTGCACCAAGCTGCCATCAGTAATAGCAAGCCCAGAAACTCGTCCTGACAAGTTCTGTTGTCGAACAAAAACTTCAAATCTGGTGGAAAGCCCGCCCACCCCACCCCACCCCCTGAAAGATCTGTCTGGAGAGGCCGCGAATCCACCCAGACTATGAGATTGCTCCGCAATTCAAGGCAGACCTCTCAACTTGGCGATATGTCATCAACTACGCTGTTTGAAGCCAAAAAACAACAGATGGCGGCTGGGGCTAGCGGGCCGTCAAACCAGATGGCTTGATAAATATGCAACGAAACACGGGACTGGATAAGGTCTTTCAACAGTCGAGACTATGCAAGGTGGGTGTGAAACAGCACCCGTGGAGAGACCTGGGCTTCTGCTTCCAAAAGGACGATCATCGGAAGTTGTTGTCGAATCGCTTGAACGTATAACCGATGAAGGGCAAGCTCATCTCAGGGCTCTCTTCTTGTTGCGTCGACGAGGCAGGATTCTGGCCTCTGGCAGCCTGTGCGGCCTTGAGCAGCGTGGCATTGTCCGTCTGGTCGATCTCGTCCGTGGGGAAATAGGTCGTGTCGATGTTCGATGTCAACCGAGGTTCGAACGGCGCCCGTATGCGTCGCAAGCTGTCAAACTCGACACCGCGGAAAAAGTGGTGGCCCTTGATCTCGTGTGCGCCACCCCGACCTAACCGGTTCTCTGAGTTGCAAATGAGGCTGCACGAAATGGTCAGAAAACCAACTCGAATCACAGGATAAGGGAACATACCTTCGGATCAAGTTCTCAGCCTCGGCACCAAGCTGGATATCGTCAGGGAAGTAGAGGGACTGCCTCCAGTTCACAATCTTCCTGTACGTATCGTGGCTGTCCTCCGCACAGAATGGGGGCCAGCCGACCAAGCACTCGAACATGATGGTTCCGAGCGACCACCAGTCACAATCAAATGAATAGCCGTGGCCAGTGAAGATCTCGGGCGCAATGTAATCTGGGGTTCCGACAGTGGAGTATGCCATCAACCTTCGAGAACGCCTCCAGTCGTTAATCTGAGCTCGATTGCTGACCGTCAAGTTAATCTGGTCAATAGCAATCGAGTGGCGATTGTCCCTAGGCCTGTTGGACTTGCCCTGGAGGAGTTGCTGGTAGTAGTTGTTGTCATGCAACTTGTGGAATCCAGTTGACAGACCAAAGTCCGTCAGTTTGACGTGGCCTCCTCGGTCCAGGAGAATGTTGTCAGGTTTGATGTCTCTGGAAGCTAGTCAGAGATGCTCTTTTTCGGCCAACCATGATAAAAGACAACTCACCGGTGGATGAAGCCCAGCTTGTGCACAGCCTCGATGGCGAGAACGATCTCGGCAATGTAGAAGCGGGTGATATCTTCGCTAAAGATTTCATACTTGATGAGCATTGTCATCAGATCTCCGCCAGGCAGAAACTCCATGAGCATGTAAAGGAAGTTGGCGTCTTGGAATGTCGTGTACAGTTTGACGACCCATGGGCTGTCGGATTCGGCGAGGATATCTCTCTCGGCGCGGACGTGGGCAAGCTGGTCCTTCTTGAACATCTCCGTCTTGATCAACGACTTCATGGCATACACCTTTCCGTCAGACTTCTTCTGGACAAGCTTGACTTCGCCGAAGGCGCCCTTTCCGATAATCTTCACCGTCGAATAGTTCTCTGGCTTATCCTTGGTTCTCAGGAAGCGGAGGTAAGAGCCCTCCTTCCTGCCTCCGGTGGCCCAAATCGACTCGCGGCGACGGGGATCGGTAGTTTCGGCGAGCTTCTGCTCCATTTCGCTCTGTCTGCAGGGCGCGTAGCCTGTCAGCATCTCGATTCTCGTCTCTCTAGAAAACGTCATCCGTCCAGGAAAACATACCTCTGATTCCGCTCCCTAGCACGCTTAACGCTGTCCTTAAAGAAGTCCGATGCCAGCTGGGAGCACTTCTTCTGGTTGTTATTAGCATTGGGGCCGTACTTGTCGGGGTTCCGCTCCGGCGCAGGGGCAAACTCCAGCTGCGGGCTCTGCGTCGGCATCGGCGCGTTCAGATAGCTTCCGTAACCAGCTTGCTGACCGGAAGCACCAGCGGTGCGCGGCCGCTGGGCGGGGGATGGGCCACGGGAGCCATACGGAGAGGCCCGGGCGGCACCGCCGAGGTTCTGGTGAGAGAACTGATGGGCGAGTCCGGTGTTGGGGTCATTGCTGGTGCCGGGGGTGTTGGAGCGAGCCTGCGAGTAGCCCTGGTCGGCGGCGCTGTATCCAGCGGACTGTGCAGTCAGCTGCGAGCCGTACTGCTGGGGGTACTGGTTCTGCTGGCCCTGGGGGAAGTAATTGGCAGACTGGTAGCCCTGAGCGTAAGCCTGGGGTTGCTGGCCGCCGCCAGCGGGAATCTGAGGCTGGCCGGCTGGCCCTGACTGGAACACGGGCTGCGGGAAGGTCGAGGGAGTCGTGGGATATGTACGATCGGTCGGGGCGAGGCGCTCGTTGTTGTTCCCAAAGTTGAGGTATAGGCGGTTACCGTTGTTGTCCATCTTGACAGAATCCGTGCGAGGGGTGATGCGAAGGCTCGCAATTCGGGGCTGCTGCGTGCGGTGTGCTTGCGTGCTCACGCAATCTGCAGAGATGAAGACGAGGCGGGTGGGGAGTTGTGTTGACGAGTCGGGACCCGAGACTCGGTGTCGTTGCGCAGAAAGGGGTCGCCTTCAGATTGAAGGGGCCTGCCTTTTCTTGGGCAAGGGCCAAGGTGGGAGCAAGGTGGGGCACTGCGACTTCGCTGCAAGCCAACCGGGGTCGTTCTGGGCGGGATCGAAGAGAAGCACGCGATGCGCGGTGTGACGGTGTGTTCGAAATGTGGGAAGTTCAGTTAAGAAGAAAAGGAATACCAGCGACGCTGCTCTTTCTGGCATGAGCCGTAAAGAAAACAAATCAGGAGGCACGGAATAATTGGGTTGTGTGTACAGGAGAACTGGCGAGTTGAAAATGGGAGCCAAAGAGGGGTCAACGCCGGCCCCTGCTGACCACTGGACCGACAAGATGATGGAGGGCTCTTCAATGGTTTCAACAGCTGGCTAGATGTGCACTTGCTGCTGTCAGTGCTCCCCGTTGCCTGAAGAACGCTGAACAGTGTGATAAATTGCGGCGGTTAGTCTTGCGGGCTCTTTACTGGGCCTGTTGCTGGCTGGTCGGCCTTCAATTGGAGAAATGGATGATTGACCTGACACTGGATCATTGAATCATGAGCTTCGGGGGTGGGGCACCCGCGCTAGCACCTCTGGTTGACACCGCATTTTGACCGACCTCCCACCCGCGGAGGTGTTGTCTACCCCTCCATCACAAGCCGGTCAAGTCGAAGAGCCCCTGGCACGCTTGAGGATGGCTGGAGTTCCGAAGTATCAGGCACATGGGCCGTGATTTGGGCGTGGTTGGCAAGAATCTAGTCTACCGTCAAAGGCAAAGGATGCCCTGCCCACCACCGGGCAATCTCTCCGGAAAGAGACCCCGTCCAGCATCTCAGGCTGCCCACGACCTCCACCACTACCTACATTGCTGTAGCGCGGAAACGGCGTCGCTGCCAGAAGCCTTACTGTATCCAGATCGGGCACCCACAGAATGAAACACCAAGCCGCCCAACGTCGGTTCAAGCGTCTATGTTCCAGGCCAGTGACAGGAGGGCTGAACGCGCTCCGGGGACTGAATTCTGGTTCACCTGCAGCGTCGATCCACTAGGAGCATTGGCAAGCGTGGCAACCCAGTCACGCAAAGACACTCGGAGCCGTGGGGAGTTTGGAAGCGTGAAGTGCACACCAAGAGAAGCCTGGTCCGGTCGCAGATCATATAACATCCCCTATGGAAATGGGAAACATTCGCGTTTCACCTCACCAGTTTGGCGGTTTGAAGAACCTCCAGGGTTGCCAGAATTAACCCTGAAGAAAGCCCCAAATGTCGAGTGGAGCGTTCAACAACGTGCGTCACCGCAACGTCGACCACGGGATGAAGGGTGACACGACTTCAAGAGCCATCAACCACGCCTTATATCTCTAGGAAATTGACTCTTGCACGGGACAGTAATTGAAGGCCTTTACTACAAATTCTTGGAAGGATAAAGACTGCTCAAATGAGAAACAAAGCAATGGCAGGCGGTCCGTGCGTTCTTCACCCTCGCTTATCGCGATAAGCAGAAGTTTGGAAATTTGACCAGAGCCTCGAGCTTTCGCGACCGCATTGCATGAAAACAGAGCGCTGCAAGGCGTCACTCCCAAACAAGCACTTTGCCACGAGACAAAGAATACAACTTGGGGATTTTCAGTCGAATGTGCTTGTGAGCCCGCCGCTTCACTTGCAGGAACAGGATTTGGTGCGCTGGGGGCCGCGACCATGGCCGACTCAACGCCAACGCCAGAGGCTGCACAACCGGTATGCCAGGCTTCTCCTCCAAGACGCTGCCGTAGCGCGCTGACACTCGCATACAGGCACCCAAAGCACCAAAGCCACGGAACCAGGCTCTGCGAATGCTTGGTCTGCCTGCTCTCCCTTCGAAGCTTCCCTCGCGAAACTGGATGATCTTCTGGACCATCACCACGACAGTCACGGCCGCGATCATCTACGATAAGAGGGAAAAGAAGCGCGCGATCGCAAGATGGTCTCATGCGGTTGAGCACTTGGCGAAGGAGCCGCTTCCCTACGACCTCGCCCAGGTTCGGAAACTGACCATCTACCTGTCAAGTCCGCCAGGGGATGGGCTTCGCTTTTCTCAGGATCACTATACTGAGTACGTCAAGCCAATCCTGGCAGCGAGTGGCCTTGACTGGGAGTTTGTCCAGGGCCGAAGGGAAGGCGACGTCCGCGCGGTAGTAGCCGAAAAGATTCGCAAGGTTCGTCGTGGATGGGAGGCTGCCGGCGAGGAGCAGGCGCCCGAGGAGCCGACTAAGGAGGAGACCATAGAGAAAATTCGCAAGGAGCGCGGAATCGAGGACTACGATGGCGTCCGGGGAGATGTGGTCATCGGCCGGCACACATGGAAGGAGTATGTAAGAGGTCTACACGAGGGGTGGCTAGGCCCGCTTGCCGCTCCCGAAGAGCCCGAAGCGCTCCCGAAGAGCGAGGCCGGAACTGCGACGGAGGAGAAGCCCGCGGAAGACAAACCGGCAGAGGATAAGCCTGCAGAGGAGGAGAAACCGAAGGGGCCGCCGCCCCAGCCGAGGCCGTATAACACCACAAACGACTATCCCGCCGAGTCCCTCCCTCTCCTTACCCCGGCCGAGTTCGCCCCCGCAGCGCCCATTCGCGAGCCACACATCCTGGGTTTTCTCAACACCCCTACACGAATGATGAGGTTCTTCAACCGCCGTGCCCTCGCTGACGAAATTGGCCGTGAAGTTGCCGCCGTGTGTTTAAGCACATACAGGGAGTTCAAGCAAGAAGCCAGCGCGGACAGCGAGACGGTGGATCAGATCCAATACGAGCAGCAGAAGGAGCTCGCTTGGGAAGAGAAGGACTGGGTCAAGTCGGTGTGGAAAGAGGAGGAACTCAAGGAGGGCGAGCAGCCCGACACGACGGAGAAGATCCGTGCCCGTCCGATAGTTCTCGACCCCCGTATCGCCGGTCGTATGCGCCGATTCGAGCTGTCGCCTGAGGATGAGGCGAGGGCCAGGCAAATTGTGATTCCAGAGGAGGAAATCGAGGGCTGGACAAAGGGGCACTTGCGGCAGCTCTGGCGGTGGGGCGCATCCAAGTTCGAGAAGGAACAAAACGTGCCTTTGACCGATGCCGACGTTGAGTAAATGCGAAGGATAAGCATGCGTCATCACCCAGCGATTGGGAGGCCTGCTTCTGTCACTTGAAAGCTGTAAATGTATGTATACCAGGGCATGTAAACAATGGGGGTTGCATCTACATAGGATTAGAAGGGCGCACTGTTCCAATGTACATTGGCATAATATACTCCTCTTAATACAGAGTTGTCGAGGTAGTGTGCTGCTCAGCTCCGGTACACTGGCGCCTTTATACAGCAGGATGCCACATTTACCGGTCCCCGGTGTCCACGCAAAACCCAAGACATCCTGATGCCTCCCTTGCCCGCCCGTACGATTTGGATGACACAGCTCTGGACCGGTGAGATATCACATTGATGCTGTCTTGAGGTCTGCCGCCATTCTCAAGACACCAGCTCATGGCCAGAAAATTTGGTCATCAACCTGTGTGACCCGCTAAAGCCTCAACATCAATTCAGTCGTCATCATCGTCAGACGATCCATAATCCACAAGCCCGCCCGGCTTCTTCACCGGGACAGTCCCAGTCGTGACCGCCGCCGTCGTCTTCTCCTCAACCACCCCCGAGATCTTACCCCCCTTGCTTTCAACCCCCTCCGCCTTCCCCTCCTCAACCTTCTTCCCATCCCCAGCCCCCGACACCCTCCTCACAACGCCCAACGCCCTAATTCTCTTCTTCCCCTCCCCCCTACTCACCCTCCTCCTCTTCCTCCCCGCACTCGCCCACGCAATCTCCTCCTCCATCAACCCATCCTCACTCTCATCCTCACCACCACCACCCTCCTCCTTTCCTTTCGCCCTCCCCTCCCCTAATAACAACATCGTTAGCTCACTACCCCCCCAAACACACTCCTTGTCAAAAGTACTCACTAAAAGCCTTCAACCCCTCCTCCAACTCCCTCTTCACCCTCTCCTCCTCCTCCCTCTTCCTCTCCCTCACACCCTCCAAAAAGTCAATCTCATCATCGTCCAGCGCGCGAAACTGATTCTTGATTTTATTCGCCTCCTCAAACGCCGCTTGCTTCGCCGCCTTGTTCGCCTGCAGCACATCATAAAGCGACTTCTCGCCGTTGGCGCCGACGTCCGCTGTGGCAGCTGCCTTGGCGGCCCGCGCAGCATCTAATTGGGCTTGGACTTCGAGCCATTCTTTAGACTTTTTAGAGGAGGTGGAGGTGGTGTTGCTGCTTGTGGATGTGGGAGGAGGTTGTGTCGACTCGCCTGTTGCGGCGTCGATGGCGCCGGCTGACACGAAGCGCGACGACATCTGGGATTTGTCCGGAAATTTTTGCTCCTTGGGTATTGCAATGTCGTGAAGGGTGGCCTGATCGATGATGGCAAAATTCGTACACTTCAATCCCTCACCATCAAGACCTCTTCCTGATCCGCCATGTCAGTGGGACGTGGTAAAGGGTGGGCGTTGTCGCTGCGGCTCACCATAATGACAAAAATTGGCGGGGCACGGGGCAACTGGATCAACAGCGCAAAGCATGACAATTGTTTCACCAAGTCTTCGTCTCTTGGAGCATGTAGTGGATTATTCCAGTTTTATTCTCCCAGGAAAGTTAAGCTATGTTGTCGGCAACGCAATAACTGCGCGTACAGGTAGTTCCATATGCCATCATTCTGTCCCAGGATGCCAAAGCCTCGACCATTCAGGCGAGACAACGCCCGAGATGAGGGACTACCCGCCTCTTTCTTATACCCGACTGGACATTTCTCCCCTCCAGGCCCAGTCGATGCACCACTAAACAATCCCAATCCATCCCGTTTTCATCATCCCCTTGTCCACGTCGCTTCGCCCAGTCTACCATCCCCCTAAGCTCATCAGTCGTGAGGGTGGATGCCCAATGAAAAACAAGTCCACAATGGTCAAGACGACCAGAAAATTAGCGCAAAGAAGCAAATCAACCCGTTCCCAAACCAGTCTCCGTCTACCATGGAATGCCAACTCCCCTGAGTAACCCCATCTAGCCTGCCCCGTCATGGAAAAACATGATCGTTCCAACTGTCCGACCTGGATATCCTCGGATTCGCAGCGACAGGCAGATGCCGGCCGTGCCAGCACCGAAGCGAACCAGGGCCAAACAAGAAGGAGCAAAAGAATGCAAGAAACAAGTATAGTACCGAGGGAAAACACAGAAAACGCAATAAGCCCCCCTTTTGTCCCGAAAATGCGTGTAAGCCACACCAAGTACGACTTTTCAACCTCATAACCCCAAGCCAACGAAAAGCAGAGGAGCGACCAATGACAAGAACACCATTCGGTAAATGTCAAGAAAATATGTACCAAGCCCCACTCAAACTTTTCCACCTGGCGAAAATTTCGCAAATCAATTCCTTTTTGTGTTGGCGCCCTTGCTGATCCGAAAAAAGCGAGCGGATCCCTGGCCGGGAACACGTGATTACAATCTGTATCCACGAGGCCCTTGAGGCTGTCCTTGCTGGCTCGCGAATGCAAGCCAATGCAGTGCAGAGGAAGCCTGATAGCTTTTGATGCGCGTCGTAGCCATCCCGGGACTGACCTGTCTAGGGCGATCTTGAACCCATGTGACTTCTGAGTCTAAATGTCTGGAAAAACCGGCCGTGAGTCTTCGATCGTAGGTAATGACGGTATCAGGGACAGTCGAGTTCGAGAGTGGTGTCGTGTCGACCCGGATCATCGCCGCATTGTGGCGAAACGTGGCCAAAGTCTATGAGACGAATCCGCAAGAGCAAAAATGGAAATGGTATAGGAATCCAACAAGAACGCCGGTGTATGGGATATTAACCGAACCGTATACCGAAGGAAAAAGGAAATCACGAGTTGGAGGTTGGTGCGAGTCGTCGGGTGCCAGCGAAGGTTGCTCGGAGCTCGTCGGTCGCGTCCGTTGGACTGAAGCAATCCACCTCTTTCCGTTTCGAAACACAAAAAAAGCAATCGTGGAACAACCTCGAAAGAGGCATGAGTATTATGACCAAAGGTTTTTTCTCGCGACGTAAGCCAGTCCGACCGTCACTCGGGGGTATCTGAATGCAATGTATCGATGGTCCGATGTCCCAGGGAAATGAAGTCGCGTGTGGTACACGATGCAGTGTAAAAAAGCAGGACCTCGTGATGTGGAAGCCGTCAACCTGAGACGGTATCAAGAAACGCCAATAAAATGCCGACTGATGCATTCATCCATGTGAAGCATCTGTGTCAAGGTCGCCGACTCAGCCAACGACGGGTTGTCCATAGCCATTGCCCACAAAGTAGGCAGAAGGCTTTGCATGGATACTAACGCAGTTGGCGCAGCTGCATTCGGGAACGCTGGGGTGTTCCCAAATGCTGTGGCCGTAGTTGTAGAATCCGCCGTAGTTGCCGGCACCGCGGGTGGTGTGACCCTGGCTGCCTTGCTGGAAGGTGTTGTACGGCGCAGGCTGCTGATAGTACTTGGAAACGTTTCCGCCAACAATTGCCCTGTCAAACCACTCCGTGTAGTGGGAGTTCGTCGAGGTCGCGGAGTTGACGTATTCCGGAGTGCCGTATCCAGAATCGGGCGGCGTCAGAGGCGCAGACGGCCACGCGCTATAGCTGCTCCAGCCAGCTTGTTCACGACGGTACGCGGGGGCCGCGGCTACCTGGTTCCGCTTCATGCTAGAGTAGCGCTCATACTCAGCAACCTGCTGCTGGTGCCACGAGTAAAAGGCGGGTTGCCGGGTGCGGGTGACATCGGTGTCGATGGGAGGTACAAGAGCAGCAAGACGCTCGCGGCTGGCTTGGGCCTGCTGCCGCTTCTTCGTCTCGAGCCACTCCTGCCAATTCTCCAGCCACGCCTTGTAGTCCTTGCTCTCATCCAGATTGACGTATAGGCACCAGTTGATAGCGGTAAGCCACTCATATTCCAGAGTGTTGAGTTCCTGAACAGCAATGCCGCTTACTTCAGACCAGGACTTGTTCTGAAAGGTGTTATCGTCCAAGAACTTGCTACCTAGGAGCAGCGCCGTGGTGAGCATGCGCCAAACCTGACCCTCGGTGTAATGCGTCGAGGTGCTCTGGCCACCAGGCAGCACCATGTTGACTCGCTTAGAGAGGTAGTTCATCCCGAGGAGGATGGTGGTGCTGGGAAGCCGAGTCGACGTCAAGATTTGCGACACAAACTTGCGGAAGGCGGAGTTGACGGCAGTGTTCCGAGGCAACACGATGCGTGTGGCCATTTCGGAAACATACTCAGCCATCATCTCGACATCGTAGTCGAGGACAGCACACACGCCTCCAGGCATGATGACGGCTTTTGACGCGTGAAAGGCAAGAGTCTTTCGAGGGGTCGTGGGACGAACTGCTTCAAGCAATGGAAATCAGGGCAGCGAGGCAGAGCCACCCTAGCAGAATTCCAAAGCTGAAGAGCCGGAGATCTCGATGGAGAAGGGAGAATCGAGATCTACTGAGATGTCTGAGCCATAGAGGTGCGAGTTCTTCCGGCCAGACTTTTGAGGGAGTGGATGGATGCCGAAATCGTGAACCGGTCCGAAAACAAATTCGCGACCGATGGGGTTTCTTTTCAGAGAAGCCGCCTCTGTCGAAGGTTTTCTGTCACCCCAGGAAGGACAATGCCGTTGTCCAAGTGCCAGCAAAAGGTTCCGGGTCTTCAAAGTTGACTGAATGATCGACGAGGGGAGAAGGAATTAGGGTCGAACAGAAAGAGAACGTTTAAGCACTGCTGAGAAAGATTAGCGGTCAGATTTTTGCATCCACCATGAACCAAGAATAAGATGACAGAAAAAGTTGAATAAGGCGGTGGCAGTATGGCTCCAAATCGAAATGCGGACGAAACTCAAAGCGCCGCCCACGAGCCGCCACTCGAAAATCTAACCCGATGTGATAGAGCAGACAAAAAGTGAGCGAATCAAGCGTTCGATGGTCCAGGACGAGGAGGTTGTGCGTCGCCGAGAATCATGGGTTCGCTCGGTGTCGAGAGGAGTTGAGAGGTGCGAGTATCAAAACAAAAGAAGCATCCAGCGCGCTCTCGGCGCAACCACCACCCGTTCCGCAACCCCCATACAAAAATGTACGATAACCTCAAATCAATCGAACGGCGAACGAGAAATAAGACTAACCTGTTGCAAGGAATTGATGCCCCGAGTGCTTATTCCGTAGATTTGCTTCGTGGTGGTTTGGCCTCCTGAAACGTAGACGCCGTGATCGAGTCTCGCTGGGACACCGGAGCCGAATACCGCTCGATGCAAGCACCGAGATGCGTCTTCCTCGCAGACGAAGAAAACAGCGGAAGTGGTGGGAAAACGCCCGAATACGGTCGTGAACGACACAAAAGTGAATTGGTCGTTCGTCGAGGGCTCGATTCGTGGCGGACTCTGCGGTGGTGAGGGAGGAGGCGGACGTCGGCGGAGGGAGGTGAAGGAGAGGAAGAGAAAAAAGGATGCTGGTGGGCGAGTGATGACCGAGTGATAGCTTGATGAGCGAGCAGTGGCCCGGCCACGGGGCGAGGACCCTCTCACACTCGCTCGTTTTTTTTTTGGGCTGGTTGGCCCGGGTGGTCCACTTCTTTTCACCGGGGTGGCCTGGGCGCAGAAAGCGTGGAGGGATGGATGTCCTGTGGAGCGAATGAAAAAGCGACGAGGGGACCCGCGTCGCGGGTGGATGGCAATAAAACGGAGCACTCGGAGACAGCAGGACAGCCACTGTCCGGACAGTACAGGCGCAGGCAGTTCTGCAGGCATTCCATATGCTGCTGCAACACGGGCAGGATGGACAGTGCACTCTGGACGTACAGTGCAGTCCGTATTTGTGTCCACCACTGGAATAACTAGTGTACACCAGAACGTTGCCTTTTTGCATCCCAGTAATCCACTCATTGACGGATGCCGCGGTGGCCCCTCGATCCCTTGGTCTACCGGGCGGTCAAGACGGTTCAAGCCCACACAGGTACTCGAAGAACATGGGCCAGATCAGTCGCCGCCTGCCTACACAAAGGCAGTCGGCAATCCTTTCACGGCTGTGGAAGACAGGTGGTCGGGTGTATGCATCATGACTGTTGCGTGCCCGTCCGCGATGACGGAAATGACCAGGTGCTGTCGTCAACCTAGAAAGTCGTCGAGCCTTCCCCAAAACTGGACACTACTTTTTGTGCACGGCAGGAAAAGCTGCTGCGCATCTGGACAGCCTGCTCGAGGCAGCAGAGGGGTGGCCAAAGTAAAACCTGTCCAAACGGGCAGTGGAGACCAGGGAGCGAGGCGGGAACCTGGCTGGCACGGGTCAAGTCAGAGGCAGGCAAGTGCACGAGGCAGGGGAAAGGGGGTGTGCGGTGCGACGTGCCTCTCGAGTCTCACACCCCTTCCAAGAATCCCAAGACCACCTTCAATCTTTGAAGGCCGCCGTGACTCCGAGGCGCCATCTCTGACCATATCGAAACTGCAATCGACCCCATTGGATGCTCTGGACTCGACCTCACTTCGGAGCGATTCCCTGCGGAAACAGCACATCCAGTGGTTGTATTCGTTCTCTTTGGGGGTTGCGAGGTAAGACCGTCGCTCATCCACCCGATCCATTTCCTTTCCGTGTTTCGCTCTTCGGCGAAAGGCCAACAGCCTCACTCAGCATCGCCCGAACCAGAACCCCAAAGCTCAGGAGTTTGTGTTTGGCTGCCACGGCTGTGTATGTAATTGTCGTCTTCACGTGCCTCTGTCCACCCCGGCAACTCGAGGAAATGTGGTGTCAACAACGTTGATAGACGGACACGAATGGTGTGTGTTTGGCTAGGAACCCGTTGCCGCGTTGGGACTGGCAAAGTTTGTTAGGCCGACAACAGGAAACAGCGCGGATTTCCACGGCAATAAAATGCTGCGCAAATTTAGTCGGCTACCTTCACACCCCGGTGTCGTCCCGCCCCAAGCCACCTCTTCCTCATCAAGCGCTCCGGGCCCAGGACCGCGTGTCCCCAAATTTCCAGGACAGCCGGGGCCTGCCAAACGTTTTCGAGGCTCGGTACCTCTGTACCTGTCTCAGCAGGACGGGTACCTCAATCTTAGCATCGCCAATATCGGATGAGGAGAATCGCGCTCGAACAATTCGACGCATTCTATTCTTCCATGTGAACACGGCGATGAAGAAGCTGGGCAGTCTTCACCAAAGGGCCTGCTCGGGCACCCGCCCCTCTCACCAAGGAAACACCTCCACAGGCGATGCACAAGTTTGACCTGTTCTGTGTTTTTGTCACGTTAAAGCAGGCACCGGCGCGGATACACACATACCCAACCACGTTTCTGTGACTCTCGAGGCAGACCAGCTCGACACATTTTGATCAGCCCGCCTCGTCGTCGCAGCCGGACTTGCAAGTCATGCTTTTTTGGCTTCAGCGGTATGTGATGTGATCCGCGCGAAACAAGTGAAGTGGCAGCTACAGCAACGGGTCAGAGAAGCCGAAAAACGGCTTTTAGTCAAACCGAAGGGTTCGTCAAGACTCGTCCAACCTCACATTCCCAGGGTCCTTTGGTGGGCCCAAAATAACCAGCAAGGCGAATCTCCACCTTGTGCTTCTCTTGGACCGAGATCACAAGCTCGGCGGCGGCTTTCCACTCGTCAGCAAATGCTGAAGAAGAAAACCGCTGTTTGACCACACCTGCTTCAGAAGGTTCCTTGGTGCTCGGCAGCACTGAAGCGGCCGCATCTACCTAGGTACGTTACCTTCGCATCCGGGAAATGCGCCTGGCGGCACAGCATCCGTCTGCTACTATGAAAGCTTGCGACGCGACCACTGGAGTCTGGCCGCCCGTCATCAATGACAGCTTGTGGTTGTCAGCCGTATTTCAAAGTCAGTCCCGATTACGGAGTCGCCCTCCAGTTCTGCTAGCAGCGCTACGCTAGTGCTCCGGGCGTAGGATGGTAGTGCATCGCATGCTCCCAAACGAGTCAGAGAAAACTGGCGGAATCTTCGGTCCAGGCTGTCGGACCTGAGCGTCCGCTGCACCGCAAGGCAAGTGGGCTGCGAAACCATCGGCTAATCAGACGCCCCTCGTGGAATGCCGACAGGAGACGCCTGCCGCTGCTGCCACCCATGCCAGAGGCGGTCAACGCACGCACGCTGGGAGTCCATTCGTGGCGTCGGCAAACCCCCCCATTGAAGAGCATCAGCGCCTGCATCATCTCTACCAGGAGCCTCTCGTGCCTCTGAGCCTGTTCCACCATGGTCTCGGGGTTTTTGATCGTGTCCAAACCACGACGGCGAGGTCACCCACCCAGCGCATCTGAGTCAGGATTGGCGGCGGCGGCGGCGATCACAGCATCGCGGCGCGAGGAAGGCTGTGATCGTCAGCCAGCCAGGCCGCTGTCACCCCCCTTTGTGACCCTGATGAGGCCTCGGTGCCAGCCCGCCTCAGTATCAGGATACCGGTAATATGTCGAGAACGAAACACCGCCATCACGAAAGCCGACCAATTCGCAACACAGCACTTGGCCAGCGACGGCCGGCGACGGACAACTCTCTGGCCAATGCACGGCAACGGAGATTCCGTTGGGTTCTGCAGCTGCCGTCCATCCTCGTCCCGTGGGGAGATGTCGGCACGCAGAGGCATCGAGGGGGCCATCAGTGAGGAGTTGCGCCCTCTCGCGTGGATGTTTTCGGTTCAATTGCGCAGCTGCTCTCGTCAGGTCGCTCATCACCGCTGCTTGCGTGTCGCGCACTCTCCCCCCAATTTGGGGTAGCTCTCCCACACGACACCGAACTATACCCGCTATAAACGGATGGAAATTACCTCGCGAAAGTCCACTCACATGCCCCTGCGAAGATATTTTGGATGCTGCGGCGGCAAAGGCGACGACGGAACGGACACGGCCCTTCCAGCGTCAGTGGGAAACGTGGGGACTGCACGAACAGAAAGCGTGCATCCCCTGATGCTTCCCCATTTCGCCCTCGTTTCGATTGATTGCTTGGCAGTTGCGAAGTCACGTCGCAGCGCGCTGAAGGCAGAAAACTTCAACGGCCATGCGGATTTAAAAACGCCAGTCCACAAAGCCAGGTACCCCCACACCAGAAAGGGTGCGTCAGGATACATGCGCAGCCACATACTGTGTAGACTCGTCGCCTTCCCCCATCAGCGCTTCATCGTCATCGACTGGCGACACACCGTGTTGACGTTGACATTGCCGCGTCGCTGACAGGCGCAGGGTGGTCCAATCACAGAGCCTGTGTGCAGTCATATCCAGGGCTGATATTGAAATGATGGGCGAGTCTTCTGCATTTTCCAGCAGGCGATGGAACTGCTTTGTGGAAGGCAGTTCGCTCAGGCTGATTGAACGTCAGCCGCCAGCCAGCCATGGAGTCGGGCGGAACCCCCAGCTCGCTATTCGCGGGTAGCCGTTCGTTGGCTTCGCTGGTCTGGCTCCACAAGCGACCCCATTTTTTGTTGACAGTCCAATGGCAGCCGTCCCGATGTCACCGCCAGGAACAGCCTCTGTCGCGCATCCGATTCAAGTTACAAGTTTGAACCCGGACGATGCTGACCATCAACCACAAAATGATACTCACTTTCCGACAGAAATGGCCGTTCGCCCCCAAGCGGTTGTCTCAGCCCACCGGACACAGGCCTGCACGTATCTATCCCCGTCCTTGGTCCCGAAGCTCACCCCGTATTTGTTCACGTGCGGTAGGTAACGTCGGCACGCCACAATGGATGCTCATGAGAGGCGAGGAGACCGGCCCTTCCAGTTTGAGCCACCAACAGGTCAGCCCGTCACCGTCTTCTCACTGTCAACCTCGCACCCCTCTGCCACTAGATTGCTGTTAGAAACCCCATTTCCCACAACGCCCTTCCCCGGTTTTGGCTGTAATATGGATATGGGTGAGCTGGAGCTGCAATCATGTCTCGCAGCCGATGTGGCCAGCTTCCGGCGCTTATTCACAGCCCCCCTACTCTCGATGCTGAATCTCGGCGCACAAACTAATCAACAGCGTCGCTGTCTCTCCCGCTTCCCGATGAGCAGCTACCTTACCAAACCAAAACCCCGCAGCGCAGGGTCGCTCCAGGGTCCCCGTCCCGTCACAGTTGGTTCAAGGCGGTGTGGCGACCCGATCCAAGGAGCAGACACAAGACACTGCGCGGGACGGTTTGCCGCCCATTCGCGGTGCCGGTTCTGCGTGGGTGCATGGAGAGCGGTGGCCTTTCCCGCCAAATCAGACGCCAGCTTCTGCATGCATTCGTCTGTCAGCGCTCAGATAGCGTATGACTCCTCGACTTTTGTCTCGCCCGCATCTCCTGCTCGCCCGCCCGCCGAACCGGCCCCGCCCCGCCCCAACCCGAAAGCAGGACGCCCGCAGGCTTGTCGCTGCTGCGGCTTCCTCAAGTTCGACCAGATGCTGGTGCCGTCGCGTACGGTACGTGCAGGCCATGGAAGCGCAAGGCACTGGCTCGAGACTGGATCCCGCCTTCGGGGCTTTTTGATTTGCTGCGGCCTGCTGCTGCTAGGCCTACAAGAGCAACCTGCACAGGAGCCCAGACATCAGTGTCGACTGATGCCGGTTCCACATCGACGTTCGGTTTCCCGATTCCAGCCTTCTCCCTTACCTGATCTTGCCGAGGCGGTTGGACTCGCATGCATATTCCAACGCCGAGGAAGGACGTGAAGAAGTGAGGGCTTGGGTGGGGGTTCGACTCGGCCAAAAGCTACCTATCAGATCTGATCGAGAGGACCATGGCGTCCCCGAATGTTTTTGCAGTTTGCTAACGAACGGATGAGCCGGCTTCGGGTCCTCTCAGCGTCACTGGTTGCTGGATCCGCCTCTGTTCTCGCCCCCGGATGGCGGATAGTCTAGATTACGTCCTTGGTTGTCGCCGAGCTGGTTTCCGATGGTCTCAGATGGTCTCGATTCCCGAACGACTACTTGGAGGTTGCTTCCGGGTATGTCGGTCAGCTTCAATCAGATCGAAATGGGATACCTCGCCACAGAGATACATTTGCCTGGACAACCAACGAACCGTCACTTCGGCGTTGGCTCTGTCAAATCAACCCTTTCTTACCAGTCAAAATACCATGCAAAGACCTCTCTGTAAACCGAAACGAGAGGCCATTCGTATCCAATGTTCTCGCAGAGGCCGCATACCACTGCCGAACAAGCAGCGTGTGAGAGGAGGCGCTGGGTACCATCTTGTTGGGCAGAAACACACTGCATCTGGCGTGGAGCGGAACCACACCCGTCTCGCTTCCATCTGGAATTCCAAGGTTAACTCCCAAAAGCAATAGCAAGAACCAAGAAGGGCCTGCCATATTCCCACGATGCGGCGAGAGTTCATGCAGCAAGCCACCAGTCCATGTACTCGAAAGGAGGCAAGGAGAGGAGCAACATAATTATCCCGCAGTTGCATTCTGCCCCTCGTGGGGTTGAGAGAGACCCTACAGTGGATGTCGCCAGCGCCGCAAAAAGCAGAAGGCGCCATCGGCGCCAACGCACATCAAGTCCTCTAGCGCAGCGTAGGTTCGTGGCGGGAGACGCCGCTGAATGGTATTCTGATTTTCAAGCTGTCAAGCTCAATAATAGTAGCTCCTCGAACAAAAAGGACGCATCCAATCCGATCCTTCACTGGTCATGTCCCCCAGCATCATCCGAGGTTCAAGAAGCAGCGCGGCTGGGTTGCTGGGGCGAGGGAGGGGTATGTGGGGCTCTGCTACCCCTCATCGAAGAAACCCCTCCCCATCTCATCGTCGAGCGGCCCTTTTTTCCCACGAGATTTTGGCGCTTGGGGAGGGAAGGGGGTTCATTGGTTGTTGAGTTACAGATGGCCGAATCTTGGTTTTTCGGCATCGTGTGTTTTTTGTTTTCGTTCCCGCTTGACGTGCATCGAGAAGGCCGGCCACTAAGTTCTCTAGTCTCTAGTGGGTTGAGGCCATGTTACGGATAGACATGGAATCGCATGGCATCCATGATGGAATCAAGGGTAGGAGCGGCCAGATCGGGCCATGGATCGTGAAGAACCAAACCCTGGGGGCGAAACCCATGAGGTGGGTGGCGGCTGTGAGATGAAGAAGATCGCCGAAGGCGGTCTTCTAGGGGAGGCACGAGAGGATCGGGTGCTGTCTGGAAACGACACATGCAAGCGAAAGGACGTTTCTTTCCGTAATAAAGCAGGTTGATCTCGGAAACGGCCGGTAGCGGGATTGGAGCTTGCCTTTCAATTTTTTTCACTGAAGTGAGGGTGCGTAGGCTTACATGCCGAGTCTAAGGTATCCTACGCGGAATAAGCGGGCGGCGGTGAGATGCCGTTGGCCGTGTGAAGTGCGAATACACGCACTTACTTGGCTTGAGCAGCACGGCCAGACTGAAGTGGAATCCAGGGAAGCCCGCAAAAGGTTCCCCCTTGCCAATACGTAACGGGAAGAGTCCACCACGCCCACTCACGCCGCGAGCTAGCAAAGCCGATGGGTTTGCCATGCCCCGGTGGGCCATGCGATTGGAAATCCACTTTCTTCCATCTTTCCACTCGGCCTAGGCCGATTGAAACCACGCGGGAGAATCTTCGGAGATGCTCAGACTTGGAAAATTTCAGATGATGATGTGAAGAGAGAAAAAAAACTGGAGTACTCATGTGAGACGTTGACGACAGTCCCCACGTACCCTGCAAATTCTGCCTCAACAATACGTATTCTTACACGGGCAACTAGGGAAAAGGTACCAGGTAGGTAGGTACGTACCAAGGTGAAGTTGATTGGTGTGTGTGTGTGTGGTCCATGACATAAGACCCCTTACGTTTTTGGTGAGAGGGGGGAGTTTTGGTTTCACCACGCACTGGGTGGGAATGCCGTAAGGGGAGGAGGGGGGCAATATGTCATTCGATATTCTGCGCGGATCAAAAATCGAACTGGCTCCGTCGATTCTGGTTCGGATATAGACGGAGGACTAGAGGGAGGGTAACGTTAGCAGGCAGGGCAGACGGGAAAAGATGACGCTGTGCCGCCTGAGATGCTGCTGTGGGATTTTGGTCTGGCTGTCGTGTTGGTGGGGCGTGGAATGCCTTGGATTGTGGATGCAAAATGACTGTGCTGTGCTGTGCACGATGCTTGGGGATTTGCAAAGCGGCACGTGAAACTTCGATGGACATCCTTCGTCTCTTCTTTTATTTTCTCGGGATGGTGGAAGAGGATCTGGGTTGAATGCGAAGAGGCGTGACCTCGGAGAATGCGAGTCACCAGCGCAGCCTTGGAGCGTTGAGGCGGGTTACCTTACCTGCCTGGATGTGATTACGACACACCCTGGCCACCACCGAGATATGCTGCTGCCAGTAGGGTTGCGTGGAGGGAGGTGGTGGTGGTGTTGGTCACCCAGTATGCTAGGACCCGGCATCTGGGTTTTCGATTCTGCCAGGGAAAACCCGGGATAAGCTTCCACTTCGATGTTTTGGCATGATGTCGAGAGTGAAGTTGACGTGTAAAGCACAACCACGATGACGACTCACTCGCCGATGACACGTCTCTCTGCCCGAATCACATGAAATCCCTCGTGAAAATCCATCTGCCTACGCCTCGCTTCACCATCAACGACACCACAACCTGTCGCTCGCGGGAAAGCGACCTACTCTTATTGTTTGCCCCCCCTTTTCATCTGCAACACACATCGCAGATGACCCCTAACTACCCGGTATTGAGTAGTTATCCCCTCGGGGACCACAAGACAACGATAACCGAGCCGTAAGCACGAGCCCCGGCTGCTGGAAGATGGTGTTACCTACCGGATCTATTCCGTCGAGCATAATCGGGTTTGTGTTGGGGTGAGGCCACCCCGAGGCCGGATGTGTTGTGTCTAGTGAGGTTTGATGTTAAGCTGCGGGGATGAGTTCCGCTGCAGCTACCCTTCTACTGCCGAGGCGTTCGGCGATCCGGCACTGAAGGGAGAAAATAGGTCGTGTTTGGGTTCAGGTTTCGTGTTGTCCTCTTGACGGACATGTGGATGAGGATCTAGCCCAGCTGTGAAGCGTGGATGTTTCCTACGAGCCTTCACAAGTTGCTTTGCAACGTTCATGTTCGAGTCCAAGTTGTCTTCGTCCACCTCTAGCCACCATATGGCAATCTGGATAGATATCTAGGGTGCGGTATGCCCCAACTCGCACAAGCTATTCGACCCTGGTTCAGGCATGATCTCGGGAATGCTGTGACTGGATGTTCGACCACGTCGATAACACCTGTGCGGGTGGATGTCTATCCACATCATAAACCACCATTACGATGATGAACATCATATCGTGTTGCGTAGGTTGATATAACGACTTGTGTATTCCTACAGCCTCCATCTGCTCGTCCCCGAGTAGGCCCATGGCATTCCGAATGTCGAAACGACATGCCTCTCACTGTGAGAGCCATGACGCCGGCTGCCTCCGCTCTAGGACGCCATGCCTTGACCCCTGAAGGAGTCCCTCAACCCACCGTACCGCCCACCATTTGGACGAAACGCCAAAGAACGCCAAAGCCATAACCATCCCCCGTATAGCTGCTCCCTTCAGCCTTGAACCCTCCGCCTGGAAATGCGATATGGGGTATGGGGTATTGGTATAATCGTACAGGACCCCACATCCGGACCATCCTCTCCTCGTTCGCTGCCATGTTTTTGGCCGGGTGTCGGTAGCAAAGAATATGGTATGCTGCTGGTCGAAACGTCGAGTTCTTTGCCGAGCATGAGCTCCTCCAAAGTGACCGAGGCCAAAATCGAAAACCGCAACCACCTTTCCCTGCCCTCACTTGTCGCCCTCCTCTTCATGTTCTTCTCCTCTCCTCTTCTGCTCGCTTCTTAACCACTTGTGGGTAGTCCCCCATCGCTGAAACGAAAACTGAACAAGGCAACGAAACCCCTTGTGCTTGCCCGAGCTCACTTGAGGATCGCCGCACGCTTCATCTCGGAGCTAGACGCCGTTTGCGGCCCCTGCCATTAGGCGATATCTCTTGATCCTCGACTGGTCGTACTGCGAAACTGTTGGCCTCCTGCGCTTGCAAGGGACCTTCGGGGAAGACTTGTTCGGGGGCCACATTAGCGTGGAAGACTGGAAAACCTGAACTAGGAAAAAGAAATCAAAACCGTTAGCCCCATCCACCTCAGGTTACAAGCATCGAGTATGGCACGATGGCCTTGTCCACCACTGGCTCACGTCTGGATGTAGTTGTGGCTTCGGTACCCCACTTGGAGTGCCACTCGTCTTCGCGGTTGACCGCCTTGTCGAACGCCTCCCTGCAGTCGTCTGGAAGGAGGTCGCGAATCTCTTGCGGAACAGCCGAGAGTCCTTGGAAGGGTGCCAGATAATCCGTCTGCACGTAGGTCTCGTGGTCCTGCTGCGAGGGACGAAAGGGCACGTTGTAGGAAGACTGGGAAATGCCCGCTGGCGGTGTCTCCATGTACGTGTCTGTCACCATGAAGTTCCTGGAGATGGCTGGCTTCAGTGGTGGGAAAGATGAAGGACCAGATGATCCCTCGGTCTCCTCGTCCACAACCTGCTCGATCCGTGCATGCGTTGGCTGCATGGTGGCAGGGTAATGCATGGCATTGGTGTGGATCTCATAAACGCCGTTAATGTTGTTGCGGCGCATGGCTGTGAGCATGCTGTTGAACCGGCTGTAAACTGGTTAGAAAAGGAGCTTGTTGAGGGCTGAGAAGTGTACTTGCCTAGCCTCCCGTGCGTGTTCCAGACGCCAGTTAGTGTCATTGACCGCCACACGGCGCTTCTTCGCGTCGACCTTGATGTTTTGTTGAGGAAGAGCAGGCCCGCTCGCATGGTAGACCGCGCTGGCACCGTGCCAAGCAACATATTGATTCTTGTTGTACGGCTTATCAGGGTCGAAATGATCGTTGGGATCGGCAAGCTCGCCCTCAACAGTGCCCTCCTCACGCGCCTTGGCCACGCCGTAGTCGTCGACGATGCGTCGACCTCCCACGATGATCAATGCGCCGAACTCGCGGAATACGGAACGGGCAGTGACAATGCCTATGGACCGGCCTTTGTAGCTGTGGGGGATGATCTCGCGCTCAATCATGTCCCGCTTCTCATCGTCGTTAACAATGATTTTGTAGAGCTTTTTGTGCTTCGTGAAGAACAGGTAGGAATCACGGAAGCCGACGCAGCGGGCGGGCTCGGTGGAAAGCATGTAAAGACGGTCTCCTCGCCCCGCGACGGTAAATGTACGGCAGCGGTAATCACGACCACCCTGGAGGTTACCCAGCTTATCGACCTTCGTCTCGCCCTCGGGATCTTCTGGCAGTTCAACCTCATCGTTGACAATGTCCAGCATGGTGCCATCCTTGTCGGTTTGCTGTGTGGGCTGGAAGTGCTGGCCCTTGCGACCACCACGGCCCCTCCAGCCTCCGCGGCCACGCTTGCGAGGGGTGGCATCTGGATCGCGATCGGGTCGCTCAATTGGTAGTGTATCCCAATCGGGCGGGCGATTCTTGGGTGGTCGACCGAGGCGACGTCGTCGAATGACGGGCTCGGGGGGAGGCGTCGGCGACTTGGCAGACTCTTCATCCTCCTCCTGTGCTTCCTCCTCCTCCTCTTCGGCAGCAGACTCGTCATCTTTATCCACGGTCTCTTCTAGGTCGGCCTGAGGCTCAGCATCCTGGTCTGCATCTGGCATTTGGTCATCTTCGTCGTCGAGGCCCTCAAAGTTCTTGGGGGTGCTCTCTAGATACAGGCGATGCGCCGGTTAGCGATGGGCAAAGCTTCATAGTCAGCATGTGGGAGAAGAAGTGTCAAGCACCGCCAGCATTAAAAGAGGTTGCGGTGTTGGATGCGCGGGTTTGCGACGTGATGGAAGCTGTGGAGGGGAGGCGAGATGCGAATGCGAAGGGGGAAGGAAAACTAACCGAGCGCTTGCTGTGCGCGTTTTGCAGCGGCGCGACCGGATCGGCGAGAAGGCATTTTGCCCTATCTTTCGCGAGTGGAGAGTTGGGATCCTTCTGTTTGTTCGCAATGCCCTTTTGCTGCGGTGCTGCGAGTCAGCGGTTTGACAGCTCTCGAGTGCAAATGCAAATGAGGCTTAGAAGGGACGCGGTTGATCGAGGATGCGAATTTGGCGTTAGTGCACGGATCCTTTGATAGTGCGAAATACAGTGCGCGCCGCCAAACTCTCCCTCTCCCACTGGGCGCTCCAAGATGGGATGAAACGGCAACTCGGTGTGAATTGCAATGCACCGGGAAAGCTTCCCGGGTCATCGTACTGATGGCACAGAAGGGTAGAAATGGTGGGGATTTCAGGCCAAGTGGGAGGATTTACCAGGCTCAGTGAGGCATAACTTCCTTACACATTTACCTCGAGACTTGGGTTTTCTTGCTTGCCTTATGAGGTCGGCCCTGGCTCCAGGGCAGTGTTAAAGAACGGGGTCGAACAAGTGTTGATCCAAGCCTACAAGACACTTCCCATGTTTGCTGATAGATTTCAGTGTTTTGTAGGTGTGTTTGAAGGGGTATCATCTGGATTTTATCTTCCAATCTATATCGATATACTCCCAGGCTGGGGAAACGGGGCGGGCGAGGACGCCGTTAAGAAAAATAACTGCCAATCTGTGCGTCCCAAAAACGCCCTCAACGCGAACATCAAAGAAAGATAGGAGGAAGTCACCGTCTCGGTCACGTTCAGCCGCTCGACACCTAGCTAGAGGAGAATCACCATCCCAAGCTAGCCCATCAGCCAAACTCTTCACCATCGTCGTTTTACGTTTCCAGTAAAAGACAAACTTACTAGACCATAATTGATAAATAGATGCCATATGCTATTACGCTCTGCATCTATCCACTATTTATGACTAGAAGTTGGTGTATGAGACCATCCTCGCGTCGAATATCTCCTGCGACCGCCTTGTCTTTGCAGAGTGCAATCATGCCAGTCTTCTTCCAGCCCCTCTGAAGCCAGACGTCAAAACATTGCGAAGAGGCAGCCTCGGAAACTCAAAATGCGCTGCCGAGAAGGTTGTTTCACGGCCCGACTCCGCGACGAGGTGCTTTCTGTTTCGCCTCTATCTAGGTGGCGGGAAGCTTGTCGAGGTGGAGGTCTTCTGGAAAGAGCTCTTTGGTGATGACCTCGTCCTGATGCTCTTTCAGGTACTTGTATGCGTTCTTGACTGTACCGTCGCTGACGCCCGCAACCACAGCAATATCCTTCGATGGGCGACCTTCTCCAACCAAGTGTGATGCCATGTAGATGCAGGCAGCAGCGACCGAGAGGGGAGAACGGCCAGCCAATTCCTCGATCTTGGCAGCAGCCTTGGCCAGTCTGGTTGCAACATGCTCGACGCCAACAGGGTTTCGGAAACTGAGGTTGCTGCAGTAGCGAGCGCAGAGCTCCACGGCGCTCGTTGAGCCCTTGGCCTGGTACGTCTGGTTGAAGACGTTGGCATTCTTGACAACCTGCTCCTCTCCACCCTGTTTCTGTAAGAACGACTCCAGTGCTTTGAAGACGCGACCAATCTCTTTCTTCGACACCTTTGTCAAAGAGTGCAGCTCCCGGAAAGTACGCGCCACGTTGGTCTGCCGGCATGCGATGAAAATGCAGCCGGCGATGATGGCTTCCTGAGATTTCCCCTTCAGGGCTTTGTGGTCGTCGACCAGCTTGTAGATGTGTTTCGCGGCGTTAGATGCCTGGGAGCCGCAGTTGAGTGTATCCGTGAGTGCTGTGATGTCCCTATACGCCGCCAGCAATGCCTTGGAACCCTTGTCCTGGGTCATCTTGTTCTGTGTGTTCGTGAGGATTCTGGCATGCTTGCCGTCGTAGGCAATGGTAGTCTGAAGCTGATCGCCGTCGATCATCAGGTTGGGACCGTCACCAACACGGGATGGGTCATCGTTGCCCTGGTCGTCATTCGAGAATGTTCGCCATTCGGAGCGGGTATCAATGATCTTCTCGCCAACGACCAAGCCACACGACGTGCAGACCATATCTCCCGACGAAAACTCCTCGGTCAGGCTGGGCGGATCCTCCTTGCAATCTGGGCATATGAGGATGTTGTTCAGGTCCTCTTTGTACTCCGTCGCCGCAGCGGCGGCACCGTAGACTGCGGCAGCCATTTTCTGACCTGGCTGTATGAGAAACGAAAGGTCGGAAGACTAGTAACGAATGTCGTCGATTGTATCTTATGCGCCCGAACAGGCCCTGCGGCGCGACTCGGGATGCGATGGAATCGTAGGACTCCAAAGTCCAGCTTCAGATGTCAGAAGCGCCGCGCGGTGCTCTCATTCAGCGCTAAATTTTAATGCGCAGCGCTAGTCGTTCTGCGACAGCAATTCCCGGGATCAGAAGGAGAGACTCGCTGCGACACGAGGGACGCGGACGTGAAGCCGATCTGAAGACCAGTGAAGGTGACCAAGCTGAGTCAACTCGTGGCGCTGGTGAAGACAAGGAAACGTTATGCGCTTGGGTGATATCGAGGTTCGCTGCGAATTGCTAGGCGTTGCGAAAACGTGCTAGATTTCTCGATACTGTAATTCCGCAACGCTGTTGGCCTCAAAACCGTCGCGCGAAGTGGTGGCGTAGAGCGAGCGACAGAAGGAGAGGGACGGCGGGTGCGAAGAAGAGGTTGTCGAGCGACAGACTGTCAGGTCTCAAGAAGGAGCCTGGACGTTCTTTGACTTCGAAGGGGTGACTAAGCAGCCCTTCCCTCGCTGCATGCGGCTCCGCCAAGGAATGTGGCGAAGCTTAGAAGAAGTGGATTTGGCAGCTTCTCGGGCAGGCTTTTGGAACGGAACAGCAAAAGTGGCTGGATCGCTGGCAATTGCCATTTCTTTATATTTATTTTAATTGCCAAAAGTGTACAGTACGTAGACGTAGACTTGTTTTTTCATACTACTTTGCTACCGTCAAAATTCCCTCCATTGCAGAGGGTTTAGCACAGATCGTCGACGGAAAGTGAGCAATCACGTGACCCCGCTTTCTCGACAACCTTCTTTCATGCGAGGTGTGAGATTTTTTCCGGAAGCGTACCGGTTTTGGCAAACCTAGGTAGTTCACCAGACACGGCTACGTCCATTGGACCTCGAAGCCCTTCACGTCCACTTTCAGATCGCTGGTCGCACCCTTTTGAGGCCGTGCCGCCATTGCAGATACTTCGAGCGTCCAGTCTTCTGGCTTGTCGCCATACACCCAGCATATCTCCCGCAATGCCACCTTTTCCCCGGAATCCAGAATAAGGTAGACCCACAGGCTGACGCCATGCTCGTCAGTTGCTTTTTCGATGGCGATTGTCGTCCACATTTCCGCTGCGGGCGAAGAAACGGTCAGGGGTGCCACGCTCCAGTCCGCCCAAGGCGCCGCGGCAACCGTTGAGAGCATGGGAGTGCCGTTGTAGAACTCAATACCGGTTTTGATCCACTTCGGAGGTGCAGCGGACGGGTCAGCGGAAGAGCCGGTGGGCCGGAATGACAGCAAGAGACCGGCCTGGTCGTATTGTTCCGACCAGGGGAATGAGAAGGATGCCTTCGCTGAGACGAAGCCCTGGAGCGCCCCAGATGAGGTGTTGGCGGTCGGGGCTACGGCGAGTGTTAGCAGAGAGCTCCTGGTCTTTCTGACTTGAGAGTTGTACCATTCCACACATCGGCATGAGGAGGCTTGCGCCAGATGTCGGTGTTGGGTCCAGCACTGATGGTAAATGACGCCATGCTTAATCTGTCTTCGACACAGTTGGACCGAAGGATTGTGGATGTATGGATGGATGGCAGCGAGCTGGTCGAGTTGTTGGTGAAGCGCAATGGATCTTGCCAATTCTACGAGGGGATGAACTGTGAAGGCTGGCCTTTATATACACGCAAATACGTTCCACAGCAACGACGCTCGTGGCCTCCCCGTCCTCACCCAGCCGTCATGTCGGAATGCTGCTTCAGGGAGGCCCGCCGACGTTTTACCGGAGTTTTGGCGTTGCGGGCCGTTGCCGCGTGGCGCTGTGATCAATACGAGAGAGCTATGTACGCTCACTTCCCGCTCGGTAGAGCACGAGTCGGCAAAGTTGAGAGATCCCGTCCCATCTCTTAGTTGTTCAATTATCTAGATGCGGGGTTGGGGGTGCTTCGTTGCTGGTGCACCGGCTTGTGATCGCCGTTCCCGGTGCTGGGGAAGGGGCTTGCCTGGGGTCGGGAGCGCGCTGCCGTCGAGGGTTTATACATATCGGATAGAAAACAATAGAAAGAGTCTAAAAAACATGCGCAACGTTTTGGAGACAAAAAACATTTTCCCATTTCCCATAGCTGGGCTTTGTTGGACATCTTGGAGAGAAAAAAGCGCGGCCTCAAACCTAATTCGAACCCTCGGCGCCTGTTGCCGACTGACTCACGGGTGCCAGTTGGTCCGAGCTCCTGCACCTGAAGAGTGCCGGCACAACCCGCTTGACCACCGATTCCCAAAATTTCGAACCCCTCCATCCACGGCAGCCGGGAATTCCGCCGTCGCCAGTACCCTCGAACTCACGAACAACCTACCAATCGCATAACACCCCCTTTTCCATCACCAGAAAGACACCGAGCAGCCTCATCAAGAGCGCAGCCATTGAAGCAGCCATCCTTCAAGGATAGGACCGCTCTGAGCGAGACCCAGGAGGTCGATCCGGTCCAACTGGTGGGGGACAAACAAACTCACCTTGGCCCACCGCACTCTCACTTCAACCTTCAAGCAGCTTACTTGCCTTCGAACTGCTTCGCCCGCCCACGGTACTTTGCTGCAGCACTTCTCTTACCAAAATCTCACCCAGAGCAGCCTCTAGATCAGCTGCTCGGCATGGCGCCAACAATCAAAGTACCGATTCGAGTCGGGGGCGCCCAGGACAAGTCCAAGCCCAAGAAGCCGAATGCCGTCCGCCGCATCATGGAGCGAGAAGAGAATCGTGAGCGCCGCGTCAGGGAGAAATCAGCGACCGTCTCATCAGCAGCCAACCAACCCGGACTGATCACCACATCTCGCCGCCCGTGCCCCGCCGGATGCGAAAACCCCCAAGTCCACCAAGTAGATGGGTTGTACGTTTGTATGGGCTGCAGTGCCCAGGACAAACAGGACAACACCATCAGTAACGAAATTACCTTCGGAGAGGCCCAAAATGGTGCCGCTGTGGTTCAAGGCAACTTCCTCGCTGCAGACCAAGGTGCCGTACGCCCTTCTGGCGGCTATGCCTTTCGTCGCACCGCGGGCAGCGGGACTGAAGCGAGAGAGCGCAGCATTCGCGAAGTCAAGGGCATGCTTCAGCAATGGACGATACAGCTCAAACTCTCCGAAAGTTTGGTCGAAAGTGGGCTGCAACTTTACAAGATCGTTTCCAACAAGATCCATGACAGCCCCAATTTCGTTCAAGGCCGCCGAAGGATCAATGTGGCCGCCGTCTGCTTGTACGCTGTGTCTCGCAAGGAAAGCGACAACCAAATTATGTTGATCGATCTCGCCGATATCATCAAGACAGATGTTTTCCTGTTGGGCCGCGACTACAAGAATCTGCTCTCACAGTTCACCGCCGCGAGAGAGGGGCTGAAGCCGATCATATTTGAGGACCTCATTTTCCGATTTGCCACGAAACTGGAGTTCCTGCACGATACCCAAGCTGTCGCCACATCAGCTGTGCGAATCGTGAAGCGAATGCAGGAAGACAACATGACGCATGGTCGTCGGCCCGCGGGCATCTGTGGCGCCGCTATCATCATGGCCGCCCGTGCTCACAACTACCGCCGCACGGTAAGAGAGGTTGTGTATATCGCCAAAGTCACAATGGCAACTCTCCAGGAACGCATGGAGGAGTTCGCCAACGTACCCTCTGCTCAGATGACCATCGGCGAGTTTTACGAGCAAGATTTTCTCAAGAGCAGCCACGATCCCCCTTCTGTTTACAAGCAGACCAAGGAGTGGAAGGAGAAGCACCCCGGAAGACGCAAGCGAAAGGCCCAGGAGATTAGTCGCGATGCGCCCAACAGTGGAGCCGCCGCTCAGGAGACCGGGCCTGCATCCGCACCAGCACCAGTGATTGACAAAGACGGCTTTGTGGTTCCTCCACTTCCGCAACGGGCAGCTGAGCCAGCCGGAGGCACTCCATCTGATGCCCATGATCTTTCGACGATCGCGACTGCGACGGCTGAAGGGGATGAGCAGCTGGAAGTCTTGGCAAGCGAGTATGGTGATCCCGACTCCGAGGACTCTGACCTCGACCCCAACAGCGAGGTGGCGATGGCGGCGGCGCAGGGAATCGTCCCAATCCCTTCCAAGAAGTCCGCGCGGAAGGAGAAAAGTACCTCGGCCGAGGGCACCAATGATGTGGTCGATGCCAAGAAGAAAGCGACATTGGTTATCGACGAGGAATGGGAGATGGAGGAGGACAACCTTGAGGCGGAGATGGAGAGTCATTTGAGGGACCCCACAATGATTGGAGCATCCAAGGCCATCCAGAAAGCTGTGGAGGACCAGCGAGCTAAGGCTGCTGCTGAGACGGCCGATTCGTCATCTAGCAGCGCTGCTCATACCACCTCCGCCACTGCAGGTACTACCTCGACATCCAAAGTCTCGGACGACCCCATCGTTCACGAGGATGAGTTCAAGGACGACCCCGAGGTTATGTATTGCAGGCTGGGGGAAGAGGAAGTCAAGATCAAGGAGATGATTTGGGCCAACCACAACAAGGACTACATGCGCATGCAGCAAAAGAAGATTTTTGAGTCCAAGATGTCGCAGAACGGACCGCCCAAGCAACGCCGCAATAGAGCCAAGAAGCCACGCATAGGAGAGGGCCAGCTCAGTCCCGCTGAATCTGCTGAAGAGGCGGCTTTCAACATGATGCGCACCCGCGGCATCAGCACAAAGCTTGACTATTCCCGGCTCGGCCAGGTATTCAACATGTCGAAGCGCGGTCCCGGCAGCACATATGCCGGTGCGAGCTCTACTGGCAGCCGCAGTGCTCTTCCTAGCGCGCTTGCTAGCGAGGCCGGCAGCGAGATGGGCAGCGATGGCGAGGAGGAGAGTTCTGCCCCTGCCAAGGATCCCACCACCGCCGTCCCTGCATCTGAGACTGCAACCGGAGAGCTGTCGCTGACCCAGTCCCTCGCGAGCGCGTTTGCTAAAAGGGCGGAGAGACAGGCTGAGCCTCGCTCTACCCCTGCCGCGGAAGATGTCGCGGAGTCCGAGATGGGTGACGATGACGACTATGAGTGTGCGTCTGAGATAGACCACGGCCAGGACGAGTACGGGGAGGACACATACATGGAGCGTGGCGATGCTCCTTTTGGCGGTGAGGACTACGATGAGGAGGAATAGATACGGTCAGTCAAGAAATGATGAGGGCCAGGCATTTACTCCTTTGCCAAACTGGCAGCTGTTTTGCTGGTATGGCAATTTGCTTTTTTACTCATCAGGGATATGTACCATACTTTGGGCATTACGGATACATGCATGGGATGGTGGCGTTGATTGCTTCTGAGGGATAGATACCATTTGCCTTCATAGAGGTCCCATTACAAGATGGCGGGCGTTTGCTGACTCAAATTTGAGGTTAACTCATAGAGAGAGGGGCTTGGGACTGGGAAAGGGCTGGCTATTTCAAGCTGGCCACGGCTTGGGTTGCTCAAGGCCTCGGGTGTAGGATCTTTACCTTATGGGAAGTGTATGACATCTGAGAGATGTGCTTTGCAAGCAAGCGCAGTGAGTGAAAGCATTGTGTGGTATATTTTCTATTTTTCCCAAGGAAACGCCAACCGAAAGTCCATGTTGATCCAAAAGACAAAACATCAAAATCCAGAACCCGCGACCCGAAAACCAAAGCAGACCCAACCATAACGCCATCGTCTAAGTCCAGACTCCTGACTCCACGAGTTCGATACCTTTTTGCTCGTCCACACGTTCCGGAGAGGGCACGCTCAATGCCCAATCACAACGACCCCGGTGCCGGCACCAGCAGCATCCGCCTGGTTATTATCCACAATAATCCCGACGCCCGCGCCGTGGGCACCAGTCCCGAGTTCGATGTCGGGCCCCTTGGTCAGAGCCACCTCGGCGAACTGCAGCGCGCGGTCGAAACCCGCGAGGTCACGCTTGCGCTTCTCCTTCTCCGCGCCGCCGGCGACGGCACCAGGGAGAGGGACATCTGGCTCGCGGGGCTCGAGAATGTTGAAGCGTTGTCTTTCTCCGGGGATGGGGAGGTGCGCGGACTGCGTCGGGGTTCACTTGGTCAATGAGCGGTGGTCTTGGGGAGAGGGGTGAGAGAGGGGTTGTCATACGTTGTCGTTGAGGATGGGACCTTCGAAGGCGGCTTTTTGGGCTGCTATCGGAGCGGCGAGGGGGGTGGCGGCTAGGCGTGTGGATTCGGCGGCTTCTTCGCCTTCGAATTCGATGGCGCCATCACCTACTACCAGAGCGGGCGAGTACGCTCCGAGGTTGATGTTGAGGGGGAGGGAGGCGGTGAGGGAGAGGAGAGTGGTGAGGGAGATGAAGGTGGAGAGTTGCATTTTTGGTGGCTGGGGATATGAGAAGATATGAAAGAAGTTGTGTGTGGAAAGGGGGGTAGCCAGACCCGAAGAAGAGAATGAGCTTGGACTCGAAAAGGGGGAGACCAGCTCGGGAGTATGGCCGCTCTTGTCGTTCACCACGCAGAGATTGTGTGTGTGTGTGAGAGAGAGAGAGAGAGAGAAAGGCGAGCAACTCGCCAGCGAGTTTGCTGGTGATAGATATTCAAGATGAGAGGAAAGGAGGCGACTTTTTATCCTCGAACCTCCCTGTCGTCTCGAAGCCAAGATCAGAGCCAAGGCCGCAAGGAGCAACAAGCACACCAAGCATTCGAGGCTGGATGCCCCATGTTGATCTGGAAGGCAACTCACAACCTGGATCAAAGCAGTTGCTGCCGGGCACGGCAGGGATGCCTGCGGGAAACAGTCTCGACTTCAAACAAAGATGTGGGGCCAAGACCCCCTTCACGACAAGTCGTGAGACGGCGGTATCGATGCTGAGAGGTCGCGGCAGCACTTGCCACCATGAGGATGAGCTCTGGGTAGCTTTCAGCGAGGTAAGGGAGGTCATTTGGCAAGCCGACCCGAGAAGCCCAACTGCAATGGCTCGGCGATGCTGGGCGTTCTGCGACGTCGACCTGCTTCAGAGCCTTGCCTGGGGCGACATGATCGCCGCCGCAGCGGGTCAGACGCAAACAAGCATTGCCGCCAATGAGACATGCTGCACCCCGCGAGCCGTGCAGTTGCAGCAGAAAGGACGCCAAAGTCGTATTTTTAGGGGCCGTATCAGAGAAAGGGATACATGGGAAAATGCATCTTTGCCATTTGCTTTTCATGATCGAGACCACATGGGATTTTGGTCGAGAGGCTGCCGAGGCAAGATTTAGCGGGCCTCTATGCACGGGCCCGACATCGAGTTCAGCACCTCCAGCAGTTGACCCATCTGGGTCGGGCCTCGAGCCTTCCTCAACTTTCCACTCTTCTGAAACTTCATCTGTTGTTTTCTTGTTGGATGGACCCTCGCCTTCGCTTCACTGAGGACGCCCTGTGTTTTTGTCTTCCCGAACTGGATGACGGCAAAATCCCAGGGCTGCCCTTGTGCTGTGTGCGGGTCGGGTTCCGTTCCCCGTCGTCAGTGCTAAAAGCTCCTTCTCAAGGCTCTCTGACCTCGAACCGCTGCGCCGCAAGGTGGTAAATCGGCGGTTTGGTGCGAATACTTGATACGCTCGATTGCGCTCGCGATTTTCCTTTGGGAGTCTGCCGATATTTGGTCCTCTGCCTCGGCTTGACTCGCTCAGTTTCCTTCCATGCGTCCGGCTGTCTCCGAATGGATGCCCCTAGTCGCTCGAACCCACCTCGACATGCAGTGAGATTCTTACCTAGATACTGTGTGCGGAAGCACCAAGGCAAGCCTCCGGCATCTGCACTCAACTTGATGTCACCAAACTTAATTGTTTGTGAGGAGGTTCGGAGCACTTGTGGCAGCGGCAGATCGCTTCGGTAGCACCTCATCAAGTGCAACACACTGCGAGTGGGGAAATGCCGGAGATCGCTCACGGTGAGCTCGGTCAACCCAGGCACTCAGGCATTTGGACTGGCAAACCAGCCCGGCTCAAACAAGGCCACATGACCATGCTTCCGAACTTCCCTCCGCTCGCTACATTGGCCGGCCCCGATGGAGGCAATGCTCCAGATGAGCAGCCACCACCGAGGTTCAACAGCGGGGGTTCAGTCTGTGGTGGCATAGCGAAGGCGCCGGTATATTACCCCTCGGTCCTCTGGGCCGGCGACACGTCGATGGTGGCCGTGTGCACTCGCAGTTTTGCCGCCTCGCAGACTCTGGGTCTCTCTCTCCTGTCTCGCACTGGGTTGGTTCGAACCACTGCATCGCGCATCTCTGGTATGTTGTCATGGTTTTACTCGACTGTGTTGTGCTTTATGCCAGGTTCGGCGAATATCATGTCATCGCCAGGAGTGCGGGGCTTGCGACCAACGATCTTCCGGGTTGGCCATAGGGGAAGTCCGCAGGCCAACCACAGCCCACCACGCCCGCCCCTTTGGCCTTTGGGGGCTAACTGGTCTCTGCAGCGTCATGTTTGGGGCGTTCCTGTGCTACGGAAAGGCTAATCCATCCCTCCTAGCGCCTTCGGAGAGCCCAACGCTGGGACCGGTCCTGCTGGCTCAGGTACTAATGTCAAAGACACTCAAATGGCTCCGCTGTGGTCCTCCGATGCTCTCTGACATCAAGTGATCTCGTCGTCTTATCCCCGCTATCTGAGGTCCGTGGAGCTTGTTCCGGGCCGCCAACCTCTTATCCGCAAGCGCCAAGCCCAGAGTTCCGACGCCTTGGGACCGAGTTGCCCTGCATCGCGCTGATATAAAACCCTTCGCATCTCCCTTGATCGACCACGATAAGCCTTCACTCAGCCTCGACCAGTACCAGCGCGCATCGCGAATCAGCATCGCGTATCGACCTTGCACGCCTACCCCAACATTCCCCCCACGGCGGCTGACTCCAGTTTTAAATAACTGCGCCAAGCCACATACCTTGCAAGCCTCCATGCCAGGGCCATAATACCAAGGGGCGCACCTCAACAAAAATCCGCCGCCTCAACGTCTTCTTTTTTTTTTTTTTTTTCTGAAACATACCACTTCAGAACTTCAATCCTTTTGGTGTAACATCTCGCTTTGGAATAAGACTCTACAGACTATCAAGATGGACTCACGACAGCAAACAGCACCCCCAGCCGTCCTTGCCGGACCTCCACCACCACCGTCTTACATCAAGGCCGCCACTCCCTTCAGCCCACTTCACCGCCAGTGCTGCCAATGCCAGCAAACCACGCCGGCACAAACCCAGCCACAAACTACCAGCTGCACATGCGACCATGAACTGTGTCATTCGTGTCACCACCTTGATGGCCGTGGCGGCGCCGTCATTCCCCATTCTTTCCCAGCAGCTTGGGCGTGCAGCACGTGCTCCGAAACACACTCGGTGCTCTCCATCCTGACTCAAAAAGTCTCGTGCAAATGCGGGAGTCCCACGCTTCAGGCCATCTACGATCAGTTCGGCAGGATATTCCTCTTCTGGCGCGACGACCCTGCGGTGTACGACCTCGTCGACCCTGCAAAGATCCAGGAAGCGGCGTGGCGGGTCTGGGAGGCGGGAGCGGAGCCGTGGTTGGCGGATGTGCTTGCGGCAGAGCGGGCAGAGGAGGAGAGGCAGGGTCGGCTCAAGGGAAAGGGGTGGAGCAGACTATCGTAAGTTGCCGTGTCTGTGCAAATGGTCGTGCCAAGTGCTAATACTGCCTCAGTCAATCAAGTGTGTCAAGTGACGAGTCTCTCGACATCGAGATTGAGATTGTCGAGGTCTCGATGGAGTGTATCTGAGGCTATTTATGACAATCATGATTTGCAACTGTCTTTTGGCGTTCAACTGAGCGGGCTGGGCATGGGGCGCATTGGGGAGTATTGTCGTTTTCGCATCAACGGGGTGGCCTGGACTGGATGGTCACGGGATGCACTTGATACCCTCGTTTGAGATCAGCATATATTAGGGGGAACATTGTAGGATCCTGTGAGATTGTGTTAGGGTAGCATATCGGGCATGGGGTTGGAAACAAAACACATTCAGGGATTTCTCAGGCATTTATCGTGAAGCTTCAAGTTGCTTTGTGACGCGGAGAAAAGGGTTTTGATGTCTTTCCAGGTTGTTACAACTGGCAATGAGGCCTTATCACCGACTTCAGTTGAAACTCACCTAGGTACTGCATGAACTCATAAGCCTTTATTCTTACCCTGTACATGCCCTGAGAAATATATCAGCGCGGCTTTACAAGACAGCAAACCGGCCCATGTGTCTGTAAAGAGGCGTATTTGATTATCATAAAGTCCCTGTGCGATGATATAAATGGCCATCTTATCTTGTAGGGGGCGTTAAATGGCTTTGCGCAAGGCCCCTGATAAACCCATTGAAGCGTGAGCAGTCTCCGAGTAAAAGCCAATTTTGTGGAATAATACGGTACTTACCAGGCCAGCTGCCCTGTGAATGCATGGGTCATCCTGACTTTCAAAGGGTTTCAATCAAGCAGCGCGTGTCTGATAAACAACAGGTCTGCTGTGGGTCATGAATACCGATAGGTTGAGTTGCTGTCCCGCCGCAAAGACAATTCTCCTGGCCTCCGCAGCAGCGGTAGTAACGTCCCAAGCATTCGCCTGTCTCCATATAGCAGCACACTGGGTTCAAATACAAGATCCCAGGCCTCCAAGCATTAACACAGCCTAAGAACATCAACTCCTCAGCACCCGCACTCAGGCATCATCCCCTCATCCTCCGTAAACCCGGCCTCCTCCAACACCGGCGCCACCGGCTTCAACTCCGGCCCCTCCGCCTCCCCATCACCCTCAGCTCCAGCATTCAAAAGCCAGCTCGGCAAAACCGCCTCCGGTACCTCGGAACCAAGCTCTTCAAACACCGGACTGACAGACTCCAACTCAGGAGCTTCAGCATCACCATCGCTCACCACCACATCCACCGCAGCCAAAGCGTGCTCAGTCGTCTTGCCAATGCCCACGGAATTCATTTGAATATCCGTCATCACGAAGCGGGCGTTACTCCCCGCGCTGCAGGAAATTACAACCGACAAATCAACGTACAGACTGTTTTTGATCCTCGTGACCCCCGGGTCGCCTTCTTTGACGGTGAGGATCCAAGGGCCAAAGGTGCGGTAGGCCCTGTTACTCACGCCGATGGAGAACTTGTCCGACGAGAAAAAGGCATCGTTGTCGAAGGGGCGGCTCGGAGTGCCGGTTAGCCAACGCACGTCGCAGGCGGCGTCGCTGACGACACTGGAGTCGGCGACTTGGTTGACGTGGCCAAGTTTGAAGGTGAGTTCGTATGTGAGGCCGGGGCAGAGCTTGACATTTTTCTGGGCGACGACGGCTTGGCGGCCGGAAGGGGGGAGGTTTCTCATGGAGACTGAGAGGGCGGTGGTGGAGCCGCCGGGGTGTTGGTAGTTGGCGGCGGAGAATCGGACGTCGGACGGCATGTTGGAAGGGGCGTAGGCGGCGAAGGTCCAGTTCGCAACTGGAGGTGTTAGCATATTGGTTTGGTAGGCTTGAGTGTCGAGGTTTCCTGAAGATTTCGGGGGATACTTACACTGGGGACTCCACACTTCGAACTTGTTGTTGAACACCGACTGATCCGGCGCACATTGCTCGGGTTTGGGTGCATAGCAGCGTCCGTCGATGCAATACTTGGGGTTGCACGCTACACCACACTTGCCGCAGTTGTTCGGGTTGTTGCGGAGGTCAAGACATGTGCTGCCGCACTGATCCTGTCGACATACGCATATGCCTGAGCGGCACTTGGAGTTAGCGCCACACTTCGTTCCACAACCGCCGCAGTTGTCGTTGTCGTTGCCCTTGATATCAGCGCAGTAGAATGCACCACTCCGGGAGAGACAGGTATTCGAGGGGTTAGAGCAGAAACAAGAACACATGTTTCCCTGCGCCTTGTAGTACAGTCTTCGACCTGTCTGCGGTAAATGTTAGCCCACGACTCCACGACTCCACGCTCCATTTAGCAGGAGATCTCCCTTCTAGCTTTGGGCCAGAGCCCCGAAGGATTGGTTCGAGGACTTACCTCGATAGCTGCGAGACCGGTAAAGTACGCAGCCTGCGCAACGCAAGCAACAGCTTGAAGGGCTTCCCACCACTTCTTATACTGCTTGAGGCACGAAATCTGCATAGAAGTACCAAAAATTGCATTGCAGTCCTTGAAGCTGAAGCCCGAGCACTGATCGTAGCATAGGCTCTGGACTGCACAAGATCCATCGAAGCTGTAGGGACTGGTCCCCCACGAGTCGTCAATATCATCGCAAAAGTTCCCGGTGTCTGGTATGGATCCCGCCTTGGTCATGGACTCTAGTCCCGGGGGATTTGCTTTGCATTGGGGAGCCCTCAAGTCGGCGTCCGCGGGGGGCGCGCGTGCCTTGAGGAAAATGTCGCGCTCTTGTCTCTTGGCTCGGGCAAAGAGCTCTTCTGTGAGAGCCTCCACGGCCGTCGTGTCCTTGAAGAGCATGGCTCGCATCTCAGTATACGTGATGGGAGGTGTGATGGGAATGGCTCTCATGCTGGAAGTCTGCGATTTCCCCTTTTTTATGGATGAGGACGCCCCTTTGGTGCTCCATATGTAATTGGAGTCTCGGTACCTTATGGAGATGGCACCCCGGCAGTCGATGTTGAAGATGGAAGTAACGCGCCTGTTGGTCATCTCTGGACCTGTCGATTTTTCGGTGAGAACAATATCGCCATGGTTGGTCATGGCAACGAACTGGCCCGTATCTTCGTAAACAAGATCGAATATGCCGGGACGGTCAGATACCTCCTTTAAAAAAAAGCTGGGCGCTTCGAAGTTCAATGGATCCAGCAACGGATCCTCGCGAGCCGGTGCCGCTGTCGGTTGTAGGAGAGGACCGATGGAATTTGTTCGGCTCACCATGGGGATAAAATCCTCGTTGACGACGGAAAAGGGCGAGTGGGAGCCCGGATTGACGAGACAGGGCAAGACTGGGAGCTCGGTGCCGGAAGGGAGCGGTACGCCGGTCGTGAGAGGCGGAGTCCCCTTCTGAGAAAGGGTGAGGGGATGCTCGGTGTACGTGTAGGTGGACATGAAGTCGTCGTCATCTTCCGGCTTCGACTGCGGGCCATCGGAAACGAAGGGAGGACTGTCCACGGGCTTGATTGTTGGCGGCACAAAGGGTTCGAAGGTAACGGCCGGTTTGCGGCCTGACGGCAGAGGAACCGGTGTTTCGCCTTTGTAGGGTACGAGCTTGGGTCCCTCGATCTGCGGCCCTAGGCAGTTGACTTCGTAATGGAACGTGTTGCTCGTTTCGCGAGGGACAAGGCCGCCATAACCGGGTATCAGGCTCCTGCTGTACAGTCTGCACAAGCCTCCCGGCTTCAGCTGGAAGGAGAAGCTGCTGCAATACGCCTCCAGCTTGCAAAGTTTCTGGCAGCCAGAGAATGTATTGTGAATAAACTTGTCCGAGGTCTTGAGGGGAACTGGAAACAATCTGAATCCCCTGGCACCACAGACGGGACGCCATAATTGCGCAAAGCCATCGTCGAAGCCTATGTTTGTGATGTTTGGGACTTGGACGGCATCGTCGGCAACGGCCACGCCGGTCGACGCCAGTAGAGCCAGCGACTGCCAAAACTGCATCGCGGGATGAAGTTAGATAACAATTCCCAGGGCAGCTACCGCTCCAAGGAACGGGCCGAGACGTTCGGGAGCGCCCCATCTCTTAAATTCGGATTCTGTCCAATTGAGTTTGAGGCTTGTCGCGTAACCGAGCTGGTCCGGAGAGAATCCAGGACTATGGCTGGGCGATGATCTGGAGGCTTTCCGCCCAACCGTCAGCGAGAACGGAGGGGCGGGTGGCGGGTGCAGACATAAGAAGGGGATCGTTCGTTCCTAGCGGGAGTGAACATGAGTAGAATGCTGTTTGCTCGCCCATGGAAAATTCTCCCATCATTGCGAGCTTGTGAATCGCTTGACGTTGCAGGAAGCAAACGGCCACGTCAGTCTGGAAATCGAAGATCCCGTCGTGGATGCGGAGGCCGATAGGCTCACTCAAGACGCAGGAGCGTCTCTTACTGAGCCCCGCAAAGTTTCCGTGACCGAGGCACGCAACAGCTTATTTTCAGCGGAATTGCCCTATTCCCGACATCGGATTCGGTAGCGCGCAGCCGAGAACGGAGAGATGTCTGCGAGGCCCGTTTCAAACCATCAGCGTTGAAGCCAAAGCTCCAAACACAATGGAGCTTTGTCCAAGAAACGCTTAGGCGTGTTATGTAGGCCCAAAGTGTCCACCGCAGGTACGCCTAAATCAAAGCTTGACTCCATCCGAGTCTACTATGACGATGTTACATCCGAGATAGCGCGACCACTTCAAAACTCAGGAACCGCTCGAGTGACGGGTAGGGTTCCCTCCGGACGAAACATGGACTACTTACTTTTCCCGTTCATATTGAGGTAGTATTCCTGATTGGAAGTAGTTGGCTTGAAATTCCCGGATGACGCTCCTCCTCCGCTGGACAGCTCAAACTCACTGCACTCGTACTGCACTCTGTATCGCGTATCGCTGGGTCGTCTCCGAGTCAGTCAAACTAAGCCTTATTCAATGTAAGCCTAGCGCATCGTGAATGATCTACCCAGCTACTCTGTGTCTCAACCGTGGTATCTAAACAATGCTCATAAACGACATTATCCTCTCATCCAAGTCTAGAACGCCATGCAACCAACGTTATCCCTAACCACCATCTCTAGCCCCGCCCCACCACACGTCTAGTGAGAGAATTCATGGATGTAATGTAGGTACCCAATGCTCCTCGGCCATGCGAAAAACAGAAAACAACGCTCCAAATAGCATGCTCCGGCTGCGATGACCCGCAGACATCTTCACCTGGGCGCCCTACGCTCCACGGCGGAGAGGCTCGGGCGGTTGCAACCAGCCACGGTCACTGACATTATTGATGCCCCAGTACCAAATGTTCGCCATCTTTCTATAGCCGATATCATTCGGATGCGTGTCGTCAACCAGGTCCGAGACCAACGGCCCGTGGTCGGGAGAGTGCATATCCACCAGGATGATGCGTCGACCGCGGTTTTGCAGCCTAGTCACAACACCGCCGAATTGCTGGTTGATCGACAGGACATTCCGCTCCGTGGCTTGATTTCGGTTGACGAGCAGCGTGCTCAGGATGACCGTCGTACGGGTGCTCATGGCGAAAAGGTCCTCGATCATGGCCTCCATGCGCTCGCCAGCCGTGCTGACGTTCCGGTTCTGCACGGCATCGTTGGTGCCTACGTTGATCAATATCAAGTTGGGTTTGTTTTGCGGCACCGACTCCTTGGCTTTGGCGTGCACCTGTTCGATCCGGAAGCCCGGCCAGCCCTCGACTAGACTGTTTCGCATCGAGCCGTGCGGCCGTGAGCCAACCATCTCAACGTTGTTCCCAGCGCTGGTGAGTTGATCAAGAAGTGGTCCGCGGTACCCGTTGCCCTCCGAAGATCCTTGCCCGTACGTGATGGACGCTCCCAGTGCCATGATCCGCAAGGGTACATTGGCCGCCATGGGTACCAATGCACGTGGTCCCAAGCTAAAGTGGTTCACGGCGACCCCGGCGTGGGCTAGGGGCGAAGAGAGACCTGTGATGTCGCCATGTTAGAACCAACAGGAAGCAGGGGGGCAGGCCAGCATGGGCGAACTCGCCTACAAAGAGGGCCGCCATCGACGAGACTATCATGATGGGCGAGCTCTGCTACCTTGCAGGAGAGGTTTCTGATGGAGAATGCGGATATGACGGAGTGAACAATGCTCTTCTCTCGGTCGGGTGAATCTTGGGCAGAGACATTGGCGTTTATATTGAATTCCTGGGGGTGGGGTGCTCGCCTGTTCGGAAACGGGGGATGGGAAGGCGGGATGCCAATAATCAAGTCGTTAAGTTGCGTGGTTTGCTGGCAGCCGCAATACAAAGAAATTCAATGTGTAAGGCAGTCGAGATTGAGCGGTTGCGGGTGGTGGGTGAGTGAGGGTCCAGGGTCCAGGCCTGTCTGCTCCGGCCGGCCGGGTGAATAGATGCTCAATTAAGAATACTGGACGAATTCGTGCTTGTCGCGGGGCGCATCTCAAAGTTCCCGAGCGTTGGGCGTGCTGCAAAGTAAGTGGGATGGGGGAACGGATAGGCTAAAGTGCATAAGGAGGTCAGCTGCTGGCCATGTTCCTCTGCAGCTTCACACTGCAGGCTGAGAAAAATGAGAAGGCGCGATTTGCCAAATACCTACATATATGCCATCCCGTCACGACCGACCGCAGAGGTGGATACGGGCCGGATGCGGATGCCAGGAGCAGCGAGGAGCGGCAGAAGCCAGGAGGTCCAACGACGCCACCACATTTTCACCTCAGCACGCCCGCACCGCCCTCTTATTTCCTTTCGGATCCCACCAGACAGGAACTCCAATTCGCTTGGCCATGAGCGGCCGGCTTGGTGGCAGGACAGCGGGTACTTGGTGCCCGTGTAGCTCTCTCGAGTCTGTGTATCAAAAGAGGGAACTGTTGTTGGTGGGAGGTGCCCATTGCCCCTGTCGCACCAAGCACGACGACCCATCGCACCCAAGCGGCAAAAGCCCCGGGCGTTCGTTTCCTGAGGGGTCTTGAGCCGAAGGCATTACTCACTGGGTCGTGTCGGGCTGTGCGATCAAACAAGCCCATTCCTCACAGGAATGGTGAGATTTGCAGGATTCCAACCAGCGCTCCAACGAGGCGTTCTGGGCCTTCATCGCCCGCCTGTTGCGCCTTTCCTATTTTGGCCCTCGGTGCCTTCCTCGTGGGGTTTGGGGACCTGCCCCGCAGAGCCGTCGCTGTCTAGCTGCTGGTGGAGCGCCACCAGCATCTTGGAATTGCATAAGGCGCAAGAATATCGTCTCTTTTCTCAACATCTGGTTGGCTCTAGCCAGCACGTGCGTGGTAGTGTCAAGATGCCATTCACCGCTGCCATTTCACCACTCTCTATTTGAGGGTGTGGAAAAACGTGTCCACGCCGCTAACTCTTCAGCTGAGCAAGCCACGATGCTCGTGCCATCAGTGGATCTTCCCAATGGTTAGGTCCTTTGATCTCGGGTTGAGGATTGTCGCCCAGCAAAGCTTCTTTTTTCCCCAACATGTCCTGTTGGCTGACGAGCATACCCCACGATCTTCGTGCCAAGCGCGGGCCAGCATGCAAATGCATTGGTCGTCATTGGTGGCTGAAGTGCACTCATCCCAGCCCTTCAGCTTGCGGCGGCATATGAACGAAGCACGTCAATATCGCCGACATCCTTGAGAGGTATCTGGATGGTATGAGGCGGTTGAGGGAAATGAACCTCAAAATCTTGGTTCGGGGAGAGATATCCGCTCCATTGGAAAGATGAAGTGCCGGCATTTGATGTCACGACCTGCAGAATGCGAGATCCCTGCTGTACGATTGGTTGCCCAGCAGTTTGAGATCCCGCGTCAGCCACCTGGACGGCTCAGTGGTTGCGACAGTGTGAATGGAGAGTACAGTCAGACCTGCACATAAAAATCACCTCCATCGTAAGAATATTATTCTTATAGGGGGGTTATTCTTACCGGCAGAGGCCCCACTTACTAAGTCAGCTGTAACACTAAAATTACAAAATCAAGGGGTAAAACACGGTAAATAAATTATAAAAACGCTAAGCTATATAATTTTATTAAGAGATTATATTAAAAAAGTTTATAATCGTACCTTAAGGCTTCTTTACAGCTCTTTAGAGCTAAATCTCTGTTATTCTCCTTTACACTCGCTTTAAACGTTTTAACCGTAAAAATCAACGGTAAAGCTTACTGCTTAACCTTTTTTTTCTCGGTATTATATACCTTTAAAAAATCTCTGTAACATAGTCGATAAGGTTATTATCAGTATTAATTACAGCTTTTTCTAATAAATTAATAAAGCTATAAATATTTATTACTTTACGGATATAACTAATTATAACTAATTATTTTACTAGTTATTAAATGTTAATTTCTTTAGCTTTAAGTAACTAATATTTATAAAGTTTTTCTAAAGGCTATTAAGGCGAATTACTGTTGGCTAGAAAAGCCAGTGCGCAGTGCCAAGGCACTAAGTCGAGCCTGAAACACTAGTGTGTGTTCTAGCAGATTCCAGTGGTTTCTGTAACGGGCAAGGTAGTGTGTTGCAACTAGCTAGACCTATTCAACGAAGACGCAGAACATGAGGAAAAGAAAGAAAGAGAGGAGAGGCCTCGTGAGAGGCCTCTTTCATATATACATGACCTCATTGTTTCGACCCGAGGGAGATAGAAGATTCCAGAGACGTCGCATGCCTCGCTAAGGTTTAGTGTTGTGGTCTGTGTGCGCACATCGGCATTTCTGGGAATGGCTTCGTTCGAGGGTCAGGGGGTGGTTGCCGGTGGGGCTCCGCCCCACCTCCGGCCCCGCGGGCCCGGCGCCACGGCCGAGAGTCGCCGAGGCTGCACCAGGGCTCAGCCCGTCACAGTTTCTACGCCTACGAGCTTACGTCACCAAAGCGTAAGACGGCCTAATAATTACTCCGACTCGGCCAACTATACTAATAGGCTTTCTACCACTCCTTAGGTAGAATAAGAAGCAGAACAATAACAACGAGCTTCCTACCACTCTTTCATCATGTGACCTCGCAACAAAGCTAAAAGAAGGCAAAAATGAGGAAGGCACTCTAATATACAGGTTATTTATGTAAAAAAAATAAGTAATAATTATTATTTATAAGGAAGAAATAGTCCGATTTATAAATCTAAATGTAGCTGTAAACCCTAACCTTAATAGGTTTTAACCCTAACTTTAACCTAAACCTAAGAATTTTAATGGTAACTAAGTAAAAATTGTAAGAATTATTTTAAGTTAGAGGATATTTTTATTTGCCATACAAAATCCAACGGGGCCAGGAATTTTATTCTTACAAAGCGATTATTCTTATAGACCCTAATTCTTATGTGCAGGTCTGACTGTAACGAACTGCGACTTTGCGTAACTACCGGCATCCTTATCTTCGGGACGGCGGCGACGGAGGAGCGGAGGTTGGCACGGGATCGGCTGAGTGATGCGGGCCAATTGCAGAGAATCGCAAAGAAGAGGTGGTCGGGGGTGGACGGGTCTTCGAGTTCTGGACTTGTCCGTTGGAGCCCAAGATGATCATAGCACATCGTGATACGTATATGTGACAGATGGTTCCACCACCTTAGTGCGGGGAGCCGAACCGTGGAAGCCCGCCATCCTCTCGAGCGATCGGGCGCCTGCCGCAGCGTGTGCGGGTTCTTGCCTCATCGACGCGCCATTGTCTGTGCGGGCCAGACGCGCGGCTCGTTGTTGACGAACCGGAACGAAAATGGGACGTTGGGCTCGCCGCTCATGGATGACTTCGACAGCTTCCCACGACCGGCAAAGACAAGGGTTGACCGTTGGCGCGCAAGCTGTAGATTAATCGGTGGTCGGAGATAAGGGAGGTGCACCAGCCACAGCAGCCATGGTGGTGGCTTCGGTGGCCTTTAGTGTGGCGCCGTGGGCGCGTGTTGACCTGAAATGGGACGCTTCTGGAAAGGCGGCGAAACACCGGCAAAACCTCGGATATGCACCTCTCCGCCTCCCAAGGCCGAGAATGGCACTAGCTGTTCTGCCTCCATCCTGGGATTGACCCGCGAACCCAGAACGCCATCGACAGTCGCAACTATCCATCAAGCTCGCCGTCCCTTGGTGCCGTATTCCATCAAAATACGCGTCGCATCTGATTCGCTCGCTCATGGTCGGTCGACCACCGTTTTTTTGGCCGAGTTTTCTCGTGTTTTGCGGCTCCTGTTGAGGTCGCCCCAGCCCTGCGTGGCCCCTGTCGGATAATTGATCTCCCCACCTTCAAACCATATTCACCATGGGCGTCATCCGGAAGAAGACCGCCGCAAGAGGGGGAGAGGGAGGAGTCAAGTATGTCTGCGATGTCTGCTCTGCGGATATTACTTCGACGGTAAGCACGCTGTCCCCGGCATCCCCTCCTGCCCCGCATGTAAACTGCGAGTTGGTTCCGCGCGTGTGCGCCGCCAGTGCGACCGCGACGTGGATGTGGGGTTCAACCTGTCTCTAGTAGAACACAAGCTCATCTCTTTACTCCGAATAGGTACGCATTCGATGCGCCCACAACGCTTGCAACGAGTACGATCTCTGCGTTCAATGCTTTGCCAAGGGATCCTCGAGCAATGCGCACCAGCCTGCAACGCACGCATTCCGAGTCATCGAGCAGAACTCTTTCCCCATCTTCGACCGAGAATGGGGTGCCGACGAGGAGATGCTCCTCATAGAGGGTGCCGAGATCTACGGCTTGGGATCATGGGCGGACATCGCAGACCACATTGGTGGGTATCGCGAAAAAGATGAGGTTAGGGACCACTATCTTGAGGTATACGTCAAATCGCAAAAGTTTCCACTTCCCGAAAGATGCAGCCCGCACGATATGGAGCTCGCTACAGAGATATCGCGGGAGGAGTTTCAGGCTCGTAAAAAGCGAAGGATTGAGGAGCGACGGGAAGCCGCAAAGAACGCGCCGACCTTGCAACCAAAGACCAAGCCCACCGCCAGTGTACCCGCGTGTCACGAGATTCAGGGCTATATGCCAGGGCGGTTGGAGTTCGAGACGGAGTACGCAAACGAGGCTGAAGAAGCTGTCCAGCTCATGCAGTTCGATCCCGGGGATGGTATCAACCCGCGGACGGGCGAGCTCGAGCCTGAGATGGAGCTGAAGCTTACTGTCATGGACATCTACAATTGCCGACTGACACAACGAGCGGAGCGGAAGAAGGTCATTTTCGAACACAATCTACTTGATTACCGGGAGAACACTAAGAGTGAGAAAAAGCGGTCGAAAGAGGAAAGGGATCTTCTCAACAGGGCGAAACCATTTGCGCGGATGATGAATCGGGATGACTTTGAGCAGTTTTGCCAAGGGCTGATTGATGAACTCAACCTAAGGCAAGCCATTGCGCAACTACAAGAATGGCGCAGCCTGCGCATTGGGGACCTGAAGAGCGGAGAGAAGTATGAACAGGAGAAGGCATTGCGCATACAAAAAGCCATTCCCCTAGGGTCTATGGACCGCGAGAGGCTGGCCACCACGCAACGCGGCAAACAACAGCCACCTCCGGAGCCTCCCAGCGGCGCTGCCCTGTTGGTGCAGCCCGAGCTACCGATCCGCATTGCCAACCCCAATGCGGCGAAGAACGGAGAGACAGCGAACGGTGTCAACGGGGAAGCTGCTGTGAACGGAAACCATGTGAACGGCGGCAGCGTCGTGGTTGCAAACGGAACCTCTGCGTCGAAGCACAAGTTCGTGCCTCAACCCATTCCTGGCGTCCAGCCATTACCCCTCAGCCAAGATAACGCGCCAGACCTGCACCTCCTCACTGAAGAAGAGGCCAAGCTGTGTGAGGCCCTGAGGCTGCAGCCAAAGCCGTACCTGATGATCAAGGAGCAGATCATCAAGGAAGCCGTCAAGGGCAATGGAAGCCTGAAGAAAAAACAGGCCAAGGAGATATGTCGGCTGGACTCCCAGAAGGGAGGACGGATATTTGACTTTATGGTGAACGCTGGCTGGGTTATCAAAGCTTGAGCCGGGGCGACATGATATCCTCATTCTCAGAGTCCAGGGCTGGCAGGCTTTGGTCGGGTGTACTGGCTGGGTTGAGACCAACCTGGGATCATTTTTATGTTTTTGGCGTTTCCGCAACAGGATACCATTTGGCTTTGGATGAGCGACTGAATTTACGACTGATCATGGCGAAGAGGAGCGGTTCCTGCCCAGCTAGGATCGTTTGAGCGATTTGCTGTATTATTCCCCTTATATATACGTGACATGTGTAGCAATATCTTCCATGTCAGCCCCTTTCAAGATGTGATCCGGAGATCGGGGATTGTCTTGGCTGCCTGTGATCGCTGGGTATGCTGATTGGTCAGGTGCGCGTATAAACCAGGCTCCTTCTCAAATCCCTCCGACCGTGACCCTTCTTCCCCCTTTTCTCCTTTTCCTCTCGTCCCATGGCATCGCATCTCGTCGATTTAGTTCATTCCCATCTAAACAAGAAGTCATTTCGATATTGCGCCTCCGACCGTGAGCTATTATTCATCTTTGCCACAAGGTAAACTTCGTTGCAAGGCTTTCGCGGCGCCAAAATGTCGAGGAGCACTGTTTACCTCATCACTGGCGGAAATAGGGGTAAGCCAACCCCCTCGGTTCTCCCCCCATTCTCACGACCGCACCACCGCACATATGCTTGGGAACAGCGCAATTATCTTCATTTTCGCTTTCCATGCCCCAACACTGGCGATTGCAACCATCACTCCTGACCTCCATCTTCCCCCTTTTCCGCGATCCCCCTTCACCTCCCCGCCCACCGCCCGCTGACAAACCCCGCCCAGGCATTGGCCAAAGCATCGGCCTCAAACTCGCGCAGCGCGAAAACGTCACCATCATCACCACCTCGCGCAAGGACACCAACACCGGCATCGCCGCCCATCCTACCTCGCGACACATCGAGCTCCTCCTCGATGAGTCCGACCCGTCCATCTCCTCCGACACCCTCGCCGAACGCCTGCGCACCAACCACTCCATTACCCACCTCGACGTGGTCATTGCCAACGCCGGTCCCTTCCCCTTCCCCTCCTACCTCAATAACCCTCTAACACAACACAGGAACATCCTCCGGCTTCAAATCCATCCTCTCGACCACCCCTTCTGACGTCCTGCACGACTTCACGGTCAACACCGTGGGCGTGGTGAAGCTCTTCCAGGCCACTTGGCCTTTGCTCAAGACCTCGGAGACTAAGAAGTTTGTGATTGTGAGCAGCTCGGTGGGAAGTATTGCGTCCTTGGGGGTGGAAAGCTTTCCCAGCACGGCGTATGGCATGTCCAAGGCGGCGGTGAACTGGTTTGGGAAGAAGTTGAGCGTGGAGTTTAGGGAGAAGGGGTTGGTTGTGGGGGTGGTGCATCCTGGGTGAGTTTTTGTGATGTTTTTTGTGCGGGATTGTGTGTTGTGAGGGGATTGCTGCTGACTTGGGGATAGATGGGTCAAGACTCCGATGGGGCAGGCACTTGCTGATGCGGTGGAGTTCCCGGAGCCTCCCACGGAGGTTTGGGATAGCGCGATGGCGGTGATTGAGCAGGTGAGTCTGGATTTGGATTGTCGAGTGCCACTTGGCTGACTAGGTTGGGATGTAGATTGACAACTTGACCGCCGAGACTTCGGGGAAGTTCTTGAACTACGACGGAAAGGAAATTCCGTGGTAGGCTGCCGTCGATCGTCAGTGGGAAGGAGTCTGAATGTTGTCTTCATGATGAGGGGTTATTGTGAGAAGAAGACTTCTCCTTGCCGGGCGCCAATTGTTCTAAGCTCCTCCACTTAAATGATCTTTGAGGCCGTATTTGAATGCGAGAATTCTCTTTTGGCAAACCAACCTAATCATGCGGAAGGATGTACGCGATGCCTCACGAGGTATCTTAGGTGTCTCTCGCCGCTGTCTCCCCTGCCGCTATCTCCGTGCAAAGCAACGACTCCTTGCTGCTTGAAAGTATTTTCAGCAAAACAAGTAATGTAAGCCTCCGTAATTAGCACTTTTGCAGCGAAGGTTTGGGTGAATGCGTTGCTCCTCGGAATGGCTTTACCGGGGATATTGGTGTAAGTATTAGCGGCACAGCACTCAACCGCTCGCTCTATACATAACCCAAACATCGCAGGACCTATTTGCGGCACGACCCCAACTATGACGGGACTTGCATTTTGGCACCTTGAGTACGCAGGTTGACGACATCTGGGGAACCATTTCGGTAATGCTTCGAGGCGTGATAGAGGCAACTGGTCATCCCGCTGCCCTGCACATGCCCTGTTCAACTCCAGGACTTTGGTAGATTTGGGGGACACCAAACCAGGAAAATGACGTCTTTCAACCCTTCCAGGTTGCGCGATGGGGAGGATCTACAACCTCTCGTCTTGGCGCCCAAACGTCCCGTGGGTGCCCGCTATGCCGTGCCTGGTTGACAGCGGTAGAAGACAATGCTGTGCCGGGGAATAGCAATGCTCATTAGTGATGCTCATATCAATGGTCCATCATCGAAATCTTCACGCTCGAAGGATCCAAGACTCGAGACGGCCAACATCGACAAGGCCTTTGAAGGTGTTACAGCAGCCGCTGTCGCAGGTGACGCGAGACGTCTTCCGTGCATGATGACTATTCTTGGTTAGATCAACTGTTCGAGTGTCTGCGGTGAGTTTAGCCGGGCGCATGGGAATCGACGCTGCCAGACTGTCCAATGGAGAGGGGGGCCCGAATCCTGGTTCTCCTGTTGCGCGCTTCGTCGCAAGGGAGTGTGCTCGACCAGCGATCGCAACATCTTTGCGGAAGTCGTCATGAGCGGCGCATTCTATCCGTGTTCTCGCACTTTCTTGCAACTAACCACTGTCTCTCTCGTCTTGTTGAGTCAACTACATAGTGGCTTTCTCTGACGTTGGTTGTGTGCTGATAAGATGCTGAGCCAAGGTTGGGGGCATTCAGGGACCTCGACACCCCTGGCCCTATCGCATCATCGACCAGGGGTCACTGGCTGGGGGTTTCTTGGAGCCGGGACGGTGTCGTCCAACACCCCACACCCTTTTTTCGCAGCGAGCCGCAGGTTTGGCAGATCCCAGCCTATCAAACGAGGTGATCTTCGACTTTTCCCATCTGGCAGTTGACATCACTGGGCGTCTGATGGTAGTATTCGGCGAGTGGCATTGGGCTCTTCGGCGCCATCGACGACCAGGAATCGGCAGGAGAAGGTCGTCGCACACAGGAAAAACGGAGGGCTCGCTCGTGTGGAAATCCGCGCAAGCAAGTACGCATCCCGCATGCGGCTGGCGCCCGAGAGGAGAAAAAGGGCTATGCTGGCGAATGCCATTCCAGGACAAGACGGACCTGAACGACCAGTCGAGAAGGTGGTGGGGTGTCGCCGTGTACCCAACCAACCCCTGTGGTTCCAGAAATACCGCTTCGAAACACCCAGGCACCGATCGAGGGGCGACCACACAGCCCAGCCATTTTTGGACTGATAAGATAGCTGGGCTACATGTGGCAACCCACCCGACGAACGCAGCTGATGGGGATCCGTTACTCATGGCCCCGTCTGCAGACTGTTCGGTTTCGCTAAAGAGCGTTGGGCGATTAGTACGATTGGCGTTAGGTGTGGACCGGAGCTGCAAACGTGGGAGACGACAGGTTGAAGCTGGGTGGGGCTGCTGGTTACTGGGCCAGAACGCCTGCTGTCGAGATCGGACTTCAGCTGTCGTCGTTCCGCACTACCACACCTCCTGCGAGCCCTCGCGTCTGGCCTGCAGATGTCGAGCCGTCTCCCTCTAAAATAGCGAACACACCGTCCTGCTGGATAAACTTGTTCTTTTTGCGATCCCGTCTTCTTTTTGGGAGTTTCTGCGACCCGGCGGCGTTTAAATCTTACCCAGCCTTTTTTTTTGTTGACCCTCTCCTATTTTATCGATCTCACCCCAAGTTCCCTGTTTTGGTGGGGATCTTGTCATTGCGCAGCAACCACAAGCAACCCTGCCTGTTTGGGAAGACCCTGGATCGACTGCCCTCTCGCAGCAAACGTCTCAAAGACGGGCCCAACCTCTCGACCTCTGATCAATCTACATCTGCAGACAGTATCCTCCGACGACTATCGTCCCAGCTCCCCACAGCTCTGCCCACGACCGCCCGCCAGCTTCTCCACACCCGCCGTGTCGGGCGCTTCGATCTGCCCACGCAGTGCGCCGACGAATCCACCGCCCAAACGTCTGGGAACGCCGTCTAGGTCAGCGCGCCGCACCAAATTCAATTCAGACTCTTCCCCACAGTCTTGTTCACCTGCTCGGGCCCAACGGTTTACCATAACGTTAGGATCCGATCCGAACGATACAAGTTCATGTCGCCCCTTACACAAAAGCGACGTCACCACCAGCTCTCGCGGAACCAGGCCCCGGGCCGCTTCGACCAGCACTCGAGTTTGGATTTTAGGAAATAAGGGACCAGAAAGTTGAATTTGGAATACACACCAGCAGCTGTTCCTTGGTGGCGACGACATCGTCGTCGTGTGCGCCAGTTCACACCGCTATGGATCAAGCGATACAGATCCTCGACGATGCGCATCATTTATACGCCCGCGCGGGCGGCCCAACCCCTGACGCCGCATCACGACCACCAGTGTTCAAGGCTGTCGGAATCGGCCTTGCGATAGGATCAGGCGCACTGATTGGAACATCATTTGTGTTGAAGAAGGTCGGACTGTTGAAGGCAAACGAGAAGTACAACGAGGTTGCGGGCGAAGGATATGGGTACCTCAAGAACTCCTACTGGTGGGGAGGCATGATCTTGATGATCTTGGGCGAGGGGCTCAATTTCGCTGCATACGCCTTTACCGACGCCATCCTTGTTACACCACTCGGCGCCCTGTCAGTCGTCATCACGACGATTCTCTCTGCCATATTCCTGAAGGAACGGTTGAGTATGGTCGGAAAAGTTGCCTGTTTTCTATGCATCGTTGGTTCGGTCGTCATTGTCATGAATGGGCCGCAGGAGTCATCCGTTGCCAACATTCAGCAGATGCAGTCCTTTGTCGTCACGCCGTGGTTCTTGTCGTACGCGGGCGTGGTCCTCGTTGGATCAACCGTGGTAGCCCTCTGGCTGGGTCCGAAATACGGAAAGACGAATATGTTCGTCTACATCTCGATCTGCAGCTGGGTGGGTGGCCTCAGTGTTGTTGCTACTCAGGGGCTGGGCGCTGCCATCATCGCCCAGGCTCAGGGAACACCGCAGTTCAACCAGTGGTTCCTTTACGTCTTGTTGGTGTTTATCATTGCTACTCTGCTGACAGAGATCATCTACCTGAATGTAAGTCAACTGACGGCAAGAACATTTGTGCGTGATCTGACTCGTACCACAGAAAGCACTGAACCTCTTCAACGCCGCTCTTGTAACGCCAACATACTACGTCTACTTTACTAGTACTACCATCATCACGTCTACCGTTCTGTTTAAGGGATTCAAGGGTACACCAACTTCTATCATCACCGTTGTGAATGGCTTCTTGACCATTTGCTCTGGTGTCGTCTTGCTGCAACTCTCCAAGTCCGCAAAAGACGTTCCTGATGCTGCAGTCTTCTCTGGAGATCTGGACCAGGTCCGCGCCATCGCGGAGCAAGAGCAGCCTGAAACTGAGCCGAAGGCGGACGCTATCCGTGGCACAGCTGCCATTGTTAGAAGGATCTCGTCTGCTCGGATGAGAATGGAGTACGAGGAGTTGAAGCGGCTGAATGAGGAGAAGCGACTGGAACAGCTTGAGCCTGTTACCGAGGACGGCACCCCTCAGTTCGAGTGGGATGGGTTGAGACGCAGGAGGACCACGATTGGGAGCCACAGGGCCAGGTCAATGACCTCGCCAAGCCCCTTCCCCGTCCTCCCTACGCCCACGCCACACCCGCCGCTGGGATGGTCGCATTTCCCGACAGAAGAGGAGCTAGCTGCCGCTGATAGGCCAGCGTCTCCGGCCCTCTCTAGCTTGGTCGGCACGATTCGCAACCGTGCCCGCAGCGTGCTGCTTCCTGGGCACCCCGACTTCCGTGCGCCATCAGATCCCTCCAAGGCGCAAAGCCCGCTCCATCCCGTTCAGCTCACCGAAATCGCGGTGCCGGGACAAAAGGCCGACGACGACACTGCATATGATCCGGGACGGGCGTACGGCACCCGCCGAGGCACAGATGCTTCCCGCAACATTAGTGAGCGTAGCGGGTCCAGCTCTGCGAGGCATGTGCAGTTTGGAGGGGAGCGTGGCCGTGTGCCGGAACCTGCGGAGACGGGTAGCTTGATGCGTGGGCCAACTCCGCCACCGCATTCTGCCAAGCGTCAATTCTCGTTCAACAATATCTTCCGGAGACACCAAGCCGGTGATCATGGAGGTGACGGTGCTCAGGATGCTCGTCTCTCCAGGCCAGGGTCAGCGTCCCGAGGATATTCCAGCCCGCTTGTGAAGGGGTCTACTGAAGAGGAAAGGCTGGGCCTCGTCAAGGGCGACTCACATACTTCGCGTTCAGCGCCTGCCTTGCAGCTCTTTAAGGAGGAGGAAGAAGAGGAGGTCCCGCCGTATACCGATGATAAGGAGTTGCGGTACGGACCGAGCATCACTCATACGCCCCCAAGGCGAGGAAGCGATGAAAAGGCTCCCTTGCGAGAAGAAGATGAGATTGCCTCGTATGAGGAACAGCGACGGCGATTCAAGGAAAGGAGTCAAAGTGGGGACCGAAACAAGAGCAGTGGTAATTCACCACCTCGACCCCCACCACATGGAAGGAGACACAGTCGCCCCGACCGCGGCAATGGCCGAGGAGGCGACGGGGCCTTCATTTGATATTCTTTTCGATGCGCCGACGAACGATATGACAACTTGATGCCTAGACGATGGGCTTTTCTTGCCAGCGATTTCGCGACGACGATACCTTACACCTACATGTTGTATTGCTATTGGGTGCCTGATGAGGGGGCAATGAACTAGTTCGCCGACATCAACAACGGTTGGGCGGCTCTCCCCCACCTATTGCATGGATTAAAAGCCTTCCCGATAACTGTCGGAAGGCCAAGGGCATTGCATTTGTTGATTTGCATGGTTTTTTGGACTCTATAGTATATTAACAGCATTCCGGACTGGGCTACATTGGACGCTCACGGATGAGCCCCTGGGATACAACTGAGCCCGTGTGGGATACACGTCGCCTTGGAGGTATTTAGACGAGGCAGAGCACAAAAGGGGGAACGAGAATGACAATGAATGACTGCAAACTTTGAGGTGGCCACCAAGATGTGAGATGCATGTTCTAGTTGGCTTCTAGAATGTGGTTCCTTCGATCCGTCCCCGGAGGAACGCCAAGGCGGCGCATGATCCAGATCAAGCTTCCGGAGTCAGGCATGAAGCTTCTTCTTGTGCGGGGTGCGAATGCGGGGGAGGAGTCCCTGTCCCACGTGGTTGGAAGGCTGCGCGGTGTGGGAATGACTTCACGTGTAAGTCGTGTTGCCTTAGCTCGGTGTAGGGAGGGGAAGCACTCGTTGTGTAATAGCACATGCTTTCCTGGCCTGAACGTCCTTGTATCGCTCCATTATTGACATGAGACCGCGCAATGGCATCACGGGAGAGATCGAAGTGATGCGTCTAAGCTGTTGCCCCGAACTCATGAGCAAACGAGCAAGCTTCATCTCGACTGTGACACCACATACCCAAAGAACCTCAATCCGAAATCTAGACCGCCATGGACCTTTCACCGTTTTCCCATTGGACCTTCCTTCCCTCATCGGCTCCCATCGGCTGCAGTGGAGCCCCCTCATTTCGGAGCGGCCACGCGCCATGTCACACACGGCATATCAACCACGTTGCTCATTATCTTGCGAATCCCCGTCGTTTTCACAACGACGTTTCCGCTTTATTGGAGAGTCCCACAGCAGGTCAGGTAGAGATCCAACATTCCGGGATGGTTAAGTTGCGAGTCTGGAAGAGCTTGGGGAGTTGGAAAGCAGGACAAACGGGATTTTAGCCTGTTCCGCGAATCCCCAGATTTTACGTACTGTTCTTCGGAGGGGAATGCCGCTCGGCAAGTCCCCTTATGGGCAAGGCATGGCATGGCATGGCGTTGGTCAATGCCGGGTGTTTAAGTTCGAGACAGTTGCGAGACGTGTACGTTGTGCTGCGCATTTGGGTCGTGATGGGTGGCGTGAAGGAGATTGATTGAGTTTGTTCTTGCATCGAACTTTTTGATGATCTATTCTTGCGAATCCTTGTCGAAAACCTCGGAGGCAGAGAAAAAAAAGAGATCGGCAATTCTAGTTCCACCAGGAAGAGGAGAGAACGGTGCAATGAGATTTGCTGGTCGAGACCCATAGAGCAGATTTGTCGGTACCGTTGGACGAGGCCATCGCATCGCACCCGAGTAAACGCATCGCTCGGCTCGTGTGGGACGGTCGCTTGCCTGCCGCCTGCCGGGCAAGGGATATCATGATCTCGTTCATGCGTTCGTCGCTCGAGAGCCTCGGCTCGGCGCTGCTGACGTCGTGGCGGCTTTTATTGGTGCTGTCCCTCGTCCTGGGGCTCACTCGTCTCTGCCATCGAATCTCTCGACTGGCCGGTGTGTGGTTGGGCGAGGATCGTTATTGACTTGAACGAAAAGACCCATCTCTTGCAGCGAACTCTTCAGGGTCCCTCCACCGCAACCATGGGCAAACGGAGCGACAAACCCACCATCAGGATCCTCCTCTTCGGTGCTCCCGGCGTGGGAAAGGGCTGTCTTGAGTCTACTGTAGGTCCTCCATGTCAACCTCAACGTGATACCAAACCCCTAACACATCCAACAGTTCACCACAACAACCTACCCCCCGCTGTACGACGCCTCCGTCGTCAACAGCCGTCGATTCCTCACCTTATCCCCTTCCCCAGACACACACCAACCAGCAGAGCCCTCCACCAGCGCAACAACAACCCACGCTCTCCCTCGCCCATCCACCCCCCGCCGCCCCCGTTCCGCCTCAACAACCATCTCCAACCCAGCCTCCGAACGCCGCACCAGCGCCGACCTCGCCACCACCACCGCGCCTCCCAAACTCACCCTCCAAACCACCAACTCCCTCTGGGCCCCCGCCCCGCCAAACCACCCCCTAACCCCCGTCTCCCCAGTCACCACAACCCCCGTCCCACCCCCCTCAACCACAGCAAACACCGCCGCCCAAACCTACCTCGTCGAAGTAACAAATTACCCCGCCCTCCAAAACCCCAAAACCCGCTCCTCCTTCCTCTCCAAGGGCGACTACGACGCCGTCCTGCTCGTATACGACATCACCTCGCGGTCCTCCTTCTCCGCGATCGCCTCGCTCCACGCTGAAATCCCCCTCGTGCATAAAAAGCGCAAACGGGGCGGTAGCGTGCGGCGCTCGCGCAGTTCCATCTTTGGGTCCTCGCATCAGAGGAAGGGGAGCGATGCTACCGCCGCTGCCGCGGATGATTTTTTCTCAAGGGGAGAAGGGTATGGTGGGAGGGAGACGGTGGTCGCGCTGGTTGGGAACAAATGCGATGTGGACGGCGAGGAGTTTGGAGGGGAGATTGACCTGGGGTATCCGCTTGTGGAGAAGGAAGCCGTGTTGCAGGCGGCCGAGGTGGAGGAGCGGAGTTTGGTGCATCCGCTGTTTAGGAGGAGTACGATACTGGCTGAGGAGGGGGCACTGCCGGCTGTGACGGAGGTGGAACCGCCGTTGAAGAGCCCGCGGTCGGTGCGGAGCGTACCGGTTGCGAGGGCGCCGAGGATGGATGCGGACGATGTGGCGCGGAGGACGAGGTCGGTTGTGTCGGAGAGGGCGTCCGTGTTTTCGGTGGCCAAGAGGGGGTCGTTGAATTTGGTGCCGGAGGAGCAGGTTGCGAGGTCGAAGGTGCCGAGTCAGCGGAGGAGGGCGGTGGAGGTAGAGTTGCCGCCGACGCCGCCGGAGGAGGAGGCCGAGTCGGCGATTCAGAAGTGGTTTATGGAGTTGGAGAAGGGGCAGCAGGGTGATGGGGAAGGGAAGAATGTTGAGGAGGAGGTGAAGATTGCAAAGAGGGAGGTCTCCAAGTTCGAGGGGGAGATGCTGGCGAGGACCTTGTTATTGAATGTGCCTTTCCGAGAGACGAGCGCAAAAACGGGGGAGAATGTTGAGGAGATATTCGAGGCCATTGTGAGAGAAGTGCTGTGGGAGATGGGCAAGGAGGGTGGGGGTTCGCCACTTGAACGGACACCGACTGAGAAAGAGGTCAAAAGACAGGGCGGCGGAAAGGAGGCGCCTACATTGGGTAGGAAGAGAAGCGTGCTGAAAAAGGACAGGAAGGAGGACAAAGAGCCAGTACGCGAATCTCTGACCTCGGATCTTCCTCCAGTTCTCACCCTCCCAGGAGTTGATGAGGAACAAAACGAGAGCAAGACGCCGGTGCATGAAACCGTCGAAGAGGCCGTTGAAACAGCACCTGAGCCGGCAACGATGCAAGCCTCGGAACCTGCACCGAAGCAAAGGCGAGAAAGCTTTTTAGGTGGCTTCTTCAAGCGGGTATTCATGAAGAAGCCAGCTCCTGCCCCCGCCGAGGTCGCTGTGTAGTGAGTGTCAGCAAGAAGCAGAAATGAGCACAGGAGCAGAGTCTCGGACAGATATCCATGGCAGCATAATCTCATGCATTCCTAATATATACCAAACAAAAACTCATCAACCGCTGAGTGAAAACATACCGCCGATATGTCTATGCTCGCCAGTTCGTTACCCACGCCAAAAGAGACCAAATACCCCAACGCCATGCTTGATGCTACAAACGCACATTTAGCACATGGGTAATTACCAATCGACAGCCCAGCCGTTTTCCTCAAGAAACTCGTCGCAGGCTTGCTTGAGGTCGAGGTTGGGTCTCAGCTCCTCGATACGAAGAGGCTCGCGCGTCACCGGGTCAGTGTTAGACCGCCGGAGGTGCTCCACTATCGACGACCGTTCATAAGATTTGCCGGCTTTCGTCTAAGATTCGTTAGCGTTTGCGCCTCTCCGGCAAGGCGCAGGTTGGACTTACAACAACGGGATCATGCATGAAACCAAAGGTGATATCGTCAATAGCCCAATCCGGAACCTTGCGCCGCTGCTCGTGGGCTGCTCTCGACTTCTCAAACACACCGCCCATAATCTCCATCTTTCGCTCCCACTCCTCCCGAATCTCCTGGCGCTCCGAGTCGAGCATACCATCACCGTTCAAGACCTCGTCTCTCTCCCGCTCCATCAAGGCAATCACCTCAGCCTCCAAGTCCGACGTCTCTCTGCGTCTGCGCTTGTCCTGGTCGACCCACCGCTCCTTTTTGCACTTGAGCACCTGAGAGGTTATAGCCGTCAAGCTCTTGTCCTTAGTTTTGACACACATTTCGTATGCCTTGAGAGCGTGCTTCAATGCCTCCTCGTAAGCCTCAAGAGCCAGGTGGGCTTGAGACAAGTAATAGTGCGCCTTCATGCTGTCGGGTGTGAACTTGAGGCATTCGTTGCAGTCGCTGATGACCGAGTCCCAGAGGGTCATCTTCAGTCGCGCCATGGCACGGTTGGTGTAGAGCGTGGAGTTTCCGGGGTCGGCAATCAGCCTGCGAGTGCGTTTGTCAGCTGGCGGGCAACGACGCATGAGGGATTCCTGGCACACTGGACGTACGCTTTCGAGTACAGAGCTTCGGCGCTAACATAGTCTCCGGCCTGGAAATGGCGATTCCCCTCCTCTTTAAGCTGGATTGCTCGACCCGCCATGGTTGGATGGCTGGTGATGATTTGGTTGAGGAGTCGGGAGGAAGTGCAAGAGGGAGATGAGATTGTAGGTCGGTAGGATACCGCTAGCGGAATGGATGCCCTGACAAGAGAGCACAAACTCAGGTCGTGCAAGGCAGAATAAATCAGGGCCGCAAGGTTGACAGTTCGGGAAGCTGCAATCGAGCTGTGCGATGGGTGGTTGTTTCCGTGACCGGGATGTGGGTTATGCGGGCTCCGCGCACTTGACCTGGGGGTGCGGCTGAGACGGGACCCCGCGCACTTCACTGGCTTGCTTCACAGTGGGAGGAAAAGGCTCGTCAACCGGGCGCGGCGAGCATCGCAGTCCAGCGCATCGGTGAGGCTCGGGGTTGGGATGGCAGCTCCGTCCCGGCCTCGCCTTCCCGCCTTGTTTGGTGGGGTTCGTGATGCGGTCCCGCCTGATTTGTCACAGGAAGCTTCCAGAATGCTTCCAGGGTTAGGGTTGCTGACACCTTGACGGCCAGTTGATGGGCAGGTCACTCCTCGCGGCTGAACAGCGGCAACGAATGCTTTTCTGTGGTTGCAAACGCCATGACAATCTCCCTCCCCCCTCGAAACGTTGTCTGGGGTGCAACCACATATCCAAACACGCGCATCCACTGCAACACAGGCCATCGCATGCAAAGGTCATGTCGAATCCCCAAGCTCGGCCACAGGGATCGGCTAACGTCTACTAAACAATGGGCATAGCGCCGTATACCTCCCTCAGTTGTTCCCAAGTCACGGCGTTTCCGTAAATAAGCTTCGCAACGACCCGGCCAGCCCAAAGGCTTCCTCTTGGCGAAGCCATGTATTGGCGGTGCGTAATCTCGGCAGCGCTGGAGGCCATGTAGGTGGAGAGGGGCGTGAGATTTGGACGCAGTGTCGTGTCAACCTCTTGATCGTCCAGCGGCGGTCTCCTTTTTTGGCGTCTCTCCATTTCCCTTATCTGCTCCACAACGAGATTCTTCAGCTCGATGATGGGACGGTTCTCCTTTTCCGACAACCCTGGGAAGATGACGAATTCTGGGCAGACTGACAGCTGCTCGAGGGGGGCCGCCTGCGCACTGCTCCAGTCGATGATTCCCGTTAGATTATACTCGTCATCAAAAAGCATGTTGCCGTAGTGCAGGTCAAGATGACACAGGGGGAAAGGACCTCGGACCCTATCTTCAATGACAATGTAGGCGAGCGCCGTTTTCAGCACCCAACATGCCGTCAGCCAGTCGGGGTCATCTGGATGCAGGACCATTATCTCCCGATTCTCGCTCTGTCTTTGGTTGTAGAAGTATTCCAGCGATGTTTCCAGGGGGCCGGGAGTAGCGTGCCAGGCCATAGCGGTGATCTCGACGGGCTGCTCGGCGTTCTCTCCACACCAAAGGCGCCCAATACGGCTGAAAGTGAGATTCTGGAGCTCTGCGAAGACATTTGCGAGCTGCTTGGCCACTTTGGCATGAAATTGGTGAGGTACGGCTGTCGCCACTCCGTCCAGAAGCGTACACCCACCCAGGTACTCCATGAAAACGTACGGATAGCCAAAGGGTTGGTTCGCGGACGCTTCGAAGTCGAAAACCTGAGGGATCGGGATCGTGGTGTATTTTTTGACGATTTTCATCGTAGCGATCTCACTCAGCATTGAGGTTCTATCATCGTCGTCGAGCGTTTGGTGCGGGATCCGAACAATCCAGAACACATCATCTGAGAATGCGAGTTCCAGGACGAGATTATTGTAACCGGATGCAAAATGCGTTAAATTGATGCTACAATCGACATGCGAGGGCACCTGTGGCTGGTGTTTTCTCCGCGATTCTCTTGCCCGAGTCTTGAGATACTCGAAGTTCGCCGTGGAGAGAAGGAGCTCGATTCGCTTCTGCTTGTCCGAATCTGGCTTCATGGCGGCAAAACCTTGCCAGTGATTGCTTGGTCGTTTCGTCTCGCCAGACATCTTCAGTGAAGACACCTTGAGAAGAGCTCGCGGATTTCTGAGGTAGGCCGAGAAAAAGGAACAAAATGAGAGCATGCAACGGTGAAGAAAGCGAGGAGAGGAAGGAGCTGGATGGAGGCAAGCAACCGACGACCCAGATGCCCACAGGCCCCACACAGCACACAGCCGCGACCCAGGTATGATGAGCGATGTCTGTTTCGCATACACCGCCGTCGCTCCAATCGCATCGAATCCAATCCGCGCCATCCAGGGCGATTAATCCATGTTATCGCAAACATGAAGGTAAGTTGCCTCCCCTCAGCAGGATACAGCGCTACCCCACAGGCAGTGATGCCGCCTACAGTCCAGTGACAACAATGCATGGGTTGGCAAATTGCTTGTGCGCTGCCTCATTGGGATGCGGACCTCAAGAGGGTATCTCGCGTTGTGGAAGTGACGGATTGGGAATGCGATCCAAAGGGTTCTAGGGCGGGACAAGCCCGGTTACGACACCCGCGCCGAGCCTTGCTTCAACCCCAATGTTTGCGCTGAAGTTCGATTGGCGGATGCCGTGGCCAGGTGAGGCGCGGCCGACCAACTCACAACTCAGGCAGCAGCGACTTGGTTACGCAGGTGACCGCTCACAGCTTCGACACTGCATAAGGTCTCTCCATCTCTCCGTCGACACCCGACACCTGACACCGGAGCATGGATTCATACACCGTACCTCCTCCCTATGTCATGTTTCCCTTCACAATGGCCAACCGTGAACATGATAGTTCCTCTTGGGTCTCCCGCGAGGATCAAAGGATGGCTCCGTGGTATCCAACCTTCGCTGCCGCGGTGAACGGCCAAGGCGACTCACCATTCTTCTCCCTTCTCCCAGCCGAGATCCGACAGCTCATCTACGCTGAGCTCTGGCGCAGTGATGATAGCGGCCTGTCGCGGCAGCACATTACGTGGAAGAACAACTCCTGGACACGTGTGCCCTGTATCACCGACCCCCTCGCAGAAGACGTCCGATATGCGAACTTCATGAACGCGGACCCTGGCTCTGACGAGAGGTCAACATGGTTGCATCGTCTGATGACAGAATGGACCATCCACTGGGAATGCGAAGAAGCGTACCTCAACCGAATCGCTGCGCCGAAATCGAGCTATCCGGGGGCGCTGTTGTCTTGCAAACGGATGCAAGTAGAGTGAAACTCTCAAGATTCCGTCTTTTTGAAGACTAACAAGTCTCCTTTGGCAGGTACCTGGAGTGCATGCCGTCCATCTGCAATCACGCAACCGTCATCTTCACCAACCTCATCGAAGCCGAGAATTATCTGACCCGCTATCCCCCAACTCTGCCAGAGTCATCGTCAGCGCAAAAAGGGGCGCAAACACCCGCCTCTTTTCGATCGATCGAGATATGTGTCCAGGCGACCACCCACCTCACAAGCCTCTACGCCGAGAAAGTCGTACAAGAGCGAGAAGGGAGATTGCATCCGATTTACAATGACTGCGTTACCATGACTGATAACCCTTGGGCCCGCGTCTGCGCCCATCTGGCCATGTATCAGAACCTCAACGATTTGCGGATATGGTTTAACTCTAGCTCTATCGATCTAAAGCCCTGGTACGAGCGTGTCGACGAGACGTCTATGTTCGCTGATCTTCTCAAGGTCCGGACCAAGAGTAAAGGCCGATTTGTTCTCGAGCTGCCCGAGATAAACACCGGGCGCGGCTGGCTTGGGACTAGTGCTCATGAAACGAGACAAGACCGCTTTCTGCAAGGGAGAATCCTAGAAGAGGCTCCCTTTACCATTATCAGAGGGCCAAGGCAGAACATGACGAGAGTACACATGGTGGGCTTGGGCTCTCTTTCATACCAGGCCCGGCAGGCCTTCCACGCTCGCACATTTCCCTCCCTCGCTGCCCCACTGATCATGGCTCCCCTGAGTCCATCAAGTGGCTAACAAGCGGGCGATCCAGAGCGAGCGATATCGGCACATGACCGAGACGGGCAGAGGGAATTGAGGAACGGGGCCTGTAATTCTTAGTTATTCAGAGTTGGGTACTGCTTGCGGGATCACGGACGTAGCAGCACTTCAGCGAAACCATCTCCATTCGGTAAACCTTGACCACATTGAGCCGGCACGTCAAGAACGAGGTTTATTGTACACTGCATCACATTTACAACCTCCTACATCAACCAGCCGCCCATCCTATCCACCTTCCAACCAACCCACCCACCAACCCACCCCCCATCCCATCTCCAACCTCAAGTTGGTACCAAACCCCTTGCCATCATGAATCTCTCATTCCAACCAAGGAGGAACCTCCACCAGCCTCATCCAAACCATCAACCGGTTCCAGTCCCTTCATCTCCCCCTTCACCAACAGGCATCGGAGGGAAAACAAACATGTACAACTTTCAGCTTCCCGACCTGCGCATCAACGAAACAAGCCAACAGCAACAACCCAGGGCGCGCGCGCATGCTTCAGCATCGCCATGGTCACCATCGTCATCAAGGATGCAAAAAATGAAGATCCTGAAGGAAAAAGAACCTGGTGATACAAAACTGACAACCCCAATCTCAAGCGAGAAAGGGATGTCAGATGTCCTCGTGAGAGGACATGAAGAAGAACAAGAAGAAATAAACATTATCGACTGGATGTTGCGTGACAATATCATGTCGAAGATGCTTCGAGGTAACGATCCCCGCTCTCTGATCCCCATGGATCGATGAAGTGTCGAAAAATAAAACCGTCGCAAGCGAGTGACGAGAAGTGGCTGTCGGATGTTGGCTATTGCCGCGCCGTCAACATGTCCAAAAATCTCAAAAAGAATAAATGACTGTGGTAAAAATAATGAAAGTCGTCGTTTGACCCGGAGGGTAAAGGTATCGAATGCCCCTCCCTCTCTTAATTCTTTCCTCTTCTCATAAACGCCGGTAATCCCACACCCATCCTGTCCGCCCGAACTTTTCCGCGCACGCGCAATGGCAAGAAAGCAATGTGTACGAGGTCCGCTCTTCTTCTAGTAAGCCTGGCCGGGAACGGGTCCGCGGCTCATGTTGCTAGGGCCGGACGGGCTCATCCGCCTGTTTGACATGCCGCTTGGGCTTTGGGGACGGCCCTGCTGCTGGTAGCGCGGGCCGGGGGATTGAGAGCGTTGGCCGAGGCCGGGGCTCATGCGGCCGCCGGGGGAGTTAGGGCGGTGGTCGTATGGGCTCATGGGACGTCCGTGAGAGGATTGCGCAGATCCGGGGCGGCCATATGGCGACTGAGGACGGCCGTGGGGACCGCTTGGCGGAGGGCCGTTCCGGGGACCCATGTTGGGATGCGGGGGGTAGCCGGGCCGGCTGGGATTGACAGGAGGGCCGCGAGGACCGCCTGGGGGAGGTCTCGGCTTCACGGGGCGGGTCGACAGGCAGGTGCGTGGGACAACGCCCTGCTGGGAGCGATCAAGACGGATGCAGAGAGCCCAGCCGTCGTCGTACTCGTGCAGGAGGCGGATGAGCTGACCGGCGGTGAGGCCCATTTCGTCATCCAGAGTCGGCTTGAAGTCGAGCGTCACGCGGTGCACGGTTGACTGAGGAGGACCACCTGCGGCGGCAATGGCGGCGGCGCTGGAGGAGGGGCCAATGGGCTGGCCGGGGGCAACGGAGTGCATGCTAAACTCGGTTCCTGCAGGGCTGGGCGGCGCGGGAGCTCCGGACATGGCTGGAGGCATGGGCATCGTCAGGTCAAGCGGACGTGGGAGATCCTTGCGGATAGAGGCCTTGCGGACGAGTCCAGCGGCAGCGCCAGTCGCCGCAACACCAGCCACGGCACCGGCAGCCACGGCGGCGCCGGTTGGGAACTCCTGACGGGAGCCATCAACCGGAGAAACCGGTTCAGGGGAGTAGCGAGGAGTTGCTGCAAGACCGACGTTCTTTTGCGGCGGAGTCGGGGGGCTGACAGGCCTGGCAGCCTCTCGCTCGGGCTCCTCCATGATCCGCTGGTTGTCGCCGAAGGGGTTAGACGGGGTCGCGCTCATGGCGGTGCCGGGGCGGCCCCATGCGTCGTTCGAGGTCGAGTTCACTGTCGGGCGCTCCCATGCGCTCGCTCCTGCGGGCTTGTGAAGAGGCGAGTTCTGTCCCTTAGGCTCTGCGCTGAGCATCATGTTGGCGCCGCGGCTGACTCTCCTGTCAGGGAAGGTGGGCAAGAACTGGGTGACAGGTCGCAGGCTGAGTCGCGGCGCATTGGTGGGCGTGCGGATAGCAGCGCTGTCGGCGAAGGGGTTGATGGGGCCGTTGATCTTCTCGTCTTCCACTGCCATTCTCCTATTCTCGATCTGCTTGCGCCTGCGGTTGAAGAAGAACCATGCCAACACAAACACACACAGCACTCCTGCCAGAACACCGATGACAATACCCGCCGTCATGACATTGTTGTTGTCCCGTTGTGTATCCACCTGAGCTTGGGTAGTCGCAGAGCCGCGAGTTCCGCTGGCTGTGGTAACCTGGTCCGCGAAGGCATCCTCAGTTGTTGCGGGCGCTGTCGAAACTGCTCTCGTTGTAGACGGCGCAAGGGCCAATGTTGTGTCACTGACTCTCTCCGTCTCCTTTGGAATAAATGCCGTGGGAAGCGTCGAAGTCTCAAAAGCATTGGCCTCCTGTGGTCTGGGAGGCCTTGAGGCGTTTGCGGCCCTCACTGTCGTCGTCCTGGTGGTGGCATCTGCCGTGATCAGCGTCCTGGCCGTTGTCGTCGCTCTCGTTTGCGTCTGTCCAGCCGTGACGGTCTTGACCACAACCGTTGTGGTCGTCAACGGCTCATCGACGGCGAAAACCCTTCCTAAGGCGCTGGTGACCGAATCCCATCCTTGCGCTACTCGCGCCACGTGCGGATACATCGTGAATTCCTCGCTTCGGTGTAAGTAGTAAGTTTCCCTTAATTCCTTCAAAATCCTATCGCATTCGTCCTGCTGCTAGCGTCGTAAACCGGTGTGTTGGTCGAATCGAGATATCAATCGGAATACTTCGATCGATATTCGGTGAAAAGGAATGTGGTACTGCTGCAATACTTTTGCGCAGGATAATCGTGTAAACGAAGGGAAGGAGGTCGGAATGTCAAGAGAATGTAAGAGTGAGAGTCGCCGTTTCAAGCGCTCATCACGGTCAAAAAGAATGACAGGGTGGGATTCGACACCAGTTGACGACGTCGTCTTCCACGAGAACGAGGTGTCGGGAGAAGGGGAGGAGGTGTGGGAAGGAACGGCGGCACGGCGGGATCAAGACGAACAAGCCCTGGTCGCAGGAGAGCGGCAACCGTGTGCTGAGCTGCGAGAGCAACGGGGTGCAGGCAGCCCACTGCAAAACCACCGCCCGGACCTGGGGAGGGGGGGGACAGACGGGGATCATGGGCGTGGGCTGTGCGCCTCTATCCATCCTTCGCCCTGACCTCATTTCTCACGGCGCTGTTTCTCTCATCCGACCCCTTTCTGTCCCTCTCGAAAGTCTCCGTTTGTCTCTCCGCGAGCCACATCCGCCACGGCATCGCAGACATCAGATTCTAATCGGCGGCGGCAACGGCTCGCCATCGAGGGGTAACGAGACCAGAGCACAACAGGCGCGCGACTCTCATCCAGTCGAAGCGGTGGGAAGGGCTGTTGTGTCCCAGTCGTCTCCGCCGATCCACGAGGTTTCCCAGCGCAGGGGCCCCATGCGAGCGCCATTTCAGGAACCAGGGATTTCTGATTGGTGGGACTGTGGACCCTCAAATTAGCGAGATTGTCAACAGGGGTTATTATTGGCTATGGGTGTCGTCAGATGAACAGGGGTATATTGACCTGTGCTGACCTTGACTTTTTCTGGACTGCACACCCCTTCTTCGGCTGCTTCTTATTTTCGCAGCAACGAGCCCTCTTCTGTCATTGAGTGCTTGTCGGTTCGGCCGTTGCGACCTCGCCTGCGGCCAGAGAGCTGACACATGCGGTGAGAATTTCACTCTGCATATAGATGAACTCGGAGAGATTTCTCGCCATCAACATCGTGCTGAGTAGCCACGAGCTCCTCAGCTCCTCATCTTCATCGTGGGATGAGCATGAACATCAATAGCTCGCTGAGGGCACATTGACTGGCTCCGCAAGCGTCATGCACATCCTAGCAACGAACTGATGGACCGCAAACCTGGAAACGGCTAGCGAAAACCCCTCTTGAAGCCCAACATGATCGTGCCATCACCTCATCTTCCACGCAGAACGCGTTCATGCAGTTTGCCTGGCTCAGCCTGCACAGGCGATGTGTTCCTCATAAGACCCGCGGAATATAGCCGTCGGCACAGCATGAATGATCACCGAAGAAAAAACCCGGGATGATGACCACGACCACGGCAACTCGCAATGCGGGGTTCACGCTTCAGATTGAAACAGCGTTCTCTTCTCATTGCCCAGAGCCGGCAGCGCGGAAAAGACCAAGCGGAGCCCACGCCCGCTGCTGAAACACTGGTTCGCGGGTGTGGAGTGTGGAGACCGCCCATTTTTTGCTTCTTCAGCCCAGCGTTATCACTATCTCTTATCGTAATTTTCCCGCCTCGGCGGCGCGTTCCAGGTTGTTGGTGATGCGAATCTTTATCTTGCAAACAGCCTTGTCCGCGCTGGGAAATTGCGCAGACGTGGACAAACCTGGTTCGTGATGTCTCTGTGCCCCCTGCGGAAGCGCTTGTGTCACGTCAGGAGCACGCGTTGGCAAAGACAAAAAAAAACAGAACGCCAGGCCGTAAGAGTTTGAGTTTGTCGCGCCTGGTTCGCGCAACGCACACAATAGGGGCCCCATGCTGTCCCGACGGAGCGGTGAAGGAAAAGTGTTGTCTTGACAGTCCAGCGCTGAAGCCGCGTTTGCGGTGGTCACCGCTCTGAGATCAGCACAAGGTTGTCGAATGTCGTCCGATGTAGGTGCAGCCCCCCCTGTTGATTCTCTTGAGTGTGGAAACGCCACACTTTGACGAAGAGCAGGCAGCCATCGTCACGAACACAGCTGTCCAGGGACATCGAGGGATGGCTGAAATGTTATACCGCTGGGGGGTCCGTCGGTTGAATACGAAATTCCCGACTGGTTATGGCAGACAGTCCTGATAGCTTCCTACGAGTATATTTAAGAAGACTGACAAAGAGCTGTAGGCTATTGCTCCAGACTTGTCAAAGGGAAAACTCCAGGGTATCAAGCATGTAGAAACTTCAATTGCGCTTACCCTCTCGCAGACCCGTCTTTCCCCACGGGCTACGACTAAGCTTTTGTGGTCTCCCAACGGCGTTGCCCTCTCCGTCTTCGCCGCCAATTCGCTGTCTCGAGGACGAATGTCCAGCTTGTTTTGCGGGTCAATTCTCCCCTGTCATCCGATATCCTGCATCTGCTAGGCCGTGAGGCAGTGCCCTTGATCAATATCGACGAAGATTGCCACGAAAGCATCCTCGGTAGGTTCCCCCTCCCTGCCGAGACGGTCGGTACCTTGGCCCTATTCCAAGATGGCCCGGCGTGAGTACATTTGATGGTTTGCTCCCCTGCCCTGCCCCCAACTTCCCCAATCATGTGAACTCCTCGACGGGTCATGGCCTCGAGAGGTGCCCTACCGTCCACGTTGAGTATGCCCGTACGATCCCGTTTGCTCCCAGTATTGCTGTTGGTTTTGTTGATTCTGCGGGTGGTGCTGCAGGTGGTGCTGGTGTGGTTGCTGTGGTTGCTGAGGTTGATGTTGATGCTGCTGGTGTTGAGCTACCGCACCGCTATGCTGCTGCTGCTGTCCATATTGGGGGCCTCCATAATAGTTCGTGGTGGAGTAAGCATTTGCCTGGGGGTTTTGAGCCGCTACTCCAGGCCAGGCCGGGTTTGCCTGGGGGGTTTGGGTCGCTACTCCGGGCCAGGCCGGGGGGACCGGCGTTGTTGGCACGGCAGACTGTCCGTACTGATACTGCTGGCCCTGGTTCTGAGTCTGGCCCTGGGCTTGGGCTTGAGCCCACGCCTGGAAGGCAAAGTTGAAGTTGGGCGTTGAGGGCGGAGGCGGAGGCGTAGGGAAAGCAGTCGGCCAGGGAGCCTGCGCCGGCGGAGGGATCGGAGGTGCGCCAAAAGATGGCGGGGCCATCTGAGTGTTCTGAGCGACAGTAGTGGGTGGATGTGGGAGAGGTTGCCCAGCCGCAGGAAATCGATTATCTTGGCCACTGTCCCCGCTCCCTCTCCGTGAGCCAAATTTCCGGTCTCCTCCGCGATGAAAGCCACGGCCACGCCCGCGAAAGTCTCCTCGGCCACCGCGGCGAGAGTCATGATTGCCGTGGCTGAAGCCACCCCGAGGCTGGGTGAACTCTGGCTTTGGAGGCAGCGAGGGAACAGACGCACCCAGCGCGAATGTAGACGGGCGAGAGAGCGGCTTGTAGGGGCCATCATCGTCATCGTAGTTCAGAATTCCACCGCCACCAGAAGGCTCTTGACTAGGCTCGTTTTTATTGCGGGCATGGGGCGGCTGATCGCGGCCTCCACGACCGGTTTTCCCGCCACGCTTCTTCAACTTTTGCTGCCTCTTAAACTCTGCCTCCTTTTCGTCATCTGAAAACTCCATCTCGTCCGCTCCGACCTCTTCGTCGTGAAGGTTGCTCGCATCAGTTCCCTTCGTTTGCTTCAACGCCTGCGTAAAGGCATAGACAGCATGGTCTACTGAGTAAAACAGCTGCGTTCCGACCTCCAGAGTCTCTTTGGCCTCCTCTTCAGTTGCGAATCGGAGAATGTACACTGGACTCCTAACATTTCCGAGAATATCGGTCAGAGCACCAACAATCGTTCGGTCTTCCTTGCAAAGCACGGAGGTCCTTTCCAAAACCTGGACCTCGCCTGGGTTTTGCGACTTGATGACAGCTGTGTTCTCCACAATGAACTGGACGGTTCCGAGTGGCTCAATCTTCATGTCGGGTGTGATGGTAACATCAGGCTTGGGCAGGACATCCTCGGCGACTTCGTTCTTCGTCCGAAGGGGAGCTGCAGTATTTTTGCCAGACCTGCCGGATTCGTCGTAACCATCCTCCTCCATGAGCAATCGTGCAGTTTCCTCGATCCCAAGCAAGGTATAGCCCCCTTCATCTTCCGAGTCCTCCGAGGAGCTATCTGAGCTATCGGACTCTGACGAGCTCTCATACGGCGATGAGTCCACCTCCCACTCTGGGTGTTCACCTTCTTCAGCTTCGCCATCTTCCACCTGCTCGTGTGCCTGCGTCTGCCCTTGTTCGTTGCTTGGGACGGAGCCCCCCGGTCCGGGTCCGCCGCTGTCGGAGTGCATCGCAAGCGCTGCCTCGAGGGCGTCCGTGACACCTGGACTCGGTGGTGCAATTAGAGTGTTGCTCGTGTCCACGTTGTTGGTTTCGTCCTCCTTTGCGGATGTAACGTTCTCATTGACATCCACCTCCATCGTGTCGGCATCAGCCGCAGTCCCGACCAACCCCTTTGGCTCAGCGCTCTTGTCGGCCTTTGCTGTCTCGGTGAACCCAGCAGGGGATGCCTTGTCCTCATCTGTACTCTGATTCTGCGGCTCTCCGGGTTGTGCGCCGCCGTCGCCACCGGCAAGCAGTTGGGCCTCGCCGCCAAAGCTTGCGGCGACAGCGAGTAGGTCGGGCGCGAAGTTTTGGGCAGGTAGCTGCTCGTTAGGTTTCGCCTGGCCAAGGCCGGGGATCTGGAACGGTTGGTCGGTCATTGTGTCAGGGTCAGTTCTTGTCCTCGTCGTTGTGTCCCTGACCCACGATGCGAGCGAGCGACGACCGATCGCAAGTTCGAAACTGGGAAAGTTATCGGATGGTTTATTTCGGAACTAATTCAGTTAGAGTTTATGCTCCAGAAAATATTTTAAAAGCCCTCAGACAAAGTGAAGGGAACAAGCTTTGCAGAGAGCAGGATGCGGTTGTCTGAATGCTCAAGAAAAAAAAAGACAATCGATAGAGGTCGAAAATCGAGATGGTGGGGTTAGAACATGCATGGATCCACTATTCCTGCGGGAGGGCTATACCCGTTACAGTTAGCGGCTACAGGGGTCCGAAGCTCTTTTCGCGAAGTGGGACATGTGGAAGCAGTTGCAACGACGACATCATCGTCAATCCAACCGTCGAGCGTTCGAAGGCATTGGGCATTGTGCTCAACCACCGACGCTATGCCACCACCATCGCAGGCGCCGCAGCCTGCGCAAGCAGCGAGGGCCAAAGAATTTGTACATCCTTCAGCAAAACATGCAAAGAAACAGTGAGCAACAACATCGGAAGTCGCGGGGAGAGTTCTTGCAAGAGAGACGTGAGCTGACCGGGAATACTTGAATGACAGAGCTGTTCGCAACACCTTCGCAATCGAACCCATATCGGCGTTTTACATCTTCCTGGCAGCAAGCATCACCGCTGCGTTGTTTGCCCCGATACAGGACTGCGACGAGACGTTCAACTACTGGGAGCCCACACACTATTTGAGCCATGGCTACGGACTTCAGACATGGGAGTACTCCCCTGACTATGCGATCCGCAGTTGGCTATACATTTCGTTCCACGCAATTCTTGGGAACTTTCGCCGAATGCTGCCGCAGTCCAACAAGGTACGATGGCTCCTGTTGGGACCGCAGCGATGGCACTTAATGCTGACTGGAGCAGGTTGCCGAGTTCTACTTCGTCCGGTACTCGCTTGCCTTTTTCTGTGCTCTCTGCCAGACGTTGATGTGGAAGGCCATCTGCCTCGCACTCAACCCACGTGTAGGACTGTTCTTCATCGCTGCCACCGTGTTCAGCCCCGGAAATTTCCACGCCAGCGGCGCCTTCCTCCCCTCCAGCTTTGCCATGTATACAGCGATGCTAGGTGCCGCAGCATTCATCAACTGGCGCGGTGGTATCAAGACATCTATGGGCATGTTTTGGTTCGCTGTTGGTGGAGTGTTCGGCTGGCCCTTCGCCATCGCCCTGTGCGCCCCATTCGTGTTCGAGGAGGGCATCTTCGCCCTGTTTAGCGATAAGGAGCGCTTCTTCGAGGCGGCCATCCGGGTTTTCCGTGGTGTCGTCGCTACCTTTGTTCTCGTTGTACGTCTTAGTCCCCAAAAATCATGTACCTTCATAGCGAGTGCTAAGATTTCAAGTTCTTCGATGTCGCCGTCAATACCTTCTTCTACCGCAAGGTGGAAGCAGTTTCCTGGAATATCGTCAAATACAACATCTTCTCATCTACCGGCGGCCCCGATCTCTACGGCACCGAGCCGTGGGATTTCTACTTCAGAAATCTGGCGCTGAACTTTAATCTTTGGTTCGTCCTTGCGCTCCTGTCAATGCCCCTATTCTTCTTCCAGAAGATCTTCATGCGCTCGGCCACCGAGACCTTTCAGTCCGGCCTTCGCACACTGGTCTTCCTCTCGCCATTTTACATGTGGCTCGCCATCTTCTCTCTGCAGCCACACAAAGAGGAGCGCTTCATGTACCCGGCATATCCGTTCCTAGCTCTCAACGCAGCCTTGGCGATCCACACGCTCCTCACGTTCTTCGGCAACGCCGACCCCAGGACGCTGGTTGGCAAGATCCCAGCCAAGCTCAAGCTGCTCGTCGTATCACTGGCGCTCCTACTCTCAGTCAACGTCGGCCTCGCCCGTATCTGGGGTATCTACACGGGCTACTCTGCGCCGTTATCCATCTACCAGCCGCTCACCAGTCTTGGCGGACACGGTGATACGGTCTGCTTCGGCAAGGAGTGGTACCGCTTCCCCAGCTCGTACTTCCTCCCACGCGATATGCACGCCAAGTTCATCCGCTCCGAGTTTCGCGGTCTCCTCCCCGGCGAGTTCTCCGAGGCCCGCACCGGCTTCGGCTTCTGGAGCGGCACCTGGCTTCCTACCATGGGTCTAAACGACCGGAACGAAGAGGATATGGGTAAGTATGTTGACCTGAGGTCGTGCGTGTTCCTGGTAGACACGCAGTATCCCGAACAGCAAAAGGAGCTCGGTTGGAAGCCACCACCGAACGAGCCTGACTTTGTTGCGGATACCCAGCACTGGGAGGAGGTGAAGTGCGTGCCTTTCTTGGATGCGAGCAAGACTTCGTTCTTGGCGAGGGCGCTGTGGGTTCCGGACTGGGAAGTGATACCAGAGAGATATAGGAGGAAGTGGGGAAGACACTGCTTGCTGAAGCAAAGAAAGTGATGTGAATGATGGAAGGGGAATGTTGATACGTCAGGATATCAAAACTACATAATTGAGGGGTATTGGTCAACGGTAGGCAAAAAAAATTGGTTGCACTATTCAAAGTTGCATATGACATCAAACGACAGATGAACCCACGTGTCGGTATCAGAGGATAAACTCTGCCCGGGTGAAAAATGGGGCAATCTAGTTAGTAGCCAATATAGAAAGAAGAACGCAAACCGAAACCAACCTGGATCCAAAAGCAATAATTCAGCGCTATGTCATTCATCCCCGTCGTGACCATATGTAATAACAAGTGATAAAAACACTGTTGCCTCCCAGAATATTTCAAAATCATGATGTATTATCCAACCCGAGCCCTCATCAGTCACCAATGCTCAACCCGACAAGGATTCGAATCCCCATTCTGATTTCTCAAGCAATCCAAACAAGCACCGAGCTTCCACTTCCACGCTCTGCTAATCTCCCAAGAGAGTTTCTGTGCCATCTGGACCTGGTCATTGTATGCCATCGCACTGCAATTGCACCGCGTTCGACTGCAAGCCTCAAACCTGAGCACTGGCTTGTCACTCGCCAAAGCGGCAGCCTCCGTCGCGCGTTTGATAATGGAGGAGAAGGAATCCGTCTCGTACTGCGCCCGCCAGGGACACAGATTGTTGATATCCAGAAAGGCGAGGTAGTTCCCCATGGCGATGGCTGCGTTGGGACAGGTGAGTTTCATGTCGGCGGGCTCTCCGCTGTAGTTGTCTAGCAGACGAGTCACCTCGGTAATAGGCGCCATTAGGGCATTGTGCATATCGCGGCGAAGGCGCGCCTTGCGCTTGGCGATCTCGGCGTGGATGTCATTCCCGGTCCGGAGGAGTCCGTGGTCTGGGGGGATAGGGAGGTCGAGACCGAACTCGGTTTCGCCTTTGAGCTGCTGCCGGTGGTTGAGGATGACCTCCCAGCTGAGTTGGAAGAAGTGGGTGGGGAGGTCTAGAGCGTAAGCGACGAGGAGGAGGTCGCAGAGGCGATCGATGGAGCCGTACTCGGATGAATTACGAGCTTCGATGGCGCGGTTGAGCCAGATTTCGCCCTGGGGGCGGAGGGCGGGGGCGCAGTCGTACTTGTCGACGAGGAAGGCTAGGGACAGGAGAGTGGCGGTAGAAGGGAGCAGCGGGACGGCCTGAGAACGGAAGTGGATTATGTTGGCGAGAATGGCAAACACGTGGCCATCGTCTTCGTATAGGAGGAGGGGAAACGGTCGAGGGGAGTCCACGGCGTTGAACGCCTTAGCTTCAGCCATCGAGCCGGACAGCATAGCGGCGAGGACTGGGCTAGCGAGGCATAGCACTGACGACGAGACGCGGAGGCTGACTGTGTCGGATGAGTTCCGAGGGTCGCTGCTGCTGGTGGCGGGCCCGGCAGGAGCCATGAATGGGCTTACGCTGTGTTTTGTCAAGGCGCTGCACACAGTTTGGGGAGAGGAGAGCACAGGGGACATCTGCCCTCCATCGAGCCGGGGTTGGGAGACGGGATTGTGAGGTCCATCTTGCTGCCGCTGCTGCTGGGGCTGTCCTGGAAAAAGCAGCAATATGTCGCCCCTGGGGTCTATAACTTGGTATGTGGTCGTCTCCATGCGAGCTTCCTTTCGACGATGGTTGGATGCCTTGAGCGAATGAGTGGGAGATGGAAGCGGTGGGAAGGCCGGTTGAGAAGGGTTATCAGACCTAACAAGCCATGTTCGTCGTCGGGAGGTAAAAATGGGTTCGATGTTGATAGAATCTGAGAAGTGAACATTAAAGTGAAAGGGGAGCCAGATTTTGGGGGTCGAGTCTCAAAAAGTGCACATTTGATGGATGAGGTGAGGGGGCGCTCCTTCGTACCAGCGTTGGTGCCCGACCTAATCGGGTGGCCGCAACCGCGCACCGCATGCAAGAGGAGCTGATCTTTGAGGACGACATGCAGATTGGACGGTGCCTGGAGAGGGCAGATTCCCAAATGGCTAGTGAGAAATGAGGCGCATTTGCCCCAACCCCCGTGACAGCAACGGTAGTGACGCATTGGCGGTTCTTGCCATTGGGGCGAGTTTCAAAGCTCTGCACCCAACATCAAATCGGGTTCCAATCGACACGCCCAATGCTCCGCTTTCATTCAACAACACGGAAGCGAACAATACGATTGTTGTTGATATTCCCTTTGCTTGTTGAGTTTCGTTTATTCATCTTATTTTGCAGCTTTCCACTTTTACACTTTTAGTTATGCTTGGCCGATAGTTTGCTCGCCTCAACACCCAGCTGCAAATTCAGCCCGAGCCAGAAATCAACACCCACGAGTTTGAACCTTCAACTAACAGCTAAATTCCAGATCCCATCCCCGTCCAACCAACATCCAATCTCCATCCTCACTCCCACGCATCATACTCCTCCATCAGCTTATTCTCCATCACCCCCTCGGGAAAATCCCTCTCCCCCAAGTGCGTCGTATGCGCCCACGGCTTCAGCGCCAGCTCCTCCTGAATCGTACCCGCAAAGCACCGGCTCCATCCGCCCCTCGGGAACGCCTTGTTCACGTCGACCCTCGTGTCCGCATGCACAATCCCGGCAAACTTGCCCACGTTATCATAGATCGTCGCCAGCTGGATGAGCTGCCCGAGGAACGTCAGCTTCCCGACGGTTCCAAGGTCTTGGTGGCGGATGATTGCCTCGCAGACGGCTTCGGCTTGGGATTGGGTTGCCTTTGCCGCGGAGGCATCCGAGGGGTGTTGCAAGAGGTCGAGGGCGAGGATTCCTCCGTAGAACTCGAAGGAGAGCTGAGTGGCGTGGAGATGGTCGTGGGTTGTGCCAATGTCGTGGAGGAGGCAGGTGAGGGCGAGGGTGGAAGGGGAAAGGGTGGAAGCAAACTCGGGGAATTGCTGATGGAGGATGACGGTGGACCAGTAGTACACGCGCATGGAGTGGTTGTAGGTTTGGTGAGGGAGTTTGGACTTTGCGTAGGACTGGACGCGGGCGACGAGGGGGTCGGAAGAGGGGAAGGGGATGTTCTTTGTGAGGATGGTGGTTGGTTTGTGGAGATAAGGCTTTCCCTGAAGGATGGCGTTTGCGTCGGCAGGGATGGCGGTCCAGCCATGGAGGGCGACTGTGTCGACTGGGGAAGACATTTCTGCGGTAAGTCGGGGTTGGGGGGTTGTGTCCAGAGATGACAATGTTTGGTGATGAACTGGCTAACTCCAGTGTTTTCTGCTGCGTCCGTTGATGGGATCACACAAAATCCAAAAATCAGAGGCTATGTTATATACACCAATTGCTCGTCAGTTGATACATCAGCGTTTGTCATCAGCGACGTCACGTCGTTCTCCGTCGGTTTCCCCTCGGTGTTCGGGCTGAGCAGCAAAACCCCAACTCCTGGGTGGAATGCAACAATCAAACAGTTCCACGGAATTTGGACGCAGATTCGACATTCAAATCCGATGCTCGTGATACAAAGTCGGGGACTAAATCGTCTAATTGCTACGTCAGCTTCCCCGGACTGCAGTGCGCTTACTAAACAGGGGAATTGCGCAAAGTGTTGGGGGAACTTCTCCGCGGAAAATTTTCCATGGCTTGAACGTAGTAACGATTTGACTGTCGTAACCATGACCTGAAAACTTGAAGCGGGTAACCGAAGGCTTGAATTTCGATGCTTGGGGCTTGTTGAGCTTTGAGTCATCTGTCTCAACTACCTACCTCAGCAGATTTGGGAACCTTCAAGCTAGTGCAATATACCTAGTGCACGGATAGCTTTTCTACAAGATGTAAGCTTCCGGGTCTAGGTACCGTATAGACTCGGAATACTGGCCTTTACTCTTACCATGTACACGCCTTAAGAGCTTTATCAGCAAGCTTCCGCAAAACATCAAACGCCCCGTACACGATAAGAAAGCCATTGAGCTTACCAGGTAAGGCCTTTATGAAGGCCTTTACGCGGGTACCTTATGCAATTAGGCCAGTCTGCGGTCTTACGAGGCCGCGCTGATAAAAGCTTTTAGGCGGGGGCGTGCACAGGGTCTAACAGACCGGTCGCTTCTGTTACCAAAGCGGTCGAAGAACACGAACGATGAAGAAGCCTCATATGGAGACAATGAGGGAGAAGACGAAGACGGTCCGACTTGCAGCAGTCGCCTTGTATCACTACACTCCAAGCCAATGTGGTAGAGGTGTCGCAGGGACAATCTCTTGGCGAGGCTATTGAGAGGCGTGTTTGGGCAGCCTCCAGGATCATGGAGTGGGCAACATTTCTTCTGGGTCGGTCTCAGGCTTGCGATGGAGAAACCTCTCCTCTCCGAGACCCAATACCACAAGCGGACTGTTCGACAGCTTCCCCCAAGCATCGACGAATCCTGCTGCCCGACAATGATGCGCATCCCGGACGACACAGCGCCTACCCCCCTCCGCCCCTTCAACAACCGCAACCCAAAGGCGACCGAGTACCGCCGCACCGAAAACCCATCAAATCGGCATAAACTATTTCGGCAAACAACTTCGGCATCCAAGAATCAAGGTTACGCACAATACCTAGGGACCTTATCAAGGTAAGTTTCGAGAAGCGGTAAAGTTTTGAGGTAAACCTTATCCCAATCATGCTCTGTCACACGATATAAGGTAGGTAAAATGGCGAACTGTACGCACCACATCTCGTTCCTCCTTTTCTTCTTCTCAGGTCCACCCACCATGCACAAGAAACAATCCCTTACGCTGCCGCCCACCGCATTCTAAGCCGTACACGCGCACGCCGCGCACAGCCAAATTAGAATCTACAATGCACAAAGGCGAACCTCCGCCGTATTCGAAAGCCCCAAAGGCTACACGTGCGAAGAAGCCATCTGCCCAAAAGCCCCTGGTACATCGCCTTCTCGCTCGCTTTGGGCTGTACCGAGGACCACCACAGACTCGGCCTGAGAGCCACAGAGACGTACTGGCCCCGAGAATCAGCGAAGCGCCAGCTCAGAGACGCACAGAGGCAACGCACACAGCGCCGGTTGAAGCGGAACTGCCCAAGCCAAAGTTGGAGGAGATCTCACCAGAGTCGGAGCCAGAACCCGAGGACGAGCGTGCGCTCAAGCAATGCCGTCGATGCACCCGTCTCTTCTACCATCCCATCAGCGCCTCAGACCCCTACAGCCTCAGGATGTGTGGACGTCGCCATCCCGGTAAGCAACCCAGTCATCACTTCCCATATATACCTACGTATCACCTAATACCGGCTGCTTGTGGACGCGCTAACCATTGCTCTCCAACTCAGGCCAGTACCGCAAACTAGGAGATATAATTAACGAGAGGGGAGAAGGACCCATGTGGGCATGGGAGCCACATTATTCCGTGTCTCCAATGGTTTGGGATTGTTGTCTGACCGAATCAAAAGCACACAATAGAAGTTGTTCGGTCGAAGATCGAGCCACGTGGGAAGATATAGATCACGGGTGTGTCGCGTCTGCCCTAGATCATATTTGCAGAGACGAAGATGTCACGTTGAGGTCCGGTAGAGGGACGCATGCAGACGGCATGCTTTGGATGGACCTAAAGCAGCACGGGGATCGAAACACAAGGTGGGGAGTGTGGTAAGGTGTAAAAGTCTGGCCCTCACCGGCTTATCTATGGGAGAGCGGATGGGATCCCGAGTTCTGCAATGTGTCCCAGCTGTGGGTGTAAAGTATACCGAATTTGGAAGCCCTAGAGTCCAGGAAATAGAATGTCGAGTTCATCCACGAACAGGAGGTACAGCAACATCACAAAGGACGGGATATCGACAGTTGATACTTGGATATCCCTTTGGGAGGGATATAAGAGAGCCCCATAGAGACAAAGAGAAACACACCTCAATGAATAGGGGCGACGCACTGAAACCCCCTTGGTCACCGCAAACCAAAGCTCCGCCACCCACACTCACTTCCCCTTCGCCTAGAGTGTGGCGTTCCTGCGCAAGTCTCCATTGCAACCATACCACACCCTTCAAACACGCACTCACACCCACCAAACCTCCTGGCCAAGGTAGAACCCCTCACAGTAGCCTGCGGCACAGCACTTCCGTCCGGGACAGCAAGGACAACACGTATCATTATATTGAATTATTCTCATTTCCCACCACTCCTCAACCAACCCTACCTAACTGAATCCCAAAATGATTACTACCTACTTCCCATCCCACCAACCATGATAGTACATCAAATCCCACCCCGGTTACTCAACCGCAGCCAGTCAACCGCAGGTAACCTCCCCAAATATCAAGTGATGAGTACAACAACTCCCCTTTCAATGATGATAATGATGATGATGCCAATCAACACACACCCACACATGATACCACTACTCAGCAACGCGTAGCAGGAGGGTAGTAATAATAACAACAAAACCACCGCCCATAAGACGCAACAACGCCAACTGACTCCTTCTGCATGCCCCGTCTTGCCAACAATTCAATGATGATGCGGCGTGCGTGTACGTGACGGCTAGCTCCCCCTATTCTTCTTTCCAGCCCAAAAAGACAAAAACCTTGATCCCTCCCCTCAGAGCAACTAGTGAGGTAGTAGTGCTCGATTTTCACTCAATGTAACCTTGGTATCCCTTTTTTGCCCATTGGGCAATGCGCCGACGTTTTTTTGGTGTGGCCAGTTCGCGCATTTCGTTTCATGTTCCCGTCGCCCCTTTTTCATTTTGAAAATCTCTCCGCTTTGGGAAGTTGCGGAGCTATCCCGTCCAACTTAGTTTTCTTCTTCGGCCCGTCTTTTCTTCAAGTCGTGATGGTGGTTTTTGGCATGCAGCTCATTTCGCTACGCACTTGCACTTTCCAACGCATTGCGGGTTGGTGTCGCAGCGCAGCGGCTCTGTGCTCCCCTTGACGCAGGCGCATGCCGTCTTGCACATGCTGGTGAGGGTGGACGGGTCGCATTGCAGCTCTGTGCCCCAGGCGGCGATGGCTGCGGGGGAGGCGAGGTCTTCTGTCCCGATGGAGGCCAAGTCGGTGTCTTCTGCTACCGGGGCGGCCAGGGAGATCTGGGAGAAGAGGAGAAGGGCGCCGACGGCGGCGGAGCGGAGGATGAACTGGGGGATGAGGTCAGTGTTGGTGTTTCATCATTCAGGTGTTTATGAGGAGGCTGGAGCGGATGCAGATGCACAGTGCGGGAGAGGAAGGCGGTGGAAGTATCTTGTGGAGTGCAGCGACCCGAGGGACTGGGTGAGGGGTTGGGGAGGACAAGAATAGAGACAGAATGACGAGCGTAGGAAACATGACCCATCAGGTTCACAACGTACCTTCATGGTTGGATGTGAAGAGTTGGATACCGCCACTGGTGGACTAGTTGCGAAAGAAGAGGCGAGAGGCGAGAGGCGTTCGACTCGAGAGTAATATGACGGCGATTGAGGTTGAAGCTCGTGGACGACGATCGCTGGAGGGGGTTGATGATCTGTCGGTGTAATAAACGTCTGTGGGTGCGATGATCGCCTTGCTCTTATAAGTATCTGGTCGCTGGAACCAAGGTGTGCAAAGGATCAATTGTCTAGCGTGGGCGTTGTAACCCTCGGTGTCATATTCCGGGCATCTCGAGCGTGGCGTGTCGTAGCGAGAAGGAAAGGAGGTGGCCGGGTCTGGATCTGGATGTGGATGGGAGACGGCGACGGAATTGAACCAGGGAAAGGGCGGCGATGGAACGATGGAACTGACACCCGGACGAGCTATTCGAAAGTAGAAGGAGGGAAAGGGGTGCCCAGTGAGTGCCCACCCTGCAAGTTTAATGGGATCGAGTGACAGGTCTCAGTGCAAACGAAAGAAAACCCAACTCCCGGAATGCGTCGGTGGCCTCGCTGCAAGGGAATGCGACGTACAAGTACGATTCGGGCGGGGGAGGGATCGGGGTGGTGGGTAACCTGGACCCTGGGAATGGTCGGGGTAAGGGGGGGCCGCTAGCAAAGAAGGCCGACGCAAATGGCAGAACGCCTGATTGTGTGTTCCTGGTGGGTGTGGTTGCAGCGTGTGCGTATCGTTGGCAGCTGTGTCTCGGGTGGGAATGGTGGCCAGCTCGGAGTGCGGACTGCAAAAGGGGCACCGGGCGGGCGGTTTCCTGCTGATCAGAAAAAAGGGGGCGGTGGGGGTGGTGGGCAACGTGACCGGTAGCAATGAAAGGAAGCGAAGCTGGTAGTGATTAAGTGGCAATTACCATGGCCTGCGCGCCCACCCAAAGTCGGCCGATCAATGGATCGGGTTGCTATTCTCTGATTACGGAGCGCCGCCTAGGCATCCCGGCTTGGGCGGCGGGGGAGCCGTCATCTTTCTTTCTTCCGTTCTCGATTCGTACCCAGCATGGCACGAATGGCACGCATATGCCAGGCGAGGGGCAGCCGAGGGGCAGCCGATCCACCGCATCCGTGTCGGTGGTAATATGTCGATGCTGGGGGGGCTATAATATGGCTCTTTGTAAGCTTGAGCTTTCAGCCGGCTCGGCCAATGAAACCGTGTGTCTCAGACGGCTACGCCAGAACAAAACATCTGGAAAACCACATCGACGGAGTGCCTTGGTGGCAGGGGGTCAAAGTCTACGCCGCCCGCTACAAGATGAGGGCATGATAGTGGCCAACGCTCGGCTTGTGCAAGCCGTCGAATGGGCCGCCGTCCCGGGGCTGGAGAAGCTTGGACGGACTTTGAGCTGATGGGCCTGCCCGCCCGTTCTGTAAGATGGTTGGTTGCCCCTATAGTGCTCGTTAATTTACCCGTTTCACCCGTCCACTCGACCTGAGAAATCGCATATTAAGTACCCACCACAATGTCTCGCCGACACACCGCGCCCGCATTCCCAAATCTTGGAGTTCCTGAGCATTGTACGACCGACCCGTTAGAGCAGCGGGAATGCATGTCTTGGGAGCTCCGGCCGCTTTCCTCGACTCGTTGGTTGCGGAACAAGTCGAAAGAAGTGAATGTCCTGTTTCTATTAATACTGCACCAGCAAGAAAAACCGGGAAGAGTCTTACTCGCTAATAACCAGGCGCTTTTCGGGATCGAAGGTTTGCCACTTGCACGATTGTCGGCTGCGCACAGCATCACCAAGCTCTCGTAGCCGAGTTGATGCGGGATGCTGTGCGACAGCCCGGCGGGAGACATTGTACGACCAAGCCGCATCCCGGGTCGACGAAGCTGCAAGTCTGCCGTCCGAGTCTTGGGTCAACAACATGAGCGAAACCTGATGATACCGCAAGGAGGGGTCTCATGCTGGCTAAGACAAGACCCAAACTGCATCTGCATCCGTCGGCTTCCTTAGCTTCGGGCTGTCTGCGGCGCCTTGGGGACGATTCTGCCGTTGAGTGCCTAGGGGACTCGGGCAGTCGGTGACTGACTGCTATCACCCGGTGCGGGTGCTCACACTGACGAACACGAAATCGACCAGATATTGTTTCTATCCGTCTATATATTGGGGCGCACAGCCCCAAATGAGAATGGATTCGAAAACTCAAATGGTGGGTTGCAACAAGCTGTCATTTCTGCCACTGTCACAGAGGGTTAATCCCATATCCAGCTCACAAATCGTATGGGACCTTTTTGCTTTGCTTCGGGCTCGTCTGGACTTTGCTGCACTTGCGCGAAGGCGTCTCCAAGCGGTATGTCGGCTAAGGATACCACCTCGGTGCGTTCGTAGTATTTCCAACTCAGGTAGGCAGTAAGCACGAGGGGGATATCTCTTCGATTGGGGTCAGAATGATACCTAGAGCGTTGCAATCTGGTGACGTAGGCATGCACTCACAAATACGACGAGACGAATGTGGCAGCGTCCCATCTTCCCTTGGTGAAGACGCTGAACCCAGAAGTGAAAAGGATGACGATGGTCATGACCATTGCAGCGGGGGAGCTGTATGCTGCTCCCGGGCGAAGACACGTCAGCATTCATCCCCGATAAAGTGGCCCCATAATTAAAGAGAGGGTGCCGACAGCAAAGAGAGAGGAAAAACACTCACCTGTCCACCAGTTGTGCCATGGCAGTTGATCCACTGAGATGTTCTGCTTCTTCATGGCGCGTAGCAATCGGATGTGATTGAAAAGAATCGACGTCCACGACACCAAGACGCCCGCCGCTGTCAGAGAGACAAGCCACCAGAACACTGTCATCGCATCCTCGGAAAGGCTCATGAAGCTGAGCAGCATGAAGCAAGCAAAGAAGATAACACACATGTAGGGAGTGCCCCAAGATGTGGTGCGTAGGAAGATCTTTGGCGCCTGCCCCTTCAAGGCGAGACCATAGAGGACACGAGTTCCGGCCAGGAGACTTTGATTCGAGGCTGACCATGCCGAGGTGATGACGATGGCGTTGACCATGGATGCAATCGCCGGGATACCGGCCGCCGAGGCAGCAATGACAAACGGACTCTGTGCCACGCTGCTACCGGAACCGTCAAGCCGGGGATCGCTACTCGGAACCAATATTCCCACGACGAAGACGGCGAGCATGTAGAATATAATGATACGCGCGAACACCCGTTTGCATGCCCGAGGAATCGCCCGCCGAGGATCCTTCGTCTCAGCAGCTGCCATCGCAAGCGACTCAACACCAGCAAAGCTGAAAACCGCGCCCGTCATGACCGCCCAGAAACCGAGAAACTTGCCCCAGTCTCCCATCGAGATGTATTCGACAAACGGCCCAGGATCCCGCCAGTACTTGAATCCGATCTGTTCCGTCCCCGGGATTCCACCCAGGTTGATGACCAAGCCCATGATAATCAAAAAGATCACCAGGAAGATCTTCAACAAGGCAAAGACGAACTCGACTTCGCCAAAGACGCGAACAAATGCAAGGCCAACCGCAACGGTGATGACGATGAACGGGATGATGAACACAGCCGGGTTGATATCCGTCCAGAACTGGAAGAGAACACAAATCGCCGTAATCTCCGACGGAATCGACAAGAGGTTCCCATACACCAAGTTCCACCCGATCGCGAATCCCCAGGCCGGGTCAACCAGGAACTCAGAGTGTCTGACAAAGGACCCAGTGACGGGCAAGACGGCAGCGACCTCGCCCAGCGCAAACTGAACCGCACAGACGATCAACCCGATGACAGCGTACCCGAGCAATGAACCAAGGGGACCGCCTTTCTGAACCGCGACGCCGAGACCTAAGAAGAGACCGGTGCCGATGGAGCCAGCAATACCCAGCATGGACAAGTGCCGCTGGTCAAGACCGCGCTTGAGGTCCTCGGCCTCGGCCGCCGTAACGAGGTCTCCGTCGTGATCATCTCGTTGTGGGAGGGGGAAGAATCCATGAGAGGAGGGCGACCCATTCAGAGTTTCGATATCAGTTCCGGTATCGCCCTCGGTGTAGAAATCCGGCGTGCCGCCATTTGAATTTGACGAGGGACTGCCGGGGACAATGGCAGCATTCTTGGCATTGTCGAGAGAGGCCATCGTATAGCGGGCGCTCTACCCGTAGCCAGCCTTGGTATCGTCGAAGCGGTGCTCATTGGTGATTTGGTTAGGTTTGGAGAGTCGGTCGCCGCAAGAGTCGGTGACGCGATGGCAACAAGAGATTCCGTGAGCTTCAGGCCCACTCTGGCGTGTGACAGGCGTCTGGGGATGGAGATAAGATAAGCCTTAGGGGCATTGTCTGCGAAGGCTTGATATGGAAGGAGCATGTGGCCACACCATTATCTCATGAGTACCGAAAGAGGCTGAATCATAAGTCGAAGAAGATGTGCTCAAACACCATAGCCGCGGCAATCGTAAACTGTGCAGCCAAAGGCTGTTCAGTGGGGATTGACAAATTAAGTCCATTTTCTGTCCAGGGCTTCAGGGCACTAACTGCTCGCTTCAGGGGGTGATAGGGGATCGTTAGGGTGATCAGCGCTGTACAGAAAAATGGACTGATCGCTTCGACCACGTGACCGGATAGCTCTCCTCCAAAATTCGCACCCGTGCACAGACCAAGCTCTGAACCATACCTATATAACACTGGGCATCTCATTTTCTTCACCTTCTTCCCTTTCTCCCCGTCCTCGGACACAAGGTTGCTTGGAGCAAATTGAACTGACAGCTGTGGCCCTGCTCTAAGTAAACAGACCCTACTCAAAGAGTCCCTTTTTTTCACTTTGCTCAGGGCCTTCGGGTGCTGACACGGGGAAGAAAACGATCCTACCGCCCGCCACAACCCTCACGCTAAATGGCTGCAATACCGACAACACCACACTACCATGTGACAACGTTGCAGCGACACGCCAGCACCGGTATTGCAGTTTTGGCACAAGGACTAGATAGGCCATGCCTTATTCTCACATTGATTCTCAGCAGTTTCCAGCAAGCGACTCTCATGGCCGTCAGTTCCGAATGGTGGCGGAGCACACGGCCGGAAAGTGCCGGTCTGCAGGCCCATGGTGCGGCTGGAAAGCCGTTCATTAGAAGCCCGATCGAAGGCAGATCGAAGCCCTTCCCGTTGGTAGGATCCTACGAGGCAACGTGGCAGACACGCCACTCTACGGCGCAAGTTCGGCGCCATCATGAGGTTTCGCTTCTCCAATCCCTCCCTCCCTTTTGGCAGGCAGCGAGGTGAGACACCCCGCATCGCGGACTGGTAATCGCAAGCAGAGCAGTGCAGACGGAGCATAGGAAAATTCGGAGGGATTTCGCCGTCAAACGCCCGACCCAGCTTCCCGGCGGCGGGGCCGACCGCATTGTGTCGTGTGCGGTGGTTGGAGGCTCTCGATGGATTGCCCAGAACGGGGTAAAAGACAGTGCATGGAGCGCCGCCCGAATCCGAGTTTTGCTGGCCTGGGGAATCATGCTGAGGCAAGAATGAAGGGCCCGTCTCGCATCTGAGTGGTTCGGTGGCGGTGCTCCCAGAGATAGCGGGCAACTGTATATTGGGGTACTAAACACCCGGCTGGTTGGGCCAATAGCGAGGCCGTCCCATCCTCCCCGCGCACCTCACCTACCCCCGGACCGGTTGAATCCGCGCAGCGACGATATTGCCGTTCGAGGCGCTCCTCCCAAACTGACGGCTGGCGCTCCCGTCCCGCCACGATGGAAATCCTGGGGCGGGTTTGCGGAGGAAATACGACCTTGGTATAACTCCACGAGGTATGCCTTCTCGTCAGAGAATCCCACCGTCCGCTAGAATGTTGCAACACTCCTCGTGAGCAACGCCAGCCTGACTACTGCTGCTGCTGCTGGTTGATTATGCGACAGTCACCGCAAAGGTCCGGCCCAGCGCTCCGGAGACGCTAGGATCGCTCGGCATGCCGCCATGTCGTACCGCACCCACCAGCACGCGCTGCCGGGCGGGGGCAGCCCCGCGCCGTACATCACGAGCGCCGTCCATACCGGCCACAGGTTCGGCCCCGACGACTACGACAAGGACTACAAGTCGGCCGTCGAGGTGCAGTATGTCGAGGCGCCCTATCCAAGGAGAATCTCAGTCCCGCGCCGGAGAGCCGCCCCCGACTACAAGCCGTTCCCCCTGAGATGGCAGTTCCTCGCTGTAACCGTCGCCTTGATCGCCGCTGTCATCGGGGCCGTGGCATCCGCGTGTGCTGTGCTGCCCGCTGAAGTCGACCGGGGCTTCGTCCCATCGGCGCGATCCCTTGCCGTGCGTTCACCCGCGGCGCAGCGAGCCCGGATACAGAGAAGAAACGATACGGAGCCGGCCGCCAGCCCCTCAGTCCCGACTCCTACTGCCACACTTCCCCCGGCGGTGTCTCTCCCTGTCCCAATTCCCGCCGCCACATCTTCACCCGTGTCGTGGCCCTCCAACGCCCCGACAGCAGCACGGGAGCCGAACACCGCTCTGACCACGGATGAAGCCGGTAGGATCCTCCTTCCCGGCGGCGAGGAGGCGACTCAGTGGGTTGGAGGGGCAGTTCCATCTGCCTCGGGATTTTACACCGTCGAGATCCGAGGTTCCATGACCACCTTGACAACCACAGCGAGTTTTTACTCCGTATATCGCCCCCCCGACACCAACTATGCAAGCGGTACCGCCTCCGTCACATACACCGATGAATGGTCGGAAGGGGGCGACATGACCGCGGCGCTTGGCCCTCCTCTCCGGTCGATGCCAATGACGACCAAAGTTCCGGTTTCTGATCCTCGAGCGCCCAGCACAAGGGCTTCGAGCCTGTACGCGGGGCTGGTGACGACCCTCACGTCGACTGTTTCGGCCCCCATCACGACCACAAAAGTGGCCTCCGACGAGTATATCGCTGGCCTCCCGGGGTGGGTGCCCACAAGAGTTGGAGAAACATCGATGACGGTTCTGCTCCCAGGCGCTCCGGGAGTGAGGACCTCGGTGGTGACGGAAACCAATATCATCGGATCGTTGACTACCATCACTACCGTAGTCGTCGACGGACTGCCCCAGTACATGAGGGCGGATGTGGTGACCCTACCAAGTGCGATGGGAACGCCTGCAACCACAGTGACAAGGTTGATAAGGGAGATTCCTCCAGCATACGCCAGGCCGTCGGTAATAACTGTGACGAATGCCGAGGGCGTCCCAATAACGACGGTCACGAGCACACCCCGCCCCATGTCGACGCCGCGCACTATCATAGAGACGGATGCGCGAGGGAGACCCACGCTGACGTACGTGACGAGCATCTCGGCAACCCCTCGGGTGGTCACCTATACCGACTCCAGAGGCGTTCCAACCGAAACGGCAACGGAGTATCCCGTAAACCCCACTGACGAACCGCCTGTGTCGTTCGGCTCCGTCGTCAAGGTGTACGAAGTATCCCAGGGCGCTTACTTCGTCGGCTTCTTCCTCCCCCCGATAATCAGCGGTTTGTTGACAATACCAATCCGCATGATCGACCTGAGCGCGAAGCAGTTTCAGCCATGGCATGAACTGACGCGGGTGAGAGGAGTCACTGCGGACCAGTCTCTCTGTCTTAGAACCGGTGGATTTCACGGATTGGTGTCGGGCGTTCGTTCCTTGGCGGGAGGCCAAGCACTGTTGTTCTTGACGACACTGTTGACGATCTGCTCCATCGTCCTGGTGCCGTTGTCTTCCGAGGCGATCGCGCTCAAGTTGCACGGGAGCTGCACCAAGACCGACTTCCGTGGCTGCGCAATGAGTCTGGGGGTGTTCCTCGGGCCAGCAAAAGCTGCGTTGGCGCTACTTGTGTGTATGGTCGTCCTCATTTTGCTCATCTTGGTGGCTCTCAAACGCTGGAAATCCGGTGTGACGGCCAATCCATGGACGATTGCGGGCATTGCGTCGCTTTCGATGAGCAGGGAGGTCAGGACCCTGTTCTGCCAACTCCCCAAGGGAGTCAAGGGCAGGATTGAGCACAAGAAAATGATTCGCGCCTTGAGCGGCAAGACTTTCAAACTCGGATACTTTTCCGACTATCCAGGTGTCCCGGAGTATGGCATCGTCATTCACCGTGAGGTCGCGCCAGGTTTGCCGAAGGTGGGATCCAAGTTGAGCCTATACCTGAAAAAGTCGCGGGAGTCGATGAGACCAAACAACGGGTCTGAGGAGAACAGCGAAGAGTATCACCTCCCGTTCTTGATGTTGTCCTTCACTTGGAGGATCGTGTTTCTGTTGTTCCTGTCTGGCGTGCTCGTGGTCATTCTGTACTATAACAACACTGGTGGCGATACCCCGTTTGAGAGATTCATGGCAACTCAGGGCTTCGGTGTGCGTGCCCTTTTTACGCTGATTGGCGTGGGCATCACATTTTACTGGAGCTCCTTCTTTACCAGTAAGTCTCTTGCTCCGTTCGAGGGATAATGCGGGAAACTCACCGCGACTCTAGGCCTGGCTATCCTCAGCCCATACCACCTCCTTTCGCAGGAGCCTCAACCGGCGGAGCGTTCCTTGTTGCTCTCAGCACCCCTGCATGCCATCACGGGCATCCGGAGCGCAGTTCGGCGCGGAAATCCGTTCCTCGTCCTCGTGGCTATCACCTCCATAATGGCCGAATTTATGCCCATCCTACTCAACAACGTACCATTTCGTCTGACACAGACTTATACGACGCACATGGTCTGCACATGGATGGCAGTCGCTATCCTGTGCTTCATGTGGCTGGTCGTCGCTGGCAGCTTCTTCGTGAGCTGGCCCCATATGCCCGTCGATCCGAGCACCATCGCGGGCGCCATGTACTACGTGTGCGACTCCAAGATGCTGTCGAGTTTCGAAGGGCTAAGTGTTTTGCCCAAGGCACAGAGAGATTTGAAGGTGTGCGAGATGGGCGCGAAGTTCCGTTTCGGCAGCATGACTGGCGTCTCTGGAGGGCGGAGGATAGGCGTGGATCGAGTGCATGACCCGACATAACGGGGTCAAATTCATGGTGCTTCAAACTGCATGTAGATAAAAATGATACCCACAGTCGCTATTGCCGTTGACCTGGAATGTTTGAGCATGAAGTTGTCCGGGGAGATGAGAGCTTCCACCCTTCGACAACGTTATCTCCGTGTCCGTGCTTGGTTCATCCCGAGGGAAGCGGGGGTCCGCACCGTTTTGATGCCCCGCCAACCTCCCACTGCGGGGCACTCGATGATGATGGATAGCTCGGTGGGAATCATCTCTGGGCCTTTTTTGATGTTACGGGATCATGATTAGGAAAATAGGGTGGCCTAGGAGCCCCTGTTCGCCCTGAGGATTGTTATTCCTCGCGCTTGCTCCTGCTATGTGCGGGGTCGAAGCTAAAGTTCGTATCCTGCAAGTCTCGATTCCTTCGTCTGGGCCGAAACTCACAGCGGCATGATGAATGGCCAAAGCGGCAAACAGGAGGGTGCTAGCTCGCTGTGCTACCTCCAACGGATTCGGCCTGACTCGGAGACCGTGCACGCCTTGAGGTCGTGTTCGCAGGCGAGCGGAAAACCGAGAGCTGGCTTGTCTCAACGGCGTGGACGCCTCACCTGTAAATCCGACGCCTATATCGTCATGAAAAAGAGCGCTTGCCGACCCTGCGGAAGGCCTCTGGCAGAATCTTGAAAGTCTGAAACTCACCCTTGCGGGGGCCGACGAGCTTGTTAGGCGTTGTCAACGTGCTGCAAGGCGGGGTCCGTGTTTCTCAACCCCCGGCCCCGCGCCGAACACCCACCGCCTGCTAGCGAAATTCGGTATGCGACACAAAAGGAGAGGCAGGAGCGCTCTGGCTGACCGCCAGGCCTCGAATTGATCGACGAAGGCCCTTTTAATCCTCAACAACGCCGACCATCACTCATCGCACCCCCTTCACTAAAGTTGCGGACCGCGCAAAGATGGCCGTGGGCACCGTTCTCGTCACCGGGTAAGCCATACATACTATTCTGCCAGGAAGCCCCTTTTTTAGGGAGTCGCAAGGCATCGGCGCGCAACCGACGACCCCCCACCATCATTAACCCACCCCTCATCGACATGGCTTTGGGGCCGTGGCGCAACAACCTGACTGACTTGCACATCCAGGGGCACCGGCTACATTGGCTCCTTCACGACGCTCGCTCTCCTCGAGAATGGCTACGACGTCGTCATCGTCGACAACCTCTATAACTCCTCAAAGGTGGCCGTTGATCGCATCGAGCTCATCTGCGGCAAGCGCCCCGCCTTCCACGAAGCAGACATCACCGACGAGGCCGCGCTCGATGCCGTCTTCGCAGCGCACCCCGAGATTGACAGTGTCATCCACTTTGCTGCCCTCAAGGTATGCATGAGGCTACTCGATTGGCGCATCTGCTGTGCGACAAACACGCATGCTAATCCTTGCCCCCATGGCTACAGGCGGTCGGCGAATCCGGCGAGATCCCCCTCGAGTACTACCGCGTCAACGTCGGCGGCAGCATCACGCTTCTGCGCTGCATGGCCAAGCACAATGTAACCAACATCGTCTTCTCGTCGTCTGCCACCGTCTACGGCGACGCCACGCGCGTCCCCGGCATGATTCCGATCCCGGAGCGCTGCCCAATCGGCCCTACAAATACCTATGGAAGAACAAAGGTCATGATTGAGAACGTCATCACAGACCAGGTCGAAGCGCAGCGAAACAACAGCAAGAAGGCCGGGAGTCCCTCTGACGCGTGGAATGGCGCCCTCCTGCGATACTTCAACCCCTGTGGCGCCCACCCCAGCGGCATCATGGGCGAGGACCCGCAGGGTATTCCGTTCAACCTGCTCCCCCTACTTGGCAAAGTCGCTACGGGCGAGCGGGAGAAGCTTCTGGTGTTCGGTGACGACTACGCTTCCAAGGATGGCACCGCTATCCGCGACTATATCCACGTTCTCGATCTCGCGAGTGGGCACCTGGCTGCGCTCAACTATTTGCGCGAGCATAAACCTGGCGTGAAGGCTTGGAATCTCGGATCAGGCCGCGGAAGTACCGTTTTTGAGATGATCAAGGCCTTCAGCAAGGTTGTAGGGCGTGATCTTCCCTATCAGGTGGTTGAACGGAGGCAGGGTGACGTTTTGGACCTTACGGCCGACCCTACACTTGCGAACAAGGAGCTCGGGTGGAAAACAAAGTTAACGTTGGAGGACGCTTGTGACGATCTGTGGCGGTGGGTCGAAAATAACCCCAAAGGCTACCGGCAAGACCCACCTGCGTCATTCCTCGAGGCACTGAAGACCAGCAAGGCATGAACCTCGGATCGGTGAGGTGTCTTGTTGGACGGTCCAACGTCTCAGAAGCTGCGCAACACGCCGTGGGTGATTTTCATGCCCCGTTCGCTTGGATCCAAACGGGCGTTATTTACGTCCAAACAGGCGTCAGTTCAGAACCGAAGAGGCCTTATTCCGATCCAAATAGGTCCTGTTCACATTTAAATATGCCTCGGTTCACGTTGAATAGAGGCTAAAGAGAACTGGCATAGGAGTATTGCTTCCCTCAGCAGGCGTTTTCTCATGCAGACTTCGGCTTCATCCTAGAAACTACTGCATCCGATAGAAATAGAGGGCGCTTAACTAATCTTCAACAAGAGCTTGCCTGTAGTTTTTCTACCCTCCAGGTCCGAGTGTGCCTGCCCAACATCTTTCAGCGAATACGTGTTGTGGAGGCCGATGTTGAGCTTTCCGGTAAGGATCAGGTCGAACAACTCAGCCGAGTACTGCTCCCATTCTTCCCTTGTGACGGTATAGTTGAACATAACCGGACGGAGGATGGAGATATTTTTCGCTCCCAGCTTCAGGAGGTCAACCGGTGGGACAGGCCCAGACTACGACGAAGTTAGCAAGCCACAGCCGTCGCATCCACGTGCCACTCACAGCATTCCCAAAGATGATCAGCTTGCCCTTTCGTGCGATAATCTCAAGATCGAGATCGAAAGTCGCCTTGCCAACACCGTCAAAGATGACATCGACACCATGACCCGACGTGATCTCTTTGACACGAGCCGCGACATCCTCTGAGCGGTTGTCGATGACCCACCCCGCGCCGTTTCTCTTCGCAATCTCACACTTCTCGGGACCACCAGCCGTTCCGATGACCTTTGCGCCCATAACCGACAAGATCTGCACAAGAAGCGAGCCCGTCCCGCCGGCGGCAGCATGAACGAGCGTCCATGGTCCGAGGCTGATGCCGAGCTCCTGCTTGATGCCACCAGCTTCGCGCACGAAGGTCAGCGCTGTCAGGCCCTGCAGCAAGCAGCTAGCCGCGTGTTCGGTGGAGATCCCTTCGGGAAGTCGTATCGCCTTGATCGCAGGCACGGCTGTGAGCTCAGCATACGAGTGGTCGGCGACGTAGCCAACCCGGTCGCCCTCCTTGAAATTGGGCGAAGATGACGCGACGACGACGCCAGCGCCTTCCTTGCCGGTGATCAATGGGAGAGGGGCTTTGTACAATCCGGTGCGAAAGTAGCTACGGGAGAGGTAAGCTCACGACGCTGGTTGGGCCATCCATTGGCTTGGACAGCTGGGCCGTTGGCAAGCTTACGTGTCGATGTAGTTCACACCAGCGAACTCGTTCCTGACTAGGATCTCATCCTCCTTTAGCTGCGGCACGGGCAGATCCGTTTTCCATTTCAACACTTCCACGCCTCCGTTCTCCTCAATGAGGATGCCGGACATGGACTTGGGAATCGGCGCCATGAATGATGCTTGTCGTCGGGCGCTGGTGGGGAGTCGCGGGGCAGTGCTCAATTGCGGGGAAGCTATCGGGATGATGGCGGGGGTGACGAATGCTCGGATAGAATGCGGCGATGCTGAGATCCGTTGGGACAATGGTCTCGGTCGAAAATGACGTTCGAGGGGTAAATAACGGGTGCAGCGGCGGAAACAGACTCGATGGACATGCATCAGCAACCAGAGGCAGTATTGGTAATTGTTTGTATGTACGGGGAAAATGTTGATCCCAACGAGCACATCTTGAGCTCGTTCCCAATGCGACCCGAAGCTGAACTCTGGAATGATGTCATGTTTCTGCCCATGCGTGCTTTGCCTGCACTGTGCGCTTTCCATCTGAACAGGAGGTCGTACTGACATAAATCCCACGGGTTGTTATCACAGTCTCTACGGCCCCAGTTACATGCCTTATCTCCGCCTCTGCGTCGTATTCCGCTCGCTGTGTGACTATTTTCGAGAACCCTTCCACCGCCTGATGTTATTTGTCTGCTGTGGACCCTAACACGTCCTAAATGCACCAGCCCTCCTCTATAAGGGCGATTTTAAAAATACCAGACACACTTAATCTTACTAACTGCCCTAACCTTATTTTTTTTTAAATTTTTTCCCCACACCTTACACATTAATTTTTTCCTTTCTTTCTTACATTATTAAATTTTAATTATACTTTTTTACTTTATATTTAATTCCTTTACTTATAATTACCTTTACTTTTTTTAATTTTTATATATTATTATGTTTAATTATAATTGTATTTGTTGGCTAGAAAAGCCAGTGCGCAGTGCCAAGGCACTAAGTGGAGCCTGAAACACTAGTGTGTGTTCTAGCAGATTCCAGTGGTTTCTACGC
>MU865970.1:191950-250700 GCA_033296975.1 Podospora aff. communis PSN243 | reverse complement strand
TATTATTATAGTTGGCCGAGTCGGAGTAATTATTAGGCCGTCTTACGCTTTGGTGACGTAAGCTCGTAGGCGTAGAAACCACTGGAATCTGCTAGCACACACACTAGTGTTTCAGGCTCGACTTAGTGCCTTGGCACTGCGCACTGGCTTTTCTAGCCAACAAAAAAGCTTTTAAAATTACTTATTAATACCGTTTAAATAATAATCTGTGACATTTTTTCCACCGTACAGCCCTTTAAAATAAATAACGTTATAACTATTGCGGCTATGAAGTTAAAGACGTTTTATACGTTTTTTTAGCTTTAAAAAAAGTGTACTAATATACTGGTAATAATAAAGAATTTAAAAAACATTACATAATATTATAAAGGTTTATTTTAATAGCTTAAACCGAAAATTTACATTTACGTAAATACAGTTTAGTATTTTATTACTTTTTCTTATCTAATAATATTATAAAATAACTATCTTTTTCGCTAACGTTTTTTAACTAGTAGTATATTGGTTAAAATTTAACTAATCTGCCATTAGTTAAAATAACTGTAAAAACATTAAAAAACCGGTAGAATCGACCATTTTTTTACCATATACAGTATAGCGTTAGCTTACAGTAATATGGTATATTAATAATATAGATGTGTAATTTTATATAACTTTACTGGGTCTGTGACTTAGCTGGACCTCCGAAATTTAGTGCCTAATCCGGGAAAGCGGCCTAAAAAAATGGATCTTGGCAAAATTATGCACGCTAAGAACCCTCAGACTGGCCAGTATCATACTGGCCAGTATGAGAAGATCAGGCCCCAAGTGCATCTACTTTTTTCACTAACAAACTCTCCACCAATTCTGGGGTACCCGTACCTTCCTCCAAACGTATTGGGCTCCCCCTAGTGGGGCTTTGTTCCATCCCTGTCAACAACAAGATCAAAAAATTCGGCTTCTTCAATTGCTTCGAGGGGGTGGTTGACTTTACACCGCGACGCCACCTTGCGCGGCGACACCAAAATGGATCCGACGCAGCAGTTCAAGGCTCTCCAGGAGTCTGTTCAAACCGCGTTGGTCACTGCGACCCGGACTGTCAACGAGCTTGCCAACGAGGACCTCCAGTTCCAACGGACCGCGCACCCATTGGTCGGCAATCATCTGGACGAGAAGACTCAGCACATTCTGGATCTGGCAAATAGTTTGCTCAAATCCGCTGGGGAAGTGACCGGTCAAAAGGTCTCAGCGTTGGAGGATGCCGACGACGTCGATATTCAGTGGCGGGGCATTGTCGACAACATCGACGGACTCTTGGAGAAAGCCGACACTTCTCTCGACGAATACACAGGACTGATCAAGAGGAAGGACGCGCCGACTCCCGAGGGCGGTCGAGATGCGAAGCGCACTAAACCAACGAACGAGCGACTCGACTGGTCCCTCCTGAGGGCGAACATCCTCAAGCCCCAGGAAATCTTCGAGAGGCCACCCGACAACCTCAGTACCGCACCCTGGAAGCCGGTGCTGACCCAAAAACCGCATGCGAAGGTGCCGTTGAAACAGAGCTTGGCGCAAGGAGCAGATGACGAGTATGAACTTTCCATATCCAAACCCAAGCCCGGCAACAAAAGGATAAAGAACAAGAAAAATAAACAAGGGCCGCTAGATGCTCTCATACCAGAGGCAATCCCACTAGGAATTCAAGCGAAAACTGCCACCTGGAGAGAGAGGATCTTGGACAGCCTTCGCAGCAAGTATGGCGAGAAGCTGGCTAACGGATCGAGAAGATTTAGGCATCCCTACGAGACCGAAATAGTCGACCTCGAATACCCCCAAGCCATTTACGAGAGACACGAGCCGATAAAGTACCTTCCTATTGACTCGACAGAGGCGATATGGGTTGATACGTATGAGGGCGTGCTTGAAATGCTAGAGGAGCTGAAAAATGCGTCCGAGATAGCGATTGACCTCGAGCACCACGACTTTCGCACCTATACGGGACTTCTCTCACTGATGCAGATTAGCACTCGTGAGAAGGATTGGGTTGTGGACACCCTTGTTCCGTGGCGACACAAGTTGGAGATTCTCAACGAGGTCTTTGCCGACCCCAAGATTGTGAAGGTGAGCTAGATTTGTCAGGTCCCGCGCATGGTACTCTCTACTCACACGGCCAGGTCCTCCACGGCGCAAAAATGGACATCATTTGGCTTCAGAGAGATTTGGGCCTCTACGTGGTCGGGCTTTTCGATACCTACCATGCAGTTGACGTCCTTGGGACTTACCCTACGAAGTCGCTGGCGGCTTTGCTCAAAAAGTTTGTTGGTTTTGACGCGGACAAGAGATACCAATTGGCCGATTGGCGCATCAGGTTAGTCGACAATTTTTGTGGAAACTGGTCGCGCTGACATGAGTAAAGGCCGCTTGACGAGAAGATGCTGCACTACGCGCGGTGCGACACCCACTTCCTCCTTTACGTGTACGATATGCTGCGCAACGAGCTGGTTGAGAGATCGGACCGCAATAACCCAGAACTCAACTTCATCGAGAAGGTCCTCCAGGACTCCAAGGACACGTCGCTGCAACGATACACCTCACCCAACTATGACCAGCGGACGGGGCAGGGCAAGGGCGGATGGTTCATCCCGCTGACGAAGTCCAACGCAGCGTGGGACGGCGAGCAGTTTGCGGTCTTCAAGGCCGTGCACAAGTGGCGGGATGACACTGCCCGCAAGATAGACGAAAGTACGCTCTTCATCATGAGCCCTTCTGTCCAGGCAGACATTGCGCAGTATATGCCGAAGGACAAGAAAGCTCTCTGGTCCCTTCTCGGAAACCACGCCCGAAATCTGAAGGCTCACCTAGATGACTTGTTCAATGTCATTCAAAAAGCCAAGGCCGAGGGCCGAAACGGCCCTACGGCCCTTCAGTTCCTCCGTGAACAGAGAACGATAGAGGGGCCTGAAGGCGCGATCGCGCCAGCTACCGCAGCCGACGCCGCCATCCCACCGGTTTCGGAGCTCAGGACTAAGCTATCTCAACTCTGGGGCAACATGGCCATGAGCACGCGTTGGGAGGAGTCCGACAAGGCTGTCACGTCCAATGATCAAGAGGTGATTGTCTTTAGTTATCCCCAACCCGTCCACGCCGAATTTGGCAGCGCCCCCCAGCAAGAGGCTGCCGAGTCTCCGAGTGGCGACCGTCAGGCGGCCGATGATGAGCCCCAGCCCGAGACTTTGGACCAGGAATTCACACTGAAGGCAGGCCGCAAACACAAGATTGACGATGAGGGTCCGGAGTCAACCTCGGATGCCGAAGAGGCCGCCATATCAACCCCTACATCGGCCGGCGCCTTCGGTGAGGCCGCCCCCGGCGAGTTTATCTCCATGGAAGATGATGACGAGTCGGTTCAATCTGATCAGTCTGATCAAGAAGGTGCTAAGGGGGGGGCGCGGGCCTTGAGCAAAAAAGACAAGTTCAAGGCGAAGGCGAAGGCGAACAAGGAGGCGAGAAGGGCACGCAAGCTGGCCAAGAGGCAAACGCGCAAGGAAAAGGAAGACGCCAGCAAGGGAGCGAAGGAAGAGGAGGGTGGTGCCGACGAAGAGCCCTTCGACTATAGCAACGCCCCATCGGTTCTCCACGCGTCCAAGTCTAATGGCGGCGCGAAAGATGGCGGAAAGGGGAAGAAGGCTTTCAACCCGTATAGCAGGAAATCGGGAGATGCCCCCCAGGGAGAGAGGCGGCTGGGCCTTGTGAAGAGCGGCAAGACGGCGACGTTCAAGAAGTGAAGTCGCTGGGCAGCTTTGCCAAGGGGACACACTACCTCTGTTATGATGTAGTACAGTACCAAGCGAGCAGGTACGCTCCGCTGCCCAGGGTTACTGTAGGGATATAGTGGCCTCGGTAAGAATGGCTACCGCCCACTGCAGGAATCATTGCCTTTGGAAAGTCCCGATCCCCATTCCAATTGCTTGATGATGTCTGTTCACTGGCGCTGAAGCACCTCGCTACACCAACACCTCGCATGTGACCGTTGCATTGCAAAACAAAAAGATACAATCTCAACATGTGCCAAACTGTCATGTCCGAGTGAGTGAGTGAGCGAGTTAGGGAGCGCAAGTTTCATCGACTATAGAACCTCTGAAAGAAAAGTGTAATGCAGTTCCTCTAAGCACATGCCATGGAAGCCATGACAAACTTTCCACGATCCCTCGATCTTTTCCCCTTCTTTTCTTGCTTGTGGATCTGGCCGGGACATTGAGTATAAGCACAGCACATCGATACGAAGCACAAAACGGAGGATCCAGTGGAACCTGCCGTACCCGGGTCGTGGAAATGCCGGGGGGGGGGGCCTTTTTTGGCGTGTGAGTTTGTGAGGTGGCGAGGGTTGGGGTGTGATCTGTGATGTGTTGGCGCATCGTGATGCCTTGATGTCTGGTGTAAGTGTGTGTCGATCGGGATCGTGGGAAAGGGGAGAAGGAGAGTTTGGGGTTAGTGCGCTCCGATGCTGTGGTACGTGTCATGGGTATGGGTTTTGGGATTTTCGGTTTGTGCGGGGTGAGCTGGAGTGGTGGCGTTTTGTTGGTGGTGATGCTGGATGATGGCTTCTTGGAGGGCGGTGAGTACATGGCATCGCTTGTTCTGGATGGTGGGATACTGTTGGTTCTTTTCTTACTCTATCTCTTGTCCTGCGGTGTGGATGAGCGTAATGAGGCTACCTAACTTGTAAAGGTAGTTGGGCACTAAAATATGTGCCCGTCATTTCAATATTATATTGGCCATATGAGAAAATTTTTCCCTGGCTTGTACGCCTCTCTTTAGTATAAGTGTTTGCCTTCTGGTGTCAACAGCGCATATACTCTCCCGTCTGCTGGTGTCTGAGAAGGCCACGGCCTGCTCATTATACGATCGACATGCATTTAGGTAGAGAAAGGATGCGGACATGATAAGAGCATCTCAACACACAGGATGGGGCGTGCTCATAGGTTATCTTCATGTAGGTACACTGAAGTACTGAGGCATGTTGTAATAATGTCAACATGAGGCAGCGAAACGGTGGCGTTTTGCGTTTCCTTGTCCAACACCTCGCTGTGGCGCTGTAGCACCGAATCGTTGGTCAAGAGCGTCCATATTCCGCACTAGTTCACACGGAGCTCGGAGCCTCGGTTTGTGCTGTGCAAGAAAGAGAAAGTTGCTTGGGGGCTACTTGACCCGTAAGCAGATGGCATCGTGGAACAAAGCAAAACCCATCTCAACAACTTGTCTTGATCAATGTTGATGTGCTCAGAGCAATCGGCTTCGAAGCAAGCACATACAGCAGGGCGGCGAGTCGCATATCAGTGCAGTGCCAACTTTTGACTGCCCACCTCAAGCAGCCAGCCCCATAGCCCAGCCCCTGGAAGTGCGATGTACCTATCGCCAGGGTGGTCTCCTTCCCGCCGGGGGGCTGCGGCAGCTGTGCTCGCTTCCGCATGCATGCTGGCCACAGGGCCTGATACCTAGACCCAGCCAGGTACCCTATTTTTCAGCAGTGCGCACTGGCAGCGAGTGTAGACACTTCTCACCGTCGCCGCCTTGGGACATTGCGCGTCTTGCGCCTTGTGTAAAGGGTGTACTGAAGAAGGTGGCCGATGGGCCGCGACACAAGTCAAAACAAAGGAGTTGTGGTCGGCGTCATCACCCTCTTGTTCGATGATCAAGACTTGCTGAGGTGGGGGTGTGAAGCCAGGACAGTTGAGGATACCAACTAAGGAGCCTTCTAATATCTGGAAGCCTTGATGATGCCACGAGGTGGCTTTAGATAAACGTGGTGTCCTCTGACCCTGCGGCGTGCCCGCTTGATCCCGCAAGAGTTTCCAAAATACACATGTGTTGGAAACTTGTGGAGATCAAGCGGGAGCGGTTCCGTCCGTAAGGTGTGAAAATGCTGCGGGTCTCCAGCCGAATAGGGTTCCCGAGGCGCCCTTAACGGGGTAAGCCGCGCTGGGATGCACACTCGTCGAGCCCCTGAAGTCGGGGCACTTGTGGGGCCAACTCAACCCACAGCCATGAGGGGTTGGGCGACCAGATCAACAACGTCTTTGGCTGGCAGCCCGTCACAACAGGGCTGCAGAGCAACTGGCATCGTGCGGTAGCCACTCGAATCGTCATGCCAGATGCACTATGCCCTGGTCAGTGCGGAAGTGTTGCCAAACGCTGAAGGGCCTCAATGTCGACTTCCTCAACGTCAAGTCGTGTATTGACACCAGTTGTTGTACCCGGTAGGGCATAGCGTGGACGAGAGAGAGTACCGATATGCACCGGCAGCGGCCGCAACAGGGAAGGGCAGCCGAAGACCCTATGTGCATTCGCATAGCTCCAGACGATTCTAGATCGCACCGGGCCAATTGATCGGCAGTATTCCTCTTCTTAGCGTTTCATTGTCGAGCACCACCACCCCCCCCATGGTATATCGACCTGCCCAGGAGGATTTGAGTCGATGGGCACGTGATGGGTCTCTGTGATGAGGGCGTTCCCAGTTCCTGCACCTCGCTGCCGATCATTTCTTCCCTGGAAGTGATTCCTCGGCTGAGCCCGCCGAATTTATTGGCCTATGTGGCCGTGTTGTTACCCCTTGGCCACCGCTTGAATTTCAGGGTCCAGCCCAGCCTGCAAGGGGAGACCCTGATCTCGTCGAGACCGGAAGATCTTCGGTGGCGAGGTACGATCCCACGCCTTAGACTTTCTGCTCTGAATAGTTGCTCACAACACAATGTCTTCTTCCCCGATCGCCAGCCTCTCTCTGTTCGTTTCACGGCGGTGTCATGGATGGTCGACGCGCGTGGTGCACAGGTGGCGGCTGGAGCGGCTTGGAGTGACGCCCGTGAGGTCACGAGCCAGCCACTGCAACGGGAAAAGGGGTCCCACTGGGAACAGAATAGAACCGGCCCTTTCGTCATGCTCTCGGGAATTGAAGCCCTTGGCGTCCGAGGTCGAGTTGGCGATGGAACGTTCTGGCTTGACGTCACGGTGGGGTTTGGCCAGGACCCTGCAGGTCGCGAGCGGTTCGAGGTGGGGGTGGACAAGGTTGTGATTGCTGGAAGTGTGTGCGAACACACTGGATGGATACGTTCACGCTCCTCTCAGGTGACAAGAACTTAGCCAAGCCGTCCGAGACAAATCTCACAAATCTGCATGTGCGGTATGTCGACGTGGTTGGGCCATGGGAGGGCCCTGGCCTGATCTGAAGGAGATCTATCCTTATCGTCTGGCGGTGGAATGCTGGAGACCTGTCTGCTGTTGACGGAACGCTGGCACCGAACACCCAAGCATTTTCCGTGACGACTCCACGCACTGGGCGAGCGCGAAACCGATGAGGGATGTCAGCAGAATTCTGGGAAGAAGGCTGGGCTCCTCACCCCACCTCACGCATGACACCTTTCCCACACATGCCCGCAGTGCAGGCCGACCGCTCTCGAATGCAGCCAGGGGCGGGATGATTACCCACTTCGGCCGCTGAGGAAGAGGAATTGCTTGAGCGCGCATCGTGGAAAGAATCAGATGGAAGCGAGCCAGCTGCTCGAAGACCACACAATCGATTTTTGCGACCAAAAGATCGAGGGATTGCATTTGAAGCCTTGTGGAACACCAGCATATTAACGCTATTTGAATGGCATAACGGACAACTTCAACACTGGCTGTCGACCATTCTAGCCCCTGAAATTCGCCAATGGAACGGTTGAGGGGTGGTCGCTCTGCTTCTGCCCGATGACAGCGCAAAATGCGAGATCCGTGATGCCGTTTGAGTGTGTTTGGCTGTGCCGACCAAGGGTACCCCGTGTCCGGAGACATGGGGTCCTAGCAGTTATGACGTTTGAGTGCAGCAAGCCCTCCCACTTCCCCTCACTGGGAAGATTAGTACACCGCGCGGTCGAGGGATTGCTTGCTCAAAGGGTCTTTTTCCCGGCCGACCAGACAATGGGGACTGCTCCGATCGTGGGTTGCCAGGGGTGAGGCGCGCGAGGTTGAACTTAGATCTGACTACGGTAGACTGATGTATTCATGGCGAAGAGCTGGAGTCAAGGTAGTGTAGCCTTCTCCAACTCGCATCGGACTTGCGCTCCGCCAGCAATAAGGCGTCGTTCTGGGGGGGGGGGGGGGGTGGGGGTGCGCCGAGGCAGCTGTCAATGGGCAGCTTCGGGTCGGAGGGAATCGAAGGGGTGTTTCGCCGACCAAGACCCTGTAGCTCCATAACGGAAGTACCGCATCGACAGATCTCTCTTGAGGATGACCACAAAAGTTGACCCCGAGATCGTTAAGTTGACGGGAAAATCGACCTTCTGAGATGGCCGATACGGGGCGGAGCAGAGGAGCTAAATAGACTTTGCTCTGGTCAAGTTTGTTGCTATTGCTGCTTGTTGGAAGATGGCATCGACTGCGAGAGTGGTACTATCGTTGCTGGGCACTTGAGGGGCGCGGGCCCCAAAATGCTGGCCAATTGGATCAGCAGGCCCACAAGAGGACCCTGAGCTTTTTTCGATCCCATCGATCCCCCCTGGTTCGGGCCAGTGGTGAGGATCGGTGCATTTCATGTTGCATCTGCAAAGGTGACCCAAACGCGTCGAGTGTTCTGAGCTGTTCTGGACGGATGCTATCCAAAATGAAGGCCAGGGCCCCCATCTCGATGGCCTTTGGCCACACCCCGGAATTGCTGCAGCTCCCCGCGCACTTCTTCGCAACCATAGATAGGCCTTCCTCTTCTGCTAAATTTCCGTCTCATTCCGCCAGGGCCTCACCACTCAGCATCACCTACCATCGTCTAAGCACGCGCCCTAGATCGACCACAGCGACGGAAAACCCAGTGCCACAGTGCTGTCAGTACCTAGAATAGTCTTCGGGTGTAAGTGGGCCAATTCATTCGACTTTCCCGTCTCTCTTCATTTGTGCCTTGCCCAACCCCTTCCCAGCGGGCTCGCCCCTGGGTGTGGGTGGCCCGTTGATCCCTGCCCATTTCTTCAGTGTTGTGGCAAGCAGCCGAGCGGCGGGGACTGGTCGTTTTGGCGCCGTGACACGACAGCCTCAAACCTTTCATCGAGAGCAAGCCCACCGACTCCGGGGGTATCTTCCCCGGCGCCGCAACTCCCACGGCTTCACCTTGCGCATACGTCCCCTTGCCAAGTTTGTTTCCTCTGCCAACCGTTTGCAAACGACGACCATGACAGCTCTAACTGTCCCGGCGCAGCCCGCCACAGCCTTCAGCCTTGCGTGATCGTCGCACACGAGGAGCGCGACAGGTCATTCGATATCGATATTTCGGGTCAATTCAGCGACGACTTTTGCTGTCTTGCTGCCGCCAGTTGTTCAGAGGAGCAGCCGTGCGATGCGCAGTAGAGGCCAATTGTATCAACTTAGATCAAAAGCCTAACATGCTGGAAATATGGACGATGCCAGACAAATGCCGAAAGGCACCCAACCACCATCCGATGACCGAGGTCATCCGCAACCCCGACGAACAACTCCAGATCAATCGGTAACGCTTCAGAACCATCGACTGGCGCGAGATGCTAGTAGGAAGGCGGCTCCCGTCGGAGCTGTCACACAGGGGCCAGTTAGCTCTCCCCGTCGAAACTCATCGGAGGAAAGTCACGACACTGGCCAAAGCGATGCAAGGGGTTGGTTCAATAGGTCCAACCGTAACCCGGGGGCAACGGCCTTCGAGCCTGGTCCTATGGATGTCGACCCCCCATTCTTTCAGAAAGAGACGGATTCGTCGAACGAAGACTTGAGGGAACCCCAGGATCCGGCCTACCCATTCGGACCAGGCATTCGCCAGGCGTCACACCTCCGAGCAGTAGCCGTAACGCAGAGTAGCAGCGCCGACGACTATCGAAGTGTGATCGACGACCTGACGGTTGAGAACAAGCGTCTGAAGGAGGAACTTAAGCGGTATAAACAGTTTGGCCCGGATATGATGAGGAAGGAGAAACTCTTCGAGATCAAGGTCCATGGCCTCCCAAAACGGAAAAAGCGAGAGTTGGAGGCGACACTTCGCGACTTCGCTGCTAGTCTGGAGGGCTCCAGTGAATCGCCTCCGCAACGCCAAAAGGCTGGACGGCATGTAAAGGGGATGCAGTCCTCCAAAGGATCGCTCTCACACCAAAACTCCTCGTCATCCTCCCGCTCTCGCCCAGTGGACTCGGCCTATGCATCCATGTCGACTGGGCCGAGTTCCAACGCCCCAAACTCCTCCAAAGCATCATTGAGTCGACCTTCTCTTAGCACCCAGATGAGGAAATCGACGGAGCAAAAGGTCGAAGATTACTTGAGGGACACGCCTGGTGGTCTGTTTCCTCGGAATCTGGTGATGACAGAGAAGGAGAAAAAGAAGATGGTTGTCCGGCGGCTGGAACAGCTTTTTACTGGAAAGCTGTACGGAATGAGATCGGACAAGAATCCATGGGGCGCCACGGCGAACATCAAGAGCTCCTCAGACCCGGCGTTGGGGATGCTACCTCCACAGAATCCGGAGGCAGCCCGTGAGGCGTGCATCCAGCCGGGTGACTCCTCCCGTAAAAAGCCGCGATCTCGAGATAACATGTCGACATCTAACTCGGGCGGCGATCGAACAGAGAGCGGCGGAAATGGGACGGGGAGTGGTGATGGAGGCGGTAGCGGAGGGCGTACACAACTGCACCCATCGCCACCGAGCGCACCACTTCCTGAGCAGCGGCCCACTCGGCCAAAGGACCTCGATCCCGACCGTATACAGGTCCCCGCTGAAAACATGGAGTACATCCGCCATCTGGGACTAGTAGCTCCGAACTTTGTGCACAGCGAGGATGCCACTGGCGAAAATGTGTCTCCGGACGCAGATGGGTGGGTTTACCTCAACTTGTTGTGCAACCTTGCCCAGTTGCACATGATCAACGTGACACCGAATTTCATTCGATCGGCTGTCAGCGAGAAGAGCACAAAGTTTCAGCTTTCGCCCGACGGCAGGAGAATCCGCTGGCGCGGGGGAACTGACGGAACCAAGTTTAGCAGCGACAGCAGCGGTGACACCTCGCAGCGGAGCCCTTCGACCGACGCCACAGACGGTTCCAATGATGACGGTCAACGAAAACGCCGCAGAACGCAGGCCACAAGTGGTGTGGTGTCGACCAAGAAGTCCAAGTTTGGGCCACAAGCATCAACATCATCCGACAGCTTCCATTATAAACCAATGTTCGTGCGGAAATCCTCGTCGATGGAGACGTCGTTGGAAGGGACAGCCTCACACTCCTCGGAGGGGGCCTTGGAGGACAGCAACAATACGGGAAACTCGAAATGGGACTACAGCGGCGGATCGGGGTCGTCACAGCTCAAGAAGCGCCGCCACGACGGCGCTATTGTGTACTACAGCGGAGCACCCTTTTGCATTGATCTTTCTGGGGATCCCGGAGATGTATCCCCGACAACTTACATGACATCAGCAGGACAGGAACCCCCTGCGGAGGAGGCAGGCCGTCTTGGTATCCAGAGGACGCTTTCGGGATCCATTCTCCCAATTCGGCCTCTCAGCGATACCAAGGCGGCGGTTTCGGAGGCGCTGGGACTGGACTTGGAAGGTACGCCCGAGTTGATGGACGACGACGCAAGCTCGATCTGTGACGATTTGGTGGAATTCCCTTGGTGTGATAACCCGGACGAAGCCCAGCTGCATCCTCTCGAAGCCCTCGAGGCTTGCGGTCTGGGCGGGGTTCTTCCAGAGGATCACTTCGTCATTTATGTGACAACCTGCCGCATATTCGGCGGCGCAAATTCCGATTCTCAGTCAAGAGGGCGACGGTCGAGATCGGTGGAATCAGCGGAGGCCGTTATTGCCCGGTTGGCGTCGATGAGCACGTCCTCACCTCGCCCCGCCCCGAGCTCCTCGAGCGGCAACAGTGGCGTCGAGATCAGATATCTGAACGGGATTCGCAAGGTTCTTCGACCCTCTCCTCTTCCGCCGCCGGCGACTTTCTTCCCCCCATTCAGCACCGACTCTGAGAGCGAGTCTGACGGGGACGAGTATTCCGAAGACGACGAGCTTTCAGGTGTTGATGTCATGTCGGAAGGACTGATTTCGCAACGCGCCAACCCTCATCTTTCAGAGCCCCACCTTTCCGAGACCTCTGACTCGAGGGAAGATGAGAGCGACGGTGACGTTGTTGCTGGGAATCGCCCTCCGAAGGACCATGGCTCCCGGAAACCAGGGCTGCCGAGCATGGGGCCAGCTGTTGAAAAGCGCCCGCAGAACACGGGCAGTTCTGTCGCTACAGCTGGTGGTGCCGAAAGCGGGTACAGTAGCTCGGTGGAAGAGATTGAGGAGATGGATGAGGACGATGAGGACGATTAGAACTGTAATATGGACGAACACATGAAACTACGAAGCACATGTACATGGCAGCATGGAACGGGGGTTATTATTTGGGTGGGATTCCAACTGACGTTCGATTTGCAGCTGCTTGTTATTTTCAGGTCGTCCCGGCGGAGCGTAACTGGATTCTTGTTAATATCTCAAAGAAGTAGAATTACGAAACAGGTTACAGCGCATTTCAACCAAGCCAGACTTGCAAAAAACAACTGATTTCGCGAGACATGACAAACTGCTCCGTCAATCTCCCCTAACGCTTTGAGCTCCGACGTTGTGAAAGAATGTACCTGCGGAAAGGCTTTGTATCTCGGAACTTCTTCACCTCTTGCTTGCTCGGGGGTATGGAATTACAAGTTGCTCGTAAAGACGTCTTAAGATCTTGTTCAGCTTTGGAGAGCCCAAAGACCATTGATTTCAACCTCTCTCCTTCACCATGTGATCAACTAGCTGTTAAAGTTGTCAGACATTTGCAAAAGCACCCACGATGCATTGTGAGAGGTTTGCAACGTCCATCCAATGCAGGGGCGCCCGATAGGTATGCCCCACCAAAGCTTTTGTGCGCCTGCCTTGCAACGACAGAACCCCACCTCCCGACTTTGCCAGGGAACGTAGTTTCGCCCCTCCATTTTCAACCAGCGCTGGCAACGGAGCTGTCAGGAGCTTCGACGGAGCTTTTTCGCGACCGGCGCAAACGACAGAACCGTTGATTTATTCTATTCCTTGCGGTTTGGGCGTTGTCGCGGCATGAGCGCGCCGATATTCGACAACGAAGACAAATCGAGAGCTCTAGCTAAGACTTGCTGAGGGGCGAGACGAGAAGATGGCGAGCAAAGGGAAGGAGCCGGTGACCCGGTAAGGATTTTCTACTGTCATTGAGATTTCAATGCGAGCAAAAGGGGTCTGGAAAAGGACTACGAAGGCTGACTGGTGCTGGGTGTTTTGGTACAGGGAGAAGGCGGCCGCTCAGTCGAATCCTCGCGGAATACCCTATGCGCCGTTCGTCGACAAGGTGGAGGACTATGTTGCAACGAGGGAAGATGTCGAGCCGACGCTGAGGAGTTTTCAGGAGATGATTGCGTGAGTTTGTGGTTCTGTGGGTGGGGGTTAGAAGTTGGGAGCTGACGATGGGTAGGAAATATCAGTTTATGGAGCAGAACTTGCAGCGGCGCGTGGCTGGGTTGAAGGACAAGCTGCCGGATATCCAGAAGACGCTGGATACCGTGAGGTTCCTGGCTCTGAGAAAGGTTGGTTGTATGCTTGACATGGAAGCGGAGGGTTTGCTAATTCGGGACAGGACGAGACGGAGCCGATAGAGACGACATTTGAGCTCAATGAGACGCTCCATGCTAAGGCGGAGATTCTACCGACCGATGAGGTGTACCTATGGCTCGGTGTATGATACATTTTGTTTGGGAGGGGTTGCCAGTCCTGTTGCTGACATGAGAACAGGCCAATGTCATGTTGTCATATCCCATCGATGAAGCCGAGACGATGCTTAGCTCCAAGCTCAACGCAGCGAAGGCAAGCTTAGCTAACTGCGAAGAAGACCTGGACTTTTTGAGGGAACAGATCACAGTAAGGTCACAGAAAGAGCCGATGTTTCAGTTTGGCGGTGCTAACTTCAAGATAGACAATGGAGGTTGCTGTGGCACGGGTGTACAACTGGGATGTCGTGCAAAAGCGCAAGGAGAAGGAAGAAGAGGACAAACAAAAGGAGAAGCGAAAAGGAAAGGACACAGAAGACCCAGCTGGAGGCTGATTTCTACCGCTCTGGCTCAACCGCATATCATAACAGCTCCTGATGCTTTGTCAACGCTGTAGGGTACGCAGATGTGCGTTTGGATGGGATATCGGGCAGGTGACATCGATGCTGCGGCAAGTCCAACTGTGCCGGCTCAATCATAGTTGGTCCAATATCGCCGCCATAGACGTCATCCAGACGGCCGCCGAGGACGGCTCTTGGTGCCCAGAGTTCCATTTCCCAATGAAATCACAGCGTCCAGACCGTAGAAAGCCATGAGTGCAGCATTGATCTACCTCGAGTAATGCCAAAACCGAGTGCCTTCTAAATGCTCCGGAAGGCGTAACCTGGAACAGGTACACATGTAAGGCTGTTTTACAGATAGGGAGCTCTCATGTTTGAGAATCGAGGGGCAAGTTGGGGGAGGCGCGGGATTTGGCGGGGTGCCAAGTCAGGGTCACCGCCACTGGGAAATCGATGAGGGGCTTGGGCTTTAATTTCCATTACAACTGGCTCCGCAACCCCTTCACCAGCACCCCCGTTAGCCACTTTGTTTTATTTCCGCTTCCAACTTGCACGACTCCTTGCAAGTTGTCCTTACTCTTTCCTTCGAGGCCAAATCCGATTCCTACATATACCTCACATTCTCCACGACACCGGCCGACGTTTGGGTTTCCACTGATACCGACTGCCCTGCCGAGACACCGAGACTACGTTTCCGACCCGCAAACATGGCCAACGCTGCTGCTTTCGAGGTCGACCCCAAGTATGACGACTACGACTACCCTCTCAAGGCGCCGGTTGAGCAAAACGGTCATGCTGGTTACCTGACGGACGTGCAACAGGCCCAGGTCCACCAGCTTCGCAGCATGTTGGAGGCCGAGGGCTACACCAAGCGCCTCGATACCTTAACTCTGGTATGAAGACTTGACGCTCCGCGCGCCGCCTGTTGGGACGGCCATGTCTTACTGTGGGATGGTTTCTGACAGTGTCGCCCAATAGCTGCGATTCCTCCGCGCCCGCAAGTTCGATGTGAACCTCGCCAAGCAGATGTGAGATTGAGCCGCGATGGTCAATGGGAAGTCCAGTGCTGACTGTAACAGGTTCGTTGACTGCGAGAAGTGGCGGAAGGAGACAAACCTCGACGACACCGTTCCGACCTGGGAGTATCCCGAGAAGGAGCAGATGTTCAAGTTCTACCCTCAATATTACCACAAAACGGACAAGGTATGAAGATCCCGGTGCTCCATTTTGTGATGTTCCGCTTGTGTAGGTGTCTTGAGCTGGAAGTACTAATACCTTTTCCCGCAAACAGGATGGACGTCCCGTCTACATCGAGAAGCTGGGCGGAATTGACCTTGTCCAGATGACCAAGATCACTTCGGAGGAACGCATGTTGACGAACTTGGCGGTAGAATACGAGCGGCTGTCTGATCCTCGGCTCCCTGCTTGCAGCCGCAAGGCCGGCTACCTCCTCGAGACTTGCTGTACCATCACGGATCTCAAGGGTGTCGGGCTTATGAAGGCCCCCCAGGTCTACGGCTACGTCAAGCAGGTCAGCGCCATGAGCCAGAACTACTATCCTGAACGTCTTGGCCGCCTGTACCTGATCAACGCTCCTTGGGGGTTCGGTGCTGTTTGGAACGTCGTCAAGGCTTGGTTGGATCCTGTTACGGTGCAGAAGATTCACGTCCTTGGCGGTAGCTACCAGAGCGAGCTCCTCAAGCAGGTGCCGATGGAGAATCTGCCCAAGGAGTTTGGTGGCAAATGCGAGTGCCCCGGGGGTTGCGAGCTCAGCGACATGGGACCGTGGCGCGAGCCGGAGTGGGCTCGCCCTGCCAAGTGGGAGAAGAAGACAGAAACCGCCATTGCGACGGCGCCTGCTGAGGTCAAAGAGGGTGCTGCCGCTGGAGCTGGAGCGGCTACGCCCGCTGCTACCGCAGATGCCCCGGCTCCTGCTCCTGCTGCTGCATGAGAAGTGCGGAACGGGTCGCCGGAGAGAGGTACTGCGAGGTGTGAGTGTTCCCCAGGCGAGTGCTCACACGAGCCGTTCTCGATGAAACGCGGCAAGGACGGCAAGCTTCGTTGTTGCTTCCACAAGAGCCGGAAAGGCGAGGTCTAGTTGCTAGAGCGAGGGCGTTCAGAATACATTGGGGAGAAAACTAAAGACACTGCCATTTGACGGTGTTGTTGTAATTCCAGCAGGCGATGTAGATTCCACGCTGTAATTTGATTCGCGATAGCCTTTACCTTCGTGGTCTTCATGAGTACAAATAGACTCCTTATGACCAATCGCGTCTTTGTCCAACGCTGCATTGCTCCATGGCACGATACCCCCCGGCAAGGGTATATACTCGTACAATATCTGCCGCCAAGCAGAGCACTTCTCCAACTGGTATTCCACACGCCGAACTCCAACGCGCCAAACCATGAACCCTTTTCCTAGATTGCAGAACAAGAAAAGAAATAGCCATCCAAATGCAAATTCTTTCAAAGCTCAGTAGCCACATACCCAGCCGCCACCCTCGCCCTCTCCATCTTCGCCACCGTCGCAGGCATCTCCCTCTTTAACCTCCCCAGCGTCTCCACCGTCGCCGCAAACTCCTCCTCCAACTCCTCCTGCCTGTCCAACGCCCTCACCCCCTCCACCGCTTTCCTCCCCGATATCGCACCTTCGGTCTCCACGCGCGCCCTCGCCGCTTCCAGCGCGGCCTCGTCCGCAGCCATACCATTCTTACCAGCGGTTGCGTACGCTGCCGCCGTCGCAGCTGGGACGCGCCGTTTCAGCGCCGCGATGGAGCGGAGGAGGTCTTCCTCCTCGCGGGCCAAGTCCTCCATTTTATACCGCTTGCGTGCGTCAAAGGGCTCGTATTGCACCAGGGGTGCCGTCGCAGAAGCAGGGGAGCACGAGGTCCCGATGAAGTGCGTGGGGTCGACAGGGAGGCCGTTGATGGAGAGGTTGGGGGCGGCGAGGGTGAAGGTCTGGTTGATGTACTGGATGCGGCGGCGGTTAGACTGGGAGTCAGAGGGGCAGAGGATGAGGAAGGGCACACACGTCGTTGACCATTTGTTCGATGCGCACTCGCAGTTCGTCCTCTTGGCCATCTGCGCTTTCGACGGGGGGAAAGGCGGCGTTGATGCCGTCTGTTGCGGCGCGTCGCACGTTGTCGATGAGGTAGGTGAAGTCCTCCGGAGCTTGAAGCTCAATTTTGCGCGAGGAAGAGTCCATAGTGTAGCGTTAAGTCGCCTGTCTCCGGTCTGTGGACCGCGATGGCGGGAATCTGGGCGTCGGTTTGTCCCTGTCCTGGGCCACGGCGATGCGCCTATGGAGGGGTCTAACTGAACAATAAACATCAAATGGATTTATCGATAGCGAATCACCCGTGCACCGCCAATTGGGTTCTTATCTTATCTTGAGTAGCGTGACTTGGCGGCGCTTTGGTGGGGTTAGCGTCGGCGCAGCGGGGTCGCCAGCGGGTGGAGATACCCTTGGGGCTTATCGGATGAAAGCAGGCGATGCTTCAAGTGGTGTTACAAGATCTGCGTTGGTGCTGCAAGCACTGATAGCTCGGCTCACCTTATTCCTGTGCTGGATAACATTATACATACCTAGGTAGTCTCAGCTTCGGGTTCTGCGCCGATTTGAGTGCGAGGCGATCAGCCGTGCATACTTGCTTGGGCAATGTGTTCACCAACCACAACAGCTCATCATAGGCGAGACAGCAGATACGGGGACTAGCTCAAATATGTATGTGCAAGTATGCATGAAAGCCCTTAATAACCAGGGCAAAGCCAAAATGGAAAGCGACGCCCCCGATCCAACTCCAACCTCTCGATAGTGGTTCTGTTCCTCCCAAACAAGTGAAAACTCCAGGCTCCGTCCGTAGGAACGCCTATAGTTCCGATCTTATCGAGTCATTTCCCGTTGCAGTTGGGAGCTACTGACATAGTGTCCAGTCTCTGGACCTCGGGACTATCGACGAGGGACCGCCAGGATCCTCTGCAGAAACAATAACCCCCGGGGCCCTCTTCTGTAGCCGCGTCTGTCGTGGGCGGAGCGGAGATGATAGTGATGTCGGTCTTCTCAATGCGGCCTGATAAGAAAAGGCCCCCAGCGCCAGAGTGCGTATGGAATTTATGATGGTTTCGCGAGAAAGGTCCATGTCTAGAAAGCATGTGCAGCGCATGCCGCAGTAGTGATGTTCGAATGACCATTTATTGCGGCAGGATCTTCTTGATGTCCTCATCGCTGAGGCAGATCTCGACAACTTGGTCCCGACGGTGTTCGAGCGGTGTATATTCGAAGTCAACGTACGATGGCAAGAACAGCTCGGGGTTCCAGGCGAAGCCCTGGCTCGAGGAGAGGTAGGAGATCTATGGCACGGATTAGCCTTGCTGGGCTTCATCCCAAGCACGTCGGATGACATACCAAGCGGGGCGGTCCGTCCGGATCGCTGGCAATGTTGATCGTCGTGTACTCTTCCTTGGCAAACGCCGAGCCTGATAAGCGTCAAATGTAAGTCAAAGAACCCAGGAAAGCCGATGCTAAGATGCGCTTACTCAAGAGACTCGGGCGGCGGGTGTGCACCATCTTGCGCTTCTGTGCTGTGCGAGAGGACGGGGTATTGGTCTTCATCGCCGGCGTATTAGGGGAGCTCGAGTACGACGAGGAGGACGACGACGAGCCCTCGGCGGCCTTGGAGGACTGTCGGCGATGGGATTGATCGTATTCCATTGCCGAGGTCGACGGCGTAGGGATAGTGATGGAGGACGACATATTGAAGTCACAGCAAGAAGTGGCAAAGGTGAGGATACTGGGTGCCGCTCAAGGCGATGGTGGACTGGGTGCGCTGCAGTGTCGGGATGGATTGCGTCGGTCGGCGATGAGCGAGGGTGCTGCTGCCGACTGGATGCCCAGATCTTGTTGAGAAGGTGAAATCATGAATGCAAAAGACGTTAAAGGTGCAACAAAGCAGCAAGACACGAGACCAGACAATAGTGGTGGAAGGTTTATCGGGACCGTCGGCCAAAGGTCGGCTTGCAACTAGGAAGACGATAAATGCCTGGGGAGAGCTCGGGAACAATGATGAATGATGCAAAAGCGGGCACTTCCGAGCGGCACAGACCTCAGGTATCAAGAGTACCGTGTGAATACTTTGAACAATCACTCGGGGTGAGTCGAGTGACGGCCAAGGTGAGCTCGAGAAATAGTCAAGGCGTTGTGGATTGCGAACAGCGGTCTGAGGCTAAGAGAGAGGAGAAGGAGCCAACCTAGAGAGATTGAAACCAGCAGAAGCAGGGCAGCCTAACACTCCGATATGCACCTATCGCAGCTGGCCAGCCGTACCAGCCACGATGACTGCAGTCGCAGCTCACACCCGCATCATCCCGATTTGGGACGGTGGAGAGGGGATATCCAATCGCGGGAGGGGCCACTTGACAGGGCTACGTGGGGATGCATTGATCAGGCTTGGCCGTTCAAGGCCCAGGCTGTCACCTGCGAGTGGTCTGTGGGGAAAACCAACCATTTGCCGACTCAAAGTTGCCCGCACCACCCGAGACTCCACATTGTTGAGGATGCCCGGCTTTGCTGGCGCCATGCAAGCTCTCAACGGGTCTACCAGAGGTGGCATCGTGTCTTTGCTATGAAAACTCGGGAGCTGAGGGGAGCTTCATATGAGCGTGGTAAAAGAGGACGCGGTCAATAGGTGTGAGAATCTCTAGTGGGCATACCGAATCGAGCTGTCAGAGCCACGCACCTTGTGCAGGCTGCCCTGAAGAACGGTGGTCCTTAGACCCGTGGTGAGCATCAGACTCCCGGGAAATAGTCAACTACAGACAGTGCATAGCTCATATGCTGTAGAACATCGAAATCTGTTAGATAAATCGAATCTTTGAGAGCTCCAGTGCGAGGCGGGTTGCTTTTGTACCCGGTGGGGCACCGGCCAGACCAATCAATGCAAGGCAACCCAGCCGCAGCTCTCAGGCTCCAGGTGGATGACGAGAGCCGCTGCAAGCTAGCGCCAAGAAAGAGCCGACCGCACGCGCCACGAGGCGAAAGCTGCCGCAGAACATCAACGAACGCCTTTCCAAGACCATCCCTTGCATCACAATTTGCATCGACCGCTGCCATCGAACTACCTACCACGCAAGGACTCGGCGTACCCCCAGAGTGACCTTGATCTTTTTTGTTCGCTTCCCGTCTCGCCGCGCGTAACGATACCAGGTCTTCAAAATGGGCGACGTCCTAGTCGAGAGTCCGACCAGCCATGCACAAACCCTCCGGAAGACGGTCCCTTCCACCATTCCGAGCATCGAGAACTTCGAGGGCGTGGCGACCGAAGGCGGCGATGAATATGCGAATCTGAAGCGCCTTCAGCGCCAGCTGGAGTATATTCAGCTCCAGGAAGAGTACATCAAGGACGAGCAGAGGTATGGCTGCCGCGGCGGATGCTCCTGTTGCTTAGCTGACAATTCTGTACAGGAGCCTGAAGCGCGAACTGGTGCGGGCCCAGGAGGAGATCAAGCGCATTCAGAGCGTTCCCCTCGTTATCGGACAGTTTATGGAAGCTATTGACCAAAAGTAAGCTCCACGGCCGCGCCTTGGTTGCATTTCAACCTGACCTCCTTCACAGTACTGGCATCGTCCAATCCAGCACCGGCTCCAACTACGTCGTGCGAATCCTGTCGACTCTTGACCGCGAGAAGCTCAAGCCATCATCATCGGTCGCCCTCCATCGCCACTCCAATGCTCTGGTCGACATCCTCCCGCCGGAGGCTGATTCCTCGATCGCCATGCTCGGCGCGGACGAAAAGCCAGATGTCACGTATGCGGATGTTGGTGGATTGGATATGCAGAAACAGGAAATTCGTGAGGCTGTTGAGCTTCCCCTGACACACTTTGACCTATACAAGCAAATTGGTATAGATCCGCCACGGGGTGTTCTCCTGTACGGACCGCCCGGTACCGGAAAGACCATGTTGGTCAAGGCCGTCGCCAACTCGACAACAGCCAACTTCATCCGCGTCGTCGGATCCGAATTCGTTCAGAAATACCTGGGCGAGGGCCCCAGAATGGTACGCGACGTCTTCAGGATGGCGCGCGAGAATGCGCCTGCTATCATCTTCATCGACGAAATCGATGCCATTGCAACGAAGCGTTTTGACGCGCAGACCGGCGCCGATCGTGAGGTTCAGCGTATTCTGCTCGAGCTGCTCAACCAGATGGATGGTTTCGACCAGACGGCCAACGTCAAGGTCATCATGGCGACCAACCGTGCGGATACACTCGACCCCGCCCTCCTCCGTCCCGGTCGTTTGGATCGCAAGATCGAGTTCCCCAGTCTGCGCGACCGCCGCGAGAGACGTCTTATTTTCAGCACTATCGCAAGCAAGATGAGTCTTGCTCCCGAGGTGGATTTGGACAGCCTGATTGTCCGCAACGACCCGCTCAGCGGTGCTGTCATCGCGGCTATCATGCAGGAAGCTGGCCTACGAGCGGTGCGCAAGAATAGATACAACATCATCCAGGTCGACCTGGAGGACGCATACAGCAGCCAAGTCAAGGGGACGACGGATGAGAACAAGTTCGACTTCTACAAGTAAATGTAGAGTCTGGGGGCCGGGATCTGAAGCTGTGCCGAGTATGACAGTTGCGGCGGCACGGGCTACTGATTGGGTTGGATGGCTAATGGTGCCGGTGACTCGAAAAACCAATGTATAGTATCTACTCATAGAGGACTGCAGCGCCGTCTTTTATTGTGTGCTTTGTAGACAGTTGGTGAAAGCGAACGTCCGTCGCAGAAGATGGCCTTCCTTGAGATGAATGTACAAGGCTACCTGCCGGAAGGCGGATTGTCCATCCTGTGAGCATCACACATTCTCATCCGTGTAGTGTACTGGCAACGTCCATCATACCGGCCATATTGCAACTACCGCCGCGGCAGATTGCTTTACTCAATCCAACAAGAGTTACTGTTCACAGAACCGGCAAAAGCATCGCCATGGGAACAAAACTGATAATCAATTCAGAATCTTGTCCCACCGTCCCGGGACGCAAACACCATTGTCTCGTACAAACCCAACAAGCCCCGTTGAAATCCTACCACCCATCCTAATCCATCAGAACCAGAACCAGGGTATATCCTCCCCTCCGCCGCTGCACAAGCCACGCTAGTTCAAATCTCCCAATGCTCCCCCAATCCCGTATCGAAAAATCTATGTCAATCCCAAACAGTTTCTAATTCCCATCCCATCTATCCAGTCCCGCCCCTATGAACCCAAATGTTGTTGTTATGCTCCCTCCGATCTTGATTTGTGTTTCCCAGGTATCCATTCCATTCTATAACCCAATGCGATGGATGTTCCCTATCCATCGCTATCTAATGTGACATATGCTCCCCCATGTTTGTTGTATGCGGCGGCTAGCACCCCCGTCGTACAAGTCGTCATGTAGTCTGTTGAGGGACTCGACGTCATTATTTCATTACGCATTATTCCCTGACCCCTATGTCGTGGGTTGGTTGTTTGTTGAAAGGGGGATGAGACCCGAATGTATCTGGGCATGACAGACATGATCCAAGTGTTGGTTGTAGTGATCCGGACAATGATGGCGGTTTCTTTGCGATGTGACAAAGTGTGGCAAAAGAAGGCGCTCACGACCCAACGACAACACCGAGCTCGAGTAATAGCCGGACGAACCGGCTGTGCATCTCGATGAAGAAGTCCGGGAGGCCGACCAACTCGGCGAGCCCTCTCGGCTTGAGAGCGGCGCCAGAGCCGCCAAAGCCGCCACCCATCCGCCTCGAGAGACCACCGCCACCCATCAGGAAGCTGCTGCCTCCAGCCGAGGCCGGCGGGGCGGGCAAATCCGATTGGAAGCTCCCGTAGCCGGGTCCGGCGACGACCGGACTGCTTGCTGACGAGCCCGATGACTCAGTGAGGGTGCGTTCCGCCTCAGCCTCCGCCAGGGTTTGTATCCACGCTGCCATGTCGCGGAAGGCAGCGGCAACAAACGCAAACGTCTTCATGGCCAGGCGTTCGCGGTGAGTGCTGAGCGCTAAGAAAGCGTACACACGCTTGTGCCCACGTGCGTGGATGTCCGGAATGCGGAATATGTAAGCTGTTGTGTAGCCTGCAGCGGGATCTCCGAAAAAGATGGGACCGCCAGACGCGGCAGATCCGGCGCTGTGCGTGGTGACAAATGCGGGAGTAATTGGCGAGGCGCTTGGCGTGGACATCGAGCTTCCAGCCGCCGGGGTCCCTGTTGCCGGGGCTCGCGGAAGAGTCTCCAGCGAAAGCGTGCGCAGGCAGGATGCGCGCACGATGGAGAACGAGGCCGGGGTCAGCGGTTCGTGTGTGGAGGTGTAATCTAGGTAGTGTGTATGAGCGCCGGCGCCAGCGACGGAGCTAGTGCTAGACCGCGACGCGACGGAGGCCGTCGTAGCGGTGCGCCGGTGGTTTTGGCGCTGACCAGCGATGGATTCGTCTTCTGACGGACTCGAGGACGAGGTTTGCGACGAGGATGGCGAGTTGCTGTCAGTTCCCCCGAATACGCGAGCGCATGGCGCTCTGGTTCGGAGAGTAGGGCCGCGCTCAGATCGGGAGTCGGCCCCGATGTCCCTGTCGCCTTCCTGGCGCTTTGGTAGCGTTAAGGCGCAGTTCTCGCATGGCCCGGCGCGCCGGGTGACGTATTCATCGTATGTCCTCCGAAACTCGCCTCGGGGTTTTTGCTGAGTCGGAAGGCCAGGACCTTGAGGGAGTCGCGGGCTCTGGGGGGGGGTCTCGACCGCGGATCCGGAAGCGGCATGTTGGGCGGCCCGTCGCAAAGCGGCGCGGTACGTCTGCGCTTCTTGTTCTGAGGCGGGAAGGGAGGAGCTCCGTTGCGCGCCGGCAAAGTTGAGACGTCTGAGCGCTTCCGTGATGTTGGCGCTTTGCGCCGACTCCTTCGGCGTTCGGGTGCTGGTGCGCGGCCGGTCGGAATTGGCAAGAGGATAATCGCGAACGTCGTCTTCGCAGCAGCTGCTGCAGGGCACAGGAAGACCCTCGGTGACCATCAACGGAGTGGGACCATGAAGGTCGCAATAGTGCGCGAGGCACAGCTGAAAAGTAGGTGGCGTTAGCATCACATCGTTGTCGAGGAGGTCGTCAGCCATGTTGGGCCGCTCGCGTGCGTGGGCAGGGAAGATGCATCGAGTGGAATCCGAACATGCCGTGCCATGATGGCTCCCGGCGGAAGCCAAGGGGTAGAAGAGCTCCGCGATGGTGCCCATGATTGCGAAACCTCGCTGGAATGCGGAAAGGAAACACGGAAGCGTTGGTGATGGGAGGTCTGGTCAGACCAGCGCCGTTTGAGCCATCAATATCAATGAAACACCAGCACGTGGTGAGCTGGCTGACGGCCTGGGCACTAAGGACCCCCTGGAGTCCCAGGGCTCGCAATGTGGGGGTTCGCCAGACAAGGCGGTGTGCGGGTTGGGTTGCATTGGGGGCATGCGCGGGATGGGCAGACGCAGCAAAAGCAGCAGGAGCACCTCAGCTAGAAGCAGCCAGAAGCAGCAGCGATTGTGCATTGGAGCGTCCGCCATTCATCATCCTTCCTTCTCAGCCATGGGGGTTCAACTTACAATCGACGTCATGTTTCTTTTTATCTTATCCGCGATCCGCGAAATCCGCGGAAGCAGCCCAAACGTCCGTCCGTCTGCTCACCCCACGATCAATCACGATCAATCGCCGAATCTGATCTGGGCCTGTCGAAGTGTGTCGCAATTGGGCACCAGGCGAGATGCGACAGGTCGCAAATGGAATTGCTGAGGACCTCCGCCGCAATGCCTTACTGCTGCAACCCGTCAGAACGGCGCACTGCTGTCGGTCGAGGCCCGCCCGTAAAAAATGCACTCTCGGTTGCGAGTTTTGGTTGTTGAGAGTCGAAGTTAGATGCTGTCAACTTCAAGCAGCTGACTGGGTCCCTGGCTTTCCGGCGGGTATGGCACCACCTCGTTCTGCCGAGGTTCGAGCTCGGAATTCGGGCAGAGGAGGCCCTCGTCAACGGCAAAAGCAAAAGTCTCGGGACATGGCTTCTGGTTTCGAGAGGGTAAAAGGGTTGTTTTGCAAGTCCTGATTTTTGCAACGCTCACAGCACGGTGAACGTCAAGCGAATGAGTAACGAATAATTACACAACAGCAGATGTGGGATGCAGGGCTGATGGCTTTCCTTTAAAAGAATGCTTCGAGAAGAGCCGATGTGAGTGCGGCCATACCAAATATGGGCTGTTGCCGGCCTTCCGACCATGATCCTAGAAACTCGGGGAGGGATGGGGTGAAGCTGAGACGCCGTAATGTTGCCGAAATGGTAGTCCAGCTCCTTATTGCTCCTTTGGCGGTAAGATGGGGTCAAGATGACATCGGGCCACCTCGTCTTACCTTTGATCCCCTCTCTTACGCTCCTTTCGTCTCGTTTGGTCTCGTCACTCGTGGCCGAGCGTCGGGACAACTCGCAAGATTAGGTTTGTCGCCAGAAGCCAGGCACTGAGAAGTCGACCGGAGAACGCAATTGGCGGGACTTTAGGTGAAGTTGTGGATGCCGCTGCGGGACATTGGGCCTTCTCCCGGCTGGCCGCTCTTCTCTTTTCATCCACATGCGTCTAGATGCACCCCGCAACGTCCCGACAGCTCACCCGCGCTTCGCGCTACCAGGCTACCTACCGCCGTCTCACATTCCATCGCCAATACAATATTAACTTGGTGTGACGGAAAAGGCTTCACCTTCTTCATCACACGCCATTCTCTGGCCTGTGGTCGCCGGTTGCACACGTGCACAACAGCCTACCGACACCCAGGGCTACATCTCCCGCGAGCCACGTTGACAAGCCAATGCCCAGACGATGCCGGGTCGCGGACTTCTTGCATGGCCAGACACGCGAGCGCACTCACCTAATAATCCGATAATCGCGGTGGAAAATCATCTACCCGTGCTGCCCCATGCTGCATGAACTGACTCTCGCGGCTTCCATCTGACAGGATTCGCATCCGAAGATCAGGATACGCCTGCATCCGACAGCATGCCAGCTTCGATGCAGCGCACAATCAACACCTCCCAGGTTTGCGTGGACGACTGACGACTCCCTGCACCCAAGCCGGGCTCGAAAGAGCGGCACTTCCGAATCCAATTTCCATCAATTTGCACTTTCTGCAGCTACACCGCGACCTGCTGCCCGTTACGCTCCCGTCAGAAGGCAGTGGGGCGTGCTCGTCCCTTACCCACGGGCACATGGCGGCCACGCGGAAAGCGGGCCATGTTCAACCCTGGTCCAGATACCGAAGCACTCGCCCGCGGTCGTCCTCGGCCTGACGGACGTCGTGCTTGGCCTCGGCCAGTCACAATCTAATTCAAGACGCCTGACGGCAGCGCAACCAGGGAACGGGCGTTCTCCTGATGACAGACGCATCCGACCAACATTGAAAACAGGCAGTATCGCCAACCACGTTGCAAATTTAGCCATTGCGGTCCGACGTTGCCTTCCGCTGCCGGCGCCATACGCCATGTTACACCTTGACATCGCTCCCTGACGCTAAGGAGACGGGCAAAACTCCTCTGCGATACAACACTGCTGCTTCCATCATATAACACCGATACAAGTTGTGCACCATGGCTGCCAACGAACGCCAATTGCACATCACGCATTTGGCAGCATCCACACCCGGACCACGCTAGCCACCGAACGTCCGTGTGCTCAATGGAAACCGGTGTCAGTGCACCGGCCATCTTTTCTTCCATAGCTTCCAGAAGCCTTCTCATCTCCCCATGGCTCGGCTGTAGCCAGCTATGTGTCCGAGCGGACGATCAAGCTTTCTCAGAAGCCAAGGAAGTCCCAGGAACCTCACACAGATCACGAATGCCCACCATCGCAACGTCGGACGAACATTCCACGAATATTAGCGGACGCCCGCAGATCCGCTGCCGGCTTCCGGCCGCGCAAGCATTCCCTCCTGCCCTGATCCCCATCACGATCATCCTGGCAAGAAAAAAAAGTCAGAGCCATCAGATGGTCCGTCGTCCCGAACCTGACTGCAGAGACGTTGCGGTTGTCGGAGGTCGTTACTCAGTACCACACTGCCGTCAACGCTACCGTCGTATTCCCCTTTCTATCCGACTGCAATCAGTGTCCCTCCAAACCTGGATTCAGGAATCAACTTCACCCGAACAGCCGTCGAACCCCTGGGGAAATGGCTCAGACCTGGACCGCTTCCGCCCATCTCCCACCAATAACCACTTTCACAATACAACCAGAAATGAAAAGCCGGAAACCTGCCGATTTGCCCGCTAGTCTGTCTCCATCTGTAGCCGACGTTCCCAACGTTGGATGAGCGAAAGCTAGCACTAGTCCCGTACGAACGAACCAACCATGATCGTCCGCGCCGAACGGCGTTCCATGGAACCGCCATGGACTAAAAAGGACAACTCTCCAGCTCTGATTGCATGAACAAACTGCAGAATGATGGGATGATCGATCCACCCAGGGGTCGAACCTGGAACCTCCTGATGACATTTCCAGTACGAGACTTGAGTCAAGACTGAGTGAATATCGTAGTCAGACGCTCTGCCATTGAGCCAGCGGACCTTGATCATTTGATGGGGAGAGCAGGGGAGTCGTTTGCACTGTGAAACCGGGTCCTGCTTGGTTGAGAGAGTTGCGGTGAGAGATTTTGTTTCTGTGGGTTGTGCGTGGAGAGCAAGTGGATCGTGAGCGGTGGGTTTCGACTAAAAGCTCGGAATGCACACCCGTTGGGGAGTTAGCTTTGGTGTCGGTGGATTTTGGGAGAGAGAAGTCAGTGTCGATGGTGATATAGTTTCGTAGGTGTTGAGATCGACTTAGCTATCCATTCATCCGACCGCAGGTTAGATAGAGCATCCTGTGAAGATGGGAGATCCGCGGTTTCGTATCTGCTAAGAGGTACGGATCACGTCTGTCTGATATTGAAGGCTCAACAGCCTAGTGACCGACCCGGAGTACGCCCAGGAGCGGCACGAAAGGAGAAGAGACAGAACATCAAGTACAATAGCGGCGTGCATCAAGCCAGGAAAAGTCTGCGAATGCTTTCTCACGAAATATCTTTGTTGCTATGCCCACGATGATCCTGTATAAAGCCTACATTCCCAATCAAACCCTGAGAGTAGTGGTAACTACAAGTCCCGCAATGTTTACGATGTCCTCCGTGTACTGCTCTTTCCTAGGCAAGAGGGTAAAACAAAAAACGCCGGTCAACATGCAGTGAGCCATCCATATAACGAACCGAACGGTAGTGCTAGAAGAAGGCAGAAAAGGTATGTGATCGGGTATCTTAAGCATCCTCAATACCAACCGGTAAGAAGCACTGGATGAAGCCAATGCGTAGCCCTTCCTTCGCTGGTGTACTTCCTCCTCCGCGAAAACAAGGCTGGAATAAAATACGTAGTGTGAAATGGGTGGGACGGAATGGAAGATTTGAATACACGCGATGTGAGATGCTGACGGAGAGATATGGTGTCCGAGTGAGCAGGCTCAGGTCTCAACAAACGGATCGACTTCAAGTCGCTTTGCGGCCGGCTCGCCGCCCTCGCCGCCACCGCTACCGTACTTGTCCTGCCAGAGTTTGCGGAGCACTTGGTAGATGAAAAGGTACTGTGCCTCGGCCTGCACCATGTTCCTGCGTTGTTCGCGTAGTTGGTTGACAGTTGCAAAGATGAGATCCTCGCCCTCTTCCTCGATGACAGTAGTCGCTGGGGAAGCCTCGCCGCCGCGCTTCGTGACCTCGTCGAAAGCTCCGCTGGAAGTGGCAGTGCTTGGACTTGCGCGAAATGATCTCTCGTCCGCACTCCTCCTTCCACCTGGTGTCGCGGCCCTCTCATCATAGTGCTCCAGGACGCCGGCATCCAGTTCTCGGATGAGATGTTCCAGCGCGATGAACGTACCACTGCGACCAACGCCAGCGCTGCAATGCACAATGCGTGGGTTATGTGGGCCGGCATTCTTCTCCCGGGAGAGCCGCATCAGGGTGAAAAAGCTCTCGAGATCAGCGAGGGCCGGAACGCCAAAGTCGGGCCACTTCTTGTAGAGGAAGTGCCACACAATGCGCTCTTCCTCCTGCTCGACTACCGATTCCTCTGGCTGGGTCGGGGCTTCTGTAATAACAACCTCCGGGACGGGCTGGTCGGCGGCAACCAAGCCGGGAGATTTCATGTGGACATCCAGGTCTAAATCTTTTTCGGTTGAGGCTCCAGGAGTGAGAACAGGAATGTCGAGGCTACTGCTGCTATCAGCTGCCGCAGGTTGAGGTTTGCTTCCACCGCGCGCATGTATGCGAACCACCAACTTGCGCAACTCGATTGCGTCACCAGCCGGTGTCTCCTCGATTCCCTCGCAGCGCACGGTGGCGCGGAAGCCGTCACCGAACTCATCGCGTTCATTGATCTCGAGTGGCGGATCCTCCTTATGGCGCGGGAAGTACGGAGAGCACTTCTCCATATGTCCCTCGTGGGTCTCGGTCAACATGACAATGACGCCTGGACTCTCGAGTTGTTCGACCACCATCCGCCATACATGGTCAATGGAGGATGCTTTGGGGCCTTGCATGGCGATGTAGCGGTCGGACTCGCGCGCCTCGCCGGGCCTGGAGTCGTTGGCTGGTCGCGGCGAAGGGGTGAGTGTGATGGGTGATGCGTTGATATAGTCTACATGGCCGTCGGGAACCTGTAGCTTGACTCGATGGTTCTGCCATGGCTGGATATTGACGTAACGATCCAAGGTCTTGAGGTGCGGTCCCTTCACACGTGCCCAGCGAAAATCGGGCGAGTTGTTGGTGACAGCTTGCGCCATGCGGTCGCGCTCTAGCCAAACCAAGTCGCCGAACTTGTTCTCGATCTCTGAAATGTGAACAGTCACTTGTCAGAAATATGTGGTACGACATAGCGGAGGATAACAACTCACCTTGCTGACTGAGCTCCAGGAAAGCGGGAATCTTCAGAGCCCTCGCCGCCTTTGCGTCATCCTCCCGCGCGGGGTCCGTCCTCAGCGATAGTGGGGATACGGGGCGGTCGATGCCACCATCGGGGCCTGGGACGGCAGCAGCGGCCGGGGAGTGTGGCAACGATGCGGGCGGAGAGTCCCGTGCCCGCTTACCGGACGAACGGTGAAAGACTCGAAAGGGACTAAGCTTTTGCACTGGGCGCGCCGGCGCGGCAGGCTGGAGATCGCCAGACGGAGGCGTCGTCGTCGTCTTGTTGGGGAGGGCAGCGGTAATTATTGTCGGCGATGGCACATCCTTCCTGCGGCGGAAGCGCGGAAAGTGGTCCATCCAGGCGGCTTCGAGGTGCGGTGCGCTGCGCAATGCCCAGCGACGGCGCACAATTATGGAGTAGTTCCGCAGATTTTTTTTTCCGGCTTCGGTTTACGTTTCCCAAGCTCGAATGTTTGTTGCGAGGGGCTGTGATGGTTGTAAGGTGGGTGGAGGTGAGGTAGATAGATGGAGGGGTAGGAGAATCGAGGGATCGATATCAGCCGAGAGCCCCTCGTTATAAGACAAGGCAATTTTCAAACACTCCCTCAGATTCCGGGGCACGTGCAGAGTTTGCAAATGGACTCCCGAGGCCTGGATGATGCACAGCTGATATCAGGCCAGTGACTTGTGGCCCTCCCGGTCGGATGGAAGACCGCAGCAAGGTTGAGATGGAAAGGAACCGATCGGTCGAGGGGTGAGGCCTGTGGTCCGACGGGAAGGCCTTACCTATTATCTAGGCGCGTGAACCCCTGCCCTGACGGTTGGCGACCAGAAGGCGCTTTGGAATGCGGGAAAGCGGCGGTAACTCGGCCGCCTAGTTGTTGGTCGCGGGAAGTGAACACTGCAAAACCCGCACGCGAAGGATGAAGATGGGAAACAAGCCTACGAGGGAAAAAAGATAAAATCCGGCTCCAGCACAACTTAGCGCCGCGACAGGGCGTTCCCGGAAGGGGTATGGTTCGCTGCAGCAATGCTGCGGGAAGGCAGGTCAAGATGGCTTCCAAATGGCCCGCTACCCCCTGTGCCCCCCCAAACTTCCCGCTGTCTGGGACGGGTCCCGGGAATTGGAGGGGGGCCCACCCGAACATGCCTGTCCAGTGTCGTCCCCTTTGCTTAGTGCCCGTCCCTGAGGATCCCACGTTCCCACATGGAATCTCTTTTCCGCCTGACTTCGTTCTCAGCCCCGCGAAACGCTGTTCCTGCACCTCTCATACGACGCCTGTTTGGACCCAGGGAAAGCCTATTGGGGCGCCGTGGCGAGCGATAATCAGCACCGTTGGATGACGGCGCCAGCTAACAATCGTCTGTCATGCACCGTATCCAAAAATACACATATTCTCTTGGGACCGTTCTCCTGCCCTACGTACAATCGTTGTCGGCCTGAGAAACCTGAAGACGGGACTTTTGCAGTCCTGTTTCGCTACCAAAATGCAGTGACCACCGTGAGCCTTCAAACCTGAGGTATCCGTCGAGAAGAATTCTGGTCTTCATGACTTGTCTGCGTACCCTCCAGCGCGCTTGGCACTTCCACCACCCAAGATATTTTGGTAACAATCGACAGCCTCACACTGCTATCGTTATGGTGAATATTCCATTCCACCTTGGAATGATAAACAGTACTTCAGTATGATGCATCTCCAATCCAGAGCGACCCCCGTAAAAACACATTGTTCTTCTTCCTCTGTCAAAGCATTGCTGTCGACCTGCTGAAGGAGATTCCTCATCCTAACAAAAAATATCTATCAAGGATATCCAAAGGCATTTTAAGGCTCCCGCCTATTTTGGGAGATGCGAAGAGAGCGGTAGGCACTCCGAACAATTTGGGTTTGAGCGTGCTGAAGAGTCTGGAATTATCGAGATCAAAGGAGAATTCCGAGGTCGAGAAACGGAGCAGGAGATCGTGGTGATTCAGGTGGAGGTGTCTAAAACTTCCGAGTCGTTGAGGACGAATGTGATGGCCCCCTTCCCCCAGGATGCGAAGACGCGACAACCTGAAGGAGACTGCGACAAGGGGAAGATGATAACCTCAGTAGTGAGGTGGCCGATTGTGGGGATGCCAATGACACGGGCGGGGAGCCTGAGATTGGTGATCTTTTAGGTAAGAATTAGTACCAGACGAGGCCATGAACGAGGGGTTCTGCTGGACATGGAGGTAACGATGCTGCGATTTCCACCGAGATCAACAGCCCGTGTCTACGACGCGAGCCAATATCTGGCATGACGCCCAAGAAGATTTCGATGTTCCATTTGTGATGATGGGGGTTGTCACTGCCATCCATAATCGTACATATACTTACAATCTTACATTTTTAACGCCGACACGCTCCATTTCGTACAATATGCCCATCCAATACTCCGGAGTCCGGACTGACCACTGTTGGCTGGCTCTGGCGCATCACACCCAACACTCCCTTCAAACACCGGAGAAAATCCCCGTGACCTGCCTTCCACAGGTCACGCGCTGCTCTACACTCACCTTTCTCCCGGATCCTCCTTCACCCAGACGGACTGTCTGCCTTGGTGTAATCTGCATACGTGTGGACTCTCCCAGCTCCCCTCCATCAAGCGGTGCAATGTACGTCGGGATGTTGACATTGCTGCGCTTGCCAGTGCCTGTGGTAACGTTAGCTAATTCCCTTCTCTTAGGATCCATTCTCGGTTTCTTGCGAGTATCAAGTCTCCTTCATCCCAATGCATTCATACAAAAGGGGTTACTGACCCAGTTGATAGTACTCGTTCCACCCCCACCACAAGATATCAGCTCCGTAATTCGTGTCACTGCTTGAGCCGCCCGACGCAGAGACATTCGTGGCATTGTCCAGAATAGCACAGGCGTGGGAATTGCCGATTGACAGTCCGGACAACCGAATCGGGATGATGGAGTTGGTCTTTTCGTCGAACTCGTTGAGATCCGAAAGCGCCTTGATCTTGGTGGGACCGCTGGAGATATGTGTCCATTTTCCGTTGCCCAGATTGCCCTTGATGCCCTCGCCGCATGCCCACGTCTCTGCGGCGACGCGGCCGAGCTCTCGGGCGGGCACGACTTCAGTGGTATTGCGGTCCTGGAATTTGGTCGCGTCGACTGTGAAGTAGCTGTTTAGGCCGCCGGCGGCGATAGATGTTACCTTTGGTCGCATGTTGGTCCCGGCGTAGAGCTTATCAACGGGGAGGCGCGAAGGCTCGTCGGAGTAAGGGGCTTCGACCTGAGTCTCGGAGCCAAGCTGGCCGCACGAGTTGTCGCCAAAGACAAATACTTGGCCGTCTTTGTCCAGGGCCAGAGAATGAAAATCACCGGTGGCAATTTCCTGGATGGTGCGACCATTGAGGGTTGTGATCTCATGAGGTTGGTCGAAAGGCCCCTTTGGCCGTGTTTGCCATGTCAGTCCAGGGATCCCGAGCTGTCCCCTGCTTGGGAAGCTCTCTGTGCTGGAAGCCGCCGAGAAGACCCGGCCCTTTGAGGTTAGGAAAAGGCAGTGCTCCAAGCCGCTCTTGACATCGACAACCTTTTCGCCCCAGCCAAGTTGAGGGGTCAGGGGACGGTAGCTGATAGAAGCTGTCCCGGACCAAAAGGGAATCCAGGAGGAGTGGGTTGGTTTCTCCCCAGAAGCCTGGTCTGCGGAAGACACTGGAACGGAGTAGACGTCTCCGTTTGACGACAGGGCAATGATGCGATCCTTGGACGTTGCTATCTTGACCAAGTCCTTCCCCTTGAGGGTGACGACTGGGGCGGGGGTGTTGGGAGCAAAGGCGTGTCCCCACTGGACCAAATCACCCGTCTCTGTGACAGCGGCACCAAAGTCGCGGTCCATTTTTAGGTCGCGGAGGAGCTGGCCGTCGAAATAGTTGATTCTCCGTGGTGTCTTGATCACGGACTCGTCTGAGTCGGGGGCCACGACCCTTCCGGCGTTCGATCCCCAGGCGTAGACTCCGGGTTGCTCCCAAGACTTCCTGACCTGCATATCTTGCGAAACTAGCGGGTCTTGAACGCCCTCCTTTGAGCGGGATTTCTTGCGAGGTTTCTCAAATACGACCTCTGGTGTTTCTGCGATGGGGGTCTTGTTGAAGACGTAAGGGTATGCGAGCACGGCAGCCCCGGAAGCACCGGCAACGGCGACAAGTGGTACGATTGGGAACCTAGATCCCGGCCTGCCTGAGCTAGAATGGCGGACCCATTGTGAGGTCTTCGCGACCTGGCGCGGTGATACGCGCCGAGCGGCGAGCCGGGAGAGCATTGGCGTCGACATGCTGCTTCTATTGACAAAACCCGCTTACTGGCTGCTGCTCATCCCTGGAACCTGACTGTTGCGCGAGTTTTGAGGGGGAGAGCAACGATTAAATGCAGAGCTGGAAAATGGTGAGGTCACAACGAACGTAAAGTAGCTCCTTATTGTTTGTTTGCAAGCTCTACCTTGCATCAAAGTCGCCGCCGTCCGAAACTTGAGTGGGTCGAGCTTGGGAAAGCTTGGCAACGAACTTCTTTGGTCCGTGCCCCGCATCGAGCCCAGTGGCCGTGCGAGAGCTCCGGCGGACTGTACGGGCCTGCAACTTGAGCTGTCCGCCCGGCCCGCACGTCAGGCGCCGTTTTCGATGGAACAGCTGTTCTGAGCGGCGTACATACGCATACCCGGCGAGAACCATGGCCTGATTGCTTCAATTGAACCACCTACCTCTACAGAACCTGCGCCGACATCTACCGCGCACGCCATCCCCCAGCGCTGAAAATGTACGAGGATTCGTGGTACAGTTTTGTGCCCGAGCACCATCAGAAACGAGGTGCGGCGCCCGGCACCCAAAATCCGGGCCACCGGCGCAGGGAGTCGCTGCTGCAACAACCTAATGTTTGTGAAGCCAATGATGAGTGCGGAACAAAGGACGGTGGACGCGGCTCTGACACTTGAGACCTCGAGCAGGGCGCAACAGAACATGCCGACGCCACGAATCCGTTGTCGTCGCTCCTCGAGGAGCAGGACGATCCCAACTCGCCGCCCCACGCCACGCTACTCCGGCGCGCAAATTCGTACTCTGACTTCTACGACATAGTGACTGCCCAACTATCCAAGGGCGGCAGCAAGAAGAAGCGAAGAAAGAGGCGGGATGACCGCACTTGGGAGGCTCTGGTGTTACCCGAACCCCCCTCGAGCCCACAGCTAGAGAGTGTGCGCGATGACGCTCAGGGGAAGGCATTGTTACTGGCAAGCCAGCAGGAATACATGTGAGCAGGGAGCTATACTCTTCTTTTTCGCTCAGTGACTAACAGGACACATGTAGATTGTATCATGATCAGCTGGCCACGACGGAAAGACATCTTGGGTCGCTCATTGAGGACGCAGAAAGTGCCCTGAAAGACCTGGAGATACTCTGCCAGTCTTTCCGAGCTGTTGAGGACCAAACCAAGACATTCCAGTCACAGTGTGACGACCTGCTTTCCGAAGAGAAGCGCCTGCAGACCGTCGCAGATGAAGTTGGCACCGACCTGCACTTCTACGCCTATCTAGACAATGTCACGAGGCGCCTCAATGCTCCGGGGGCGGGTCGTCTCGTTGAAGACGATGCCTTTGGTGAAGTACTAGCCAATCTAGAGTCTTGCATAGCCTTCATGTCCAAGAATGTGAGTCTCTTCCATGGCATGGCATTGGCCTTGTGGCTAAACACATACAGCCCACATACCGAGATGCGGAGCAATACCTTGCGCGGTATCAATCTTTGCTGACAAAGGCGCTCCATCTTCTGGAGGTGGGCTTCACCAACCGTCTTGAGAAAGTGTCGGCCGAAATATCTCGACAGATCGTCGGGACACAGTCAGAATCGGCGCGGCACGCACTTGCGTATGGTCGGTTTGAAGAGATGCTCGCGGAGTCATATGCTCTGATTCCCAACGTCCAGAGAGTGGTGCGCAGCGCGTACGACCAAAACGGTCTCGCCACATCGGGTCCCAATTTTGAGATGTTCGCAATGACAACGAACAACCTATTCCAGGCCTATTGGGCTGTCAGGGACCGTGATCTCAAACCAGTTACACAGCAAGAACAACAAACATTCAGGACAGAAGCAACCGCCGAGTCTGTAGAGACAGGGGCGAGAAACTTAGTTAAGCAGTGCTTCGAGCGGTCCTATAACGAGGGCTCACTGTTCCGAAGGGTATTCTCCATCGAGGCACAATATTCCACTGACCCCAAATCCGCTTTCGTGGCACTCAAAACTCCGAATCGGGCTTTGGTGACGGGCACCAACATTGTGCCCATTGGAACCAACCTGCAATCAGTCTTGCAAACCAGCGACCTGCAAACCATCTGCAACGTCGTTGGGTGGCTCACCAACGAGTATCTGCTTCTCGATTATGATGAAGACGAGACGCCGTTTACGAGCCACTGCAGGGGGCTTACTGCGCGGCTTCTGGCTGAGCATCTTTGGACTTTCACCGACGCTTTTTTCGAGGCGGAGATTGCCAAATCCATCTCGCGCGCTGTTATTGCCCCAGAGGCTCTGAAGATTGGGGCTGCTGCCAACGGGAACGCATCCTCCAATGCCTTTCCGCCGGTGCGGCGCGCGGTAGAACTCCTAGGCATGTTTGACCAGTCTATGCCCAAGGAGCGATGCGTAAGTGCACCACCCCTCGACACTGAGAACCTCGGGCTAACGAGAACACTTGCAGCAACGGGATAGCCCTGTAGTCTTCAAAATCGTCAAAGAGTCCATCGCTGCGCTGCACCGCGCCGAGACCCGCATCAAGTCGTCGCGAAATGGCACTGATCCAGACCTGTTCATGATCAAAAACTTGCTCATGCTGAAAAATGAGCTGCTAGCCCTGGAGATTGGCGACGTCCGCAGCAGCGAAAGCCAGGCCAACACCATGCAGCACTTTGGCCAGATATGGGGCACGCTGCGACCTCAAAATCTCGTGGGCCTACTCAGCAGCTTCAGCACGTACATCCCAGGATCTTCATATTGGTCATCTTCTCGGACAGGCGTGCCCACTCCAGCCAATGGAGGCGGCGCCAGTGCTGATGTGCAGGATGCCAGCGAGCAGCTCGACGAACAACTACGGCAGAGCATCTACGCATTCACGAGGCGCTGGGCGACTGCGCTGAACGAGGCACAAGGCAGAAAGCTAGGAGGCAAGAACTTGGCCAAGGTCGAGAGGGAACTGGAGGAGATGCTAGACCGCGCTTTTCCAAGCCAGCCCGAGGTGGTAGGGAAGCTCAAGGAGGCCATCGAGATCGAAGCGCAGGCACAAAAGCAGGCGCAAGCTTCAAAGACTTGAATAGTGGCGTAGCTAGACAATAGAGGCATAACACAAAGCCGAATTGGTTGGATTGCATAATGGCAGGTGTTGGTCACAGTCGTGCTGCATCCGACCTGTGGATCCTGGCAGTTCGGGGACCTCCTATTCACCGTGCCTGGGGGTTGCATGTGCCGTGCAACCAGCGGCATCGTATCGGGACCGATCCGGTCGGGGATATGTGATTCGGAGTACTCCAAAGCCGGGTGTTGGAGAGCTTCGCCGAAGTCGGGTCAGCTATCGGCCTGCAAGGTCGTTATCTTCAGCTGGGATTAGCCCAGCCTCACCGGCAACGTACCTTGATGGCCGTACCTAGTTTTGCATAATTGCATACATACCTTATCACAGCGAGCGATCCAGATGGAGTTTACATTGACAGGTCTACCCAGTTTTACGGCTGTTGAAATAGTCTCCGTTTCTTGTATCCCTCTTCACAAAGCCACGACATCTGAACAAGCGAGTTTGTGGAAGGCGCCAGCCGAGCGGAAGGCCGTTTAAGGTATGCAACAACCGAGGTCCCCGATCACGCAATCCAATGCCCCCATTGATGCAGCGCAGTGGATCTACCTTCTTCACACTCATAGCTCACCTCACTTCGTTGACCGCTCCTCTGTGGCCTCGCAACATCTAGCTACATTCTCCTGACCAACCTAAACCTCACCGTAGATCGTCTACTCTCATCCATCCCAAGTTTCATTTTCCCACAGAGTTAAAAACCAGAGCATATTCCCAGGATTTTGCGGGGGCGGGGCACCGACCTCACCACCACTCCCCTCACCATGGCCGACGCCACCGCCGACCTCACCAAGCTCGACGCAGCCCCACCAAGCAGCAGCAATAGCGCCGCGTCCCAAACCGCAAAGGACCTCTTCTCCGGCGCTGCTGGCGGCATCGCCCAAGTCCTCATCGGCCAACCCTTCGACATCGTCAAAGTCCGCTTGCAAACCTCCTCCGCCTACTCCTCCGCCAGCGCCGCCGCCCTCTCCATCTACAAAACCGAAGGCCCCCTCGCCTTCTACAAAGGCACCCTCACGCCCCTCCTCGGCATCGGCGCCTGCGTCTCCATCCAATTCGGCGCCTTCCACTACGCGCGGCGCCAGCTCGAGCGGCGCACCCCCGGTTTCATCCCCGGTGTATCCTCCCTCTCGTACGGGCAGTACTACGCCGCGGGCGCGTTCGCGGGTGTGGCGAATAGCGTCATCTCGGGGCCGATCGAGCACGTGAGGATCAGATTGCAGACGCAGCCGCACGGCGCGGCGCGGCTGTATTCGGGGCCGTGGGATTGCGTGCGGAAGCTCAGCGCGCAGGGCGGCGGCGTGCTGAGGGGTTTGTACCGCGGGGAGGCGGTGACGGTATTGCGCGAAGCGCAGGCCTACGGGGTGTGGTTCCTCGCGTTTGAGTGGTTGATGAATGCGGACGCGGCGCGGAACAAGATTGACAGGAAGGAGGTGCCTAGTTACAAGGTTGCGTTCTATGGCGGGTTGGCAGGAGAGGCGCTGTGGTTGGGGAGTTATCCGCTTGATGTGGTGAAAAGCAAGATGCAGACTGATGGGTTCGGGGCGGGGCAGAGGTATAGGACGATGAGGGATTGCTTTGCGCAGACATGGAGGGCGGAGGGGATGAGGGGGTTTTGGAAGGGCATCGGGCCGACGTTGTTGAGGGCAATGCCCGTGAGCGCGGGGACATTTGCCGTGGTGGAGATGACGATGCGGGCGATCAACTGAGTGGTTGACGGGGCGAGGAATGGCTCTCTGGTACAGAAAGACAAGGTCGATGGGGAACGGCCCTCAACGGCTTCTGCCTGGCCCGGCACAGACACAGTATCGCCGGGAGCAAGTCTCACGGAGCATGTGCATATTGGCGAAGTTTGTACATACGGCGTCTACTTAGGATTCCCACTCCTACCCAGCGTTCATTTTGTCCTTTATCATTCGGCGTTTTCAACCCTGCGCTGCAATATTTGCCTGGCGTTAGCGGGTGTCAAGGAGTCAATTTCCAACTGATCCAGAGCCTTCTTTGCTTCTGCGTTGTCTGTGAAGACCATGTCGGTAACCTTCACCAGTGACAGTGCCTCTCCGGTGGCTTCCACAGGGAGGTTCAGCAGCTGGATGGCATCGCGAAGACTGCCGAGTGAGCTAGAACCATCCGGGATGTGTCGTTCCACCAGTAAAGAGATGGCTCGCACATCCTGCTTGAATTGCGCAGCACCCGAGGCAGTAAACTTGTGGCTCATCAACACATCGCTCCACAGCATATTGTTCAGCCTCTCAAGAGCTGCTCTCCAAACACGGCGGAAGACAGCCGTTCCGAGAGCCCGCGAGAGAAAATCGAGGTCCCGTTTGAGTATCTGTTAACGTTAGTCCACATCCTCTGACGCTTGAACCAATAGACTTACTCTCAGGGGTTCATCCAGCTCAGATGTAACCGCGAGTTGGTACGAGTCACCCGCTGGCGCATCCTCTGCAATGGTGCTCCACTGCGGCCGCTGGAGATAAGCACGGAAAGCCTTCCGCTGCGACTCAGCGAGCGCCTCAGAGAGGAACTCCTCGGCGCGTTTCCTTCTCGCGCTGTAAGCTGCAATGGTCTCATCGAAGAGGACGCCGCCGTCGTCTTCCGTTCCAACGGTTGCAGAAGTGCGGCCCTTGACGTGATCGTAGCTCATTCCACCAGCCAGGTTGCTCTGGTCTTCGCTAACTTTGGCTCGTGCCTGGAGCCGTTCCCAGAGAGTGATAAAAAACTGAGGACTACATGTCAGACTTGTTGATTCGTTTGGGAAACATTCGAAACTTACTTCTTCGTTACTCCAGTCCTTCAAGGTGTTGACAACATGGTCCGCGCTGCCATAGACCTTGCATAATGTCTCCAACGCTCCTGTACCCTCCAACGCGGCCAGCTGCTCTTTTGTGACACCAAAGGCCCTGCCAACCGTTGAGGTGATACTGAGATAGGCTTCAAGTGTGCCCCTGAGATGGTCGTGGTACTCATCCAAAATGGCAAGCTGAATATCGATTAAAAACCGTAGCTTGTGAGAAAATCGCTTGATGCGCTCGTATTCTGTCGTGACGGACCGGAGCAAGTCGGTAACCCGGACGGCGGCATAAGTTGGCTTGGTTTTCCCCGCTGCCGCAAAATCGTAATCGATGGTCCTAGCCTCCGGGGTTGTCATTATCACTTGGTATCTCTCCAACGCAAACTTTTTCCAAGCTTGCAGCCATGTATCAAAGTGCATACTGAGCACTTCGGACGTGAGACCTCCCCAACCATTTTCTGAATCTCCGCCGTCGTAGTTAAATGTTGACCTAATATTCTCATCAAATGTCATGAGCTGAGAGATGAGGCTGCTTAGGAAGACCGGGTTATCGACAGCCTCGGCCATAGTTGCGGAGACCTTCTCCCTCATCACCGGCAACATGGATGTGATAAACGCGCAAGCTGGGTCCATGTAGACCATTTTCCGTGAAACTGCCGTATCCTTGAATTTGGAGGCAAGAATGGGCCCAAAGTTATCCTTCAAAAAACCCTCCCACTTCTCGGTCAATGCCAGAAACCAGGGAAAACAGTGGGCGCCAATGACCTGCGGGTTGCTTGTCGGCTTGTCGCTCATGAAGTGAAAGCGGAACTCCTTGACAAAGATCTGCGCCATAACATCCACCGGAAGGAGGGCTACTATGCTAGGAGAGTAGAGCACCTCAGGGACTTGCAAGTCGACCAGTTTCCCGAAGCACTTCAGCCACTCCTCGTCCACATCGGAATCCGGATCGACATTGGGCCAGCCGCGCTTCGCCAAAACAGCCTCCAGCTCGTCCGACATGGTCTTCTTCATCTCGTCCCAAAGCGTCGTGGCCGCGGACTCCACATGGCTGACAAGGTGCACGGCCGCGCCATCGGCAGCCCCCTGAGGCTCCTTGAGACGCAGGGAAAGCTGCTTCAGCCGTGTGTACGGCTCCAACGCGGCCTTTGGGCTTTGAGGGAGGTGAGACCGGGCCTGCTCCCGAAGTTTCTCGACATCCTGCAGAAGGACAAGGTAGCGGTGGGCAAGATCGACTTTGTGCAGCTTCTTCATGGGCTGCTTGAGGCGGCGGATGGCTTCGTCGGGGGCATCAGAGCTGGCGATTATCTGCAGACGAACGTCTATGCTGTGTTGTAGCGCTTGGAACTCGTCGATCTGGGAGACCAGGGCGGCCTGGCGGTCTTCGGCCGATCGGCGGGCCAGCTCGAGCTCGCGCGTGGCATCGTCAAGTTGCAATTGGAGCTGGCTGCGCTGGTACTCCACGCTGCTGAGAAGCGTGTCCAGGTGCTCAAAGTCTCCAGTCGATTGCAATTTATCGTCGAGGTAATCCTCGACGCGGATATCGTATTCCATGGCGGCTTTTTCTCCTAACCGTTGTCGCAAAGTCGAAAAGTGGCCGCTTTGAATGCACTCAAGGAGACAGATGCCACTTGGTGCTGCGTGGTGGCCCAAGCTTTGACCTCGGGCCAAGCCGGGGTACGTCATTGGCGATTTGCAAGGGTCCAGTCGCGTTGCTGTGACTGATGAACGCGGAGTGAAAAAAAAATCAACTCTAATCAGCACAGCAACCTTCCCACTCAACGGCAGAGGTCAATGGCAGCGTCAATATGATCAAATCCGTCCTTCCAAACGTTGAATCGATAGCCCGCAGCATTAGCGCACGGGGCTACGCGACACTGGCAAACCCCCTTTCTCGACGACATTTCCATCGAACCGCAGTCGCTGACCTACCCCGCCGCCGCACCTTCTTCACCTCCAATGTCTACCTCCAGCAGGATGGCAGCTTACCTGCTGCGCGGGAAGACGCCAGCAGCGACAGCAAGACCGTTGCTGACAGGAAGGAGAGCAGCGTTGCCAGGTCACAACAGAATAAGCGGAAACCTCCCTTGAAAAGTTCGCTACATCGCGTGGCTATCGTTGCTCAGAAGGGTGCACCACCCAGGACGAAAGCTCCTCGGCATGCGCAAGCAGCGGAGGTACCAGAGGGCAGCTCTACGATCAGCGCTGTCTGTGTCGCAGCGTCTTTTGACATGGACAAGGTCGCCTCGATCCTCGCACACCACGGTTTCGACCTGAACCCAGACAACACCGATTTCGAGGACAGCGAAGTTGTTCATGCGCGTGGCTTGAACCAAGGCGACATCTTCGTCTTCCCCTCCGGTACTGTCGTAACATGGGGCCTGCCACCAGATATCGTCAACACTCTGGCAACCAAACACCTACTGCCCGCCGCGGAGGGGCCATTCGTGGCCGAAAAGGAGGTTGAAGATCTCGACTTTACGGAGGACCCAGAACAAGACCAGAGTCGGATGAGTGGGGACGTTGTGGTGCTGGGAACTAAGGGCGGTGCTCGAACGGACATCACATTGGCCAAGATTGCATTCTCATCTGGACTCGCCAGGAGCACGAAACTCGCTGTTCTCGAAAGCTCATTGACCCGTTATCTTGAAAGCACACGCCATATCCCCGAGCAGCTATCGCGCGGTCTGCAAGCACCACCATCTCGCGCGTTGATTCTGCAGAAGACGGGCGAGCTCCTGAACCTCCGCAGCCAGTTGAACCATTACAACGACCTGACAGACGCGCTTCCCGATCTCTTCTGGGACAGCGAGGAAAAGCTCGAGACATACTACTCAAAGATCGGCAAGGCTCTAGACGTCGGAGTGCGCATCAAGACGCTCAACGACAAGATGACCTACGCCCAAGAGGTCGTATTCGTGGCTCAAAACGTTCTCGACATTAGCGAAAAGATGTCGAGCGAGCAACACAGCACCCGTCTCGAGTGGATCATCATTATTTTGATCGCGATAGAGGTGGTGTTTGGAGTCAGGGCCATTTATATGGAGAGATACGACACTTTCCACAAGGAAGCAGTTGCCGAGCTCAGGAGCATCAAGGCTATCCTGGAGCAGCAGCAACGGAGCCGGGCTGAGCCGGCGACGAAATGAAGGCTGGGTTATTGTCAGCGTTCCTCTACAACATGTATAACTCTGTAAAACACAAATGATACAATGATACCCAACTCTCGGCGAACTAGAAGCCATATGTGGTACCTCGTTCAGAACCCTCCTCTCTCTTTGTGCAGAGATTGATTCACTATGCCATTTTCTGATTTATTCCTTTCTGTGTTGTAGTTTCGACGAATCAACATGAGGAACTGCTTCAGACCATCACAGGAAACCCCTTTTTCGCTCGGTCACACAGCCCCACAATCATCCCAAGACGGGCAACGCCAACCAGTCCCGCACTCGCGCCGGGATCCATTGGGTACGGCACCCGCTCTCCTCATCGGACGAACGACATTTGTCCCATCTCAGATGCTTTCGCGCCAGGGCCTGCAAGGCACACAAGATGCAGTTAAACCCAGCCATAACCCCATTCAAACCGGGACATAACTTGACCCGGGCGAAGAGCCATTCATAAACATGTACACAACCCGCTCGACACCACATAAACATCAACACCACAATGTCATCGATTACCTCGTCTATTGCCATTGCTTATTTTTTTGCCTTTTCGGCGAGAAACAAAACCGCTCCGACACATAAAGACCACCGCTCCGGCATGGCCCGCCCAACCAGCCCAAAAAAAAGCCAAGGTTCTTTCTTTCTTTGCAACCCCAACTTCAGTTTACGATTTCGTACACTAATAACACAGGCCCTCCCACTCTCATGGGACAATCCCATCCCATCCCGTATCACCCGTTGCCAAGAGCCCAACCAAGTACAAACCACCACCGCCCGAATCCATGTCGGGGGAATATTGTCGCAGATAAACAAAAAATTCCAAGCTACCGAGCTTTTTCACGTAGGTAACGGGTCAATGAATCTCGACCTCGAGTCTCGTTCAGTGCTGAGGACTGGGCTATCCAGCCCAAGACCATGATCTCCCTGCCTCCACCGTGGCATCCCATTTCTCAAGCTTTCATCCATTCCGCTTCAAATCTGTAACGCCGCTGAACCTCACTCACTAGAAGCTTACTAACGCGGCCATTCATCCACTCCATTCAGACATGTTCAACCATAATAAAAGTCCATTATCGCTTTCATTCACACACGTCCATCAGGCCTGCGCGGGAGGCATCGAAACCTGTCCCATCCCAGGACCGTTAGGGGGACGTTGGCCCTGTGGCACAGGACTGGGCACACCATGTTGCTGGTGTGGTGCGGGACTTGGCGCGCCGTGTTGCGCATGTGCCATGGACGGACTTGGAGAGGGAACCGGTTGGCCAGCACCGTTCACCGGGCTCGGTCCGTTGTGCATCGGCGGGCGCGGGCTTGGGGACATGTTATTCGCACCCATTTGCATCTTGGCGGCGGCGACCTTGTTCACGTCGAAGGTACCGCCCAGCCCGATACCTGCAAGACCAACCACTGCCCTTTGTTCAGCATCCGCACGAGCTCTCGCCTGCTCCATAACCTGACGCTGCTGGCTTTCTGGCATGGTTGTAGCAAATCCCGAGAGGCTCGATGGCCGACCACCATGTGGCACCATCCCCGCTTGTTGACCTTGGGGGTATTGGCGAGGCATTGCATTAGGGGCCATCCCCGGATTGCTATAGGGAGGCCGAACAATCTGATGGTGTTGCTGTGGCGGGGTCGGTGTTTGGCCATAACCATGTGCCACGTGAGTGACTTGCGGCGACATTGTCCTCGGCATCGGTTGACCCCCATTAGCATACGGCGGATACCCGGGTTGCTGCCCATGAGGTGGCCCGTGGTGCTGTATGTTCATCGGGGCGGGCTGTGGCGTGTGGGCCATCATCTGGCTCTGCATCTGGACCGTTTGCGGGTGCTGTGGCATGGGCGAGTGTTGAGCATGCTGCGGAGGATGCTGGGGATGAAGCTGCATATGCTGGGGATGCGCTTGCTGATGTGGCTGCTGGTAACCAGGCTGGTAGCCTTGTGGATACCGATGATTTGGAGACGGGACCGGGGCCATATTGTAGTTGGGGTGCTGTGGCATCCTCTGTGGTTGAGTGGGGCTTGCGGCATACGGGGCCATATTAGAATGGCCATAAGGGGTTTGTGCCTTGGCAAGCTGCGGCGCATACCCGTGAGCCCCCTGCGGTCGAAATTGAGGTGTTTGTTGAGGTCGCTGGTGGCTATAATGTTGAGGCTGAGGTATTGGCACTGGCGCGGTAGCAGGCGGTCGTTGTTGGTACACGTTCGGCACCTGAGAACGGGCAGGTGTCTGGGGAAAGTGTTGGGCGTTCGCAACGGGCCGCGCATTCGGCACAAAATGACCGGGATATTGTTGATTGGCGTACGGGCTCGGCGAGGCAGCGCTTGAACCCCGATGTTGCTGGCGTTGGCTGCTGCTCGCGGCGGCCTGCGCAACCTGGCGAGCAAGCCGGGCTGGCTCATCCTCCTCCATCACTCCCTTGTACTCGTCAGTGCGAACTTCGATCTTGGTGCTGACGCTGAGCTCCTCGAGCTTGTCAGAGTTCAGCCGAGTCACAGCAAATGGGGGCAGTTGGCTGATGATCAATGACAACTGCGCCTTCAGAGCCTGGTATGTCTGAACTTCTTCCTCGCTAGGCTGGTGAGACGAGTTTCCGTTTCGGAGCATATCACCGTTGTTGGGGTCGGCGGAATAGCGATCCTGGCTGGTTGGCAGAGTAAGGTTGCGGTTGCGCTGGTAGGATAGCAACGTTTCAATGAGATCCGAAACCTCTTCCAGAAGATCATCCGTGTCCTTGTCGACGTCACTCTTTTTGCCGAGAACCTCATCAAGGCTGGGGTCGACTAAGTTGTCATCCCAGTTATCAATGATCTCCTTGACCCGGTCCTCGTCAAAGTCGGCAACATCCATCAAATCGGATGCAGCGTGGTCTTCGCTATCCTCTTCCGAAGCCTCCGAGTCGACAAGCTTGTTGAAGTACTTCTGCCCGATGCGTGTCCACCATACACGACCAACCTGGCGCGAAGGAATTATGGCCGCCGAATCGTCCTTCGAAGGGGCAAAGCTGGAGAAGGCGCCCCGGAACAGTGCTTCCATTTCCGACATTTCCAGTTCCACAGACGACGGTTTATGGCCCGCCAAGCTCTGCGCGCGCTCTCGCTGCTTGGACTTTGCATCCGTGGTTGGAGTCGCATTGGAATAGTCAAGCCAGTGACCTGCGGACATGACCTGCGAAAAATACGTCCCTGTGCGATACTGGGACTTTTCGGTCAACTCAGGGTGATAGAACGTCAATGTGGTGATTTTGTTTGTTGGCTTGGGAGCCTTCGGGGCATGCAAAAGCGGGAGATTTCTTGGCGACGGGAAAAGCTCCCCTAGTGTTCGGCTGGGTTTATCGGATGACGCTATCCCATCCGGCAAGATCTGGGTCAGGTTAACGCCGTTCGGAAGCGCCTCATCATCAAGTGCTTTTGCGACCGTAGTAGAGGTAGGGTGTCGGAGACTGGTGAACAGTGGTCTCAGTGTTGGGGCTGCGCCCACTGTCGTCAAAACATAGCCCACGGACGTATTGGATGCTTGCGAGGTGTTTCCTTTGGCAGAAAGACGCGGAACGCTAGGATATGCCAGCTCCCGTCGCCAGAGCTCGAAAGCCTTGCTCCTGAAGGCCCTGACCTTCTCGGCAGCGTCGTCGTCGGCATCATCGTCCGCATCGGGCGCGGATGCTTCGAGATCCTTGATGTGAGCCTTGGTGATTTGGTCGAGGTCGCGGAAAAGACCCTCCACATCGGTGTAAGCCTCTCGCTGCACCTTGTCAGCGATGGATGCTAGTTTGTCGTCCTCTGTCGATTTTGCCCTCTTTGCCGAGGGCTCGACATCGGAGAAGGAGTCGGGGAGTGGGCGTTTCAAAAGGCTTGGAGTGACTGGATCGAGGCTGTTGGTACAGTGTTAGCAGCTGGCGCAGGCAAGGGACAGAAAAAGGCTGCCATGACGGATGATCGATAGAGAAAGCGGAGGGGCTGAGGACGAACGGCGCATACCTTTGCAAAACATCAAAGAAGTCGCGAATCAATGGTTTCTCATCCCGGGATTTATGCACGCCATTGACGGCAGGCTTGGGGGTGTCGCGGCTGTTGAGTTCGGGGTCCGGGCCGCCATCGTCGCTCGCATCGCGCTTTCTTTTGGTGGACGAATTGATGGAAGCGGGAGAGTCCGGACGCGACAATGCAGCGACGCCGTTGACCTGCACCGTGGCAAGGCCCGGCGAAGCCATGTCGGGTGGAGGGGTGTGCGATGCGGCGCCTCGGCGGGCGGCGGACGTTTGGAAGCGGTTGGTGGTCCCCGGAGGGGGATGAGATGGTGGTGTTCGACGAGCCGGGTTTGTCGCGCCGATTCGCGTTCGCGAAGGGAGGTTGCTCGGGGCTTGGTACCAGCTCCAAAAAAATCTTTGATGTCGGCAACTCGGTGGGGTGAAAGTCATCCAACACAAACGAATAAGATTGCTAGAGCCTCCCAGAAATCGATTAGATGCCCTTCTCGCACGGCATTCTTAGGGTCATTTCTTAGGATAGCAACGTTGTGTTGAAGTCTGGGAAGTCGGCATTCTGGTCTCTCAGCAAAAAGCCAGCACGAGGCTAGTCTGCGCTAGGACCGTTTTAGGAACTAGCGCCCCTGGATACGTGAAAGCTCACGTGACTACCCTAGTCTCGCACGGCGAGTGGAATGCACCTTTTCAGTCACCTTTTCCATGCACCCAATCAGTTGCCCCATCTCAGTACAGAGCATGCAAGGCAGCTCAAGACAGGCACAAGGTCGCTCGCATCGGTTTCATGTGCAACAATGGCATTCTAAGCTCGTCGTATGCACTGCAGTTTGCACTTCCGACATGAGGGACACAGTTTAGGTTCCGCGATTTAGTTTTACTTTACAGAAGGAAACCTAAGTAGAGTGTTTGGAGCGCTAACAGTGAGCGTCGCCAGCAATAAGACACCAAAGCATGGAAAGCTGAAGTGCTGCAATCCTAGACACAAAAGCCTGTGCTTGCCCACGCCAAAACCGCTCAAGAAGTACATGCCGCACCAATTATTGCTCCCCTTGGCCGACCATTGTTCCAAGATCCAACCTGACTTGTGCCGTAACACCAATTACTTCGCCTCAGCGATAGCGACGGTAGAGGCACCTTGGTCGTAAACGCTGTAATACCTCCGGAGGAATGCATCGCCAAGGATCGCAAGGGGTCCAGCGGGCGGGGCGATGTCCATACCCATAAAGGTGGAGACGCAGCTACCAGAGAGTTCCAAGATGTAGTCATGTGGGCCGAGGGCGAACTCATGGCCGGCAAGGGTGAAGGTGACGTCCTTGAGACTGTCACGCTTGCTGCAGTCAATCGTGTACTGTCCGTTGTAGCCCTTCTTGGCACCAATCTGGGCATTCAGCATCTCGGCGAGCTGACTGGGCAGAGCAATCAATGAAGTACCAGTATCCAGAATAATGCCAGTGTTCTCGAGCTCTGCCTTGTCATCGCCGTATGCGATCGCATCGAAGTCAACCTCCCAGTAAGCTTTGCGCCTGAGAGGGATTGTGGTGAGCTTGCCCTTGTAGTGGTTGCTGTCGACGCCGCCAAAGACAACTTCCGACTGCCCCTCTTGGTCGGCGAGGTAAAAGGCAAACACGGGCTCATCGATCAACTTCTGCTCGAGCATCTTGTAGAAAGGAGGGACCATGCGGTTCACTGAGATTGTGTCATATCCGAGTCCCAGAATGCCGTCAAATCGGCCGAACGCGAAGGCAAGGCCGGGTTCGCTTGTGGCTTCCGCAAAATCCTGGCCCTTGATGGTGATATCACCGATGGTGACGGTGTCTTGCGAGACGAACCCGCTGAGGCTGCCCGATCCATAATGGATCTCAAACGACGTCCCGTTGCTCTTGTATGTGGAGGATGACGACGAGTCGTACTTTGAGTGAAGATAGCAGGCAATGGACCCGCACTCAGAGGAGGGTACCCAGAGGTTGGAACTGCCAGTATCAAGAACGACCTTGAAGCTCTGGGGAGGTGTTCCGATGGTGATCTCAGAGAAGTCTATGTTGAAGTTAGAAACACGCAGGCGAGAACCCCGCGGGGGCTTTTGATAATACGTACACTGAGCGTTCATAAAGTTGGAAATAGGAACGGGGTGGATGCCGTTCGCCTTCACCTGCATGCCGTTGAAGACAGCATCGGTATGTGTCTGAGGGCGGACGCCCATGTACTTCTGACCGAGATGCTGAACCTGCGCATCGATAGGCATCGACTCCTGCATCCACCAATATCAACACATGTACGCGACACCGATTTCGAGGTCTGCACATACCAGCTGCTCAGCGAGAGGGACCTTCTTGAGCTTCATCTTGTGCGTGGCCGCCTGGGCGGAGCCGAGCAGCACAGCTGCTGTCAGCAGAGCACCCTTCATCTTGTGCGACTTGGGCGAGACGGTCCAAGGGAAAGGGTAAGTTGGTGCAAATGAACGGAATAGCCAGTTATTGTTACTGGCGATGTTGACTGATGATGATGAATGGAGAAGATGGTTGTTGAGTGAATGCGACTGATAAGGGACGGAGAAGCTGGGGTGGCGGAGAGGTGACGGGGTAAGTGGAGAGGGAAGGTCCGCATGACTGTGCCTGGAGTCGACCCTGGCTTATTTCGGCTGGGCCAATGACGCACGCCCTCTTGCAGCCTTCCGGATTTGGCGGGGGAGGACCAGACCCTCCTGCCTGGCGCCCAGCAACCAACCGCCAAGAGTTTTCAACCTTGGCGAGGACTGGAGAGTGGCGCCTCACCCGTTCTTGTGAAACCTTGGCGTTTTGCGATCAGAAAGGTTCCGGTTGTTCCAGCTGCTCCAGCTTGTCTTTTCCGAGCCCCGAAAATGTGCAGCGCATCTTCAATTCAGTTTCGAGCACGAAGAAGCGTAAACATCGTCAATCGCCAGGGCAGGGCTGCCTGCGCTTGCCCGAGCCCTCAGCGATCATCCATCGCCAGATGGCGTGGCCCTCCACGTGGACTGCCTTTGGTCGAATGCCCGCTCAGGTGTGCAACGGCGGTTCAGTCCTGCTTTCCCGAGGAGAACACCCGCCCATCTCTCTACCTATGCTTCCCAAGAGCAGCAATATTGGCAATGGCGACGTTGGTTGCGCGTGTTGAGACACCTCTCATTATCTCCAACCTGAACTTCTGGACCCGATCAAACCGTCGTTTTCCAGGTGTTGCGCCGACAGGTTTCACTTCCTGCAGTATCACTGATTTGATCCCCGAGTGGAGGAATCAACGCAATGGACGACAGATAGTGCTCGTCGGTGCCAACAAAGAAACCATCTATTCAGTTGAGCCTCCAAGACACTAACGCCCAACTCACCTCGCGCGAGTCTTTGCGATGATCGATCTTGCCTCGTACCGGGAGGACTGAATGGTCTCGCCAACCTGGGTTTCGCTGGGGATGGAGTGACTCGGCGAAGTGAAAGAGCATTTCTTGCGCAGAAACAAAGGCGCCAATAGGATGCCCCATTCCCTCTTCCCAGAGAGACAGATTTTTGAAGACCGCGAGAAGGTCTCAGAGGCCGGAAGCCCGATTTTTTCGCTATGCGCCCGATTTGCTTCAAATTCAAAGCGCCATTCAGAGGTAGAAAAGTGTCTCTTGTCAAAAGTCGTCAACAGCACCGCCAACTAGTATTCCGAAAGTGAAATTTTCCATTTCGAAACTTCAACGAGTCCGGGGTTTTCGGTTTCACGGAGGCCGAAACCTTGAAATACCAACTGGAAATATAAAGTGGAACCTTTAGGGTTATAGCTGTACCCAGGGTTATTTTCCGGGAATGGCAAACCCTGATAGGGACCTGTTAGGGTCGCCCTACGGCAGGGTCATATATAACCCTAACCCGTGCGAAATTTCATTTCATTCATGGAGGGGGTTGAAAGCTTGGCGAAATTCGAAATCCTGAGGTGTGCATGGAAATTTCGGAACGCTACCGCCAACAGCTCGAGGGCCTAGCGTCGGGTCTCAAAGTGGGTCCTCCGAGTCGTCCGTTTTCGCCAGGCGGCGTTGCCAGCCCATCTTTCATTCAGAATTGCGAGCCCCATGGCCTCGGAGCAGCACCACAGGCGGGTATCTTGCGGACTCAGGGCGATCCAAGTTGCTCGATCCCGGTGGTGGCAGAGCCGGCTCCGATGAAGACGTCCAGGCTCAACCTGGAAGTCCGACAGAAGGCCCGGCCACGGCAGCCGATGCCGGCCCCAAGGTCAACAGCGCCCATGAACACCCAGACAGGCGTCGGAAAGCCAATTGCCTCTAAAAGTGCAAGTCTGAGAACCGCGGATACGACCACTACTTACACTTTACTAGGAAGATGGAGACGGCGCGTTTGCGTCAGATTGGAGTTCAGAACAGTAAAAGAATAAACATTTAGATAAGAATGCGGTTGGCCAGCTGTGATAAGATTAAAGAAGCACACCGCCCGATTCCGGGGAAGCTGTCTATGCCCCGCACCTATGATCTTCAGACCCATAGGTCGCTCTCCCGCCTGAAGGCCGAGCTCCCAGCCAAGCCGGACATTCGCCTCTCGGAGCTTGCTTAACACTTGTGCTGCGAATTCTCGCTGGTGGCGTCTTAGTATCTGGCCCCGCTAACGGTGACTGGGCGCCATCAGAGGCCGCATACATAGAACAGTTTGATCAATTTTTCAGTGTGGTGGGGCAGCTTTCTCCTCCAACCACCCCGCCATCATATAAGCTCGAGATCTTTTTTTTGTGCGAACCGAGATTCTCGACTTCACCTTTGACGTGCCTCACTACCACACCCAATTCCGCCCCCAGACCGTCAAGATGGCTACCTATGCTCTCTCCCAGTCTCACAAGGAGGTTTGTGAACCAGCCCACGCCGAAACGCATTGATTCGGACGGAAAACTGACTCACCGCCTCCAGCTTCTTGAGAAGTCCTTGGTCGAGTCCGACCCCCAGGTCGCTGAGATCATGGTACGTTTGGCAACCAAGCTGTCGATGGGCGATAGCATGCTGACCCCCGTTGTAGAAGAAGGAGATCCAGCGCCAGCGCGAGTCCATCATCCTCATCGCCTCGGAGAATGTTACCTCCCGCGCCGTCTTCGATGCACTTGGCTCCCCCATGTCCAACAAGTACTCGGAGGGCTACCCCGGCGCCCGCTACTATGGTGGCAATCAACACATCGACGAGATTGAGACTCTGTGCCAGAACCGTGCCCTCGAGGCATTCCACCTCGACTCTGCCAAGTGGGGCGTCAACGTCCAGTGCTTGAGCGGCAGCCCCGCCAACCTCCAGGTGTACCAGGCGATCATGCCCCCCCACGGAAGGCTGATGGGCTTGGATCTCCCCCACGGTGGTCATCTCAGCCACGGCTACCAGACCCCCCAGCGGAAGTAAGGATATGCCCACCCCCTCCTCTGAGCCACACTTGCTGACACCCAGGCTAGGATTTCCGCTGTCTCGACCTACTTTGAGACCATGCCGTACCGCGTCAACCTCGAGACTGGCATCATCGACTATGACCAGCTCGAGAAGAACGCCGTGCTCTTCCGCCCCAAGATCCTCGTCGCCGGTACCTCGGCCTACTGCCGATTGATCGACTATGCCCGCATGCGCAAGATTGCCGACTCCGTTGGCGCGTACCTGGTTGTCGACATTGCCCACATCTCCGGCCTTGTCGCCTCCGGTGTCATTCCCTCGCCATTCGAGTATGCCGACGTCGTCACCACCACCACCCACAAGTCTCTCCGTGGCCCCCGTGGCGCCATGATCTTCTTCCGTCGTGGCGTCCGCTCCACCGACCCCAAGACCGGAAAGGAGACTCTTTACGATCTTGAGGATAAGATCAACTTCTCCGTCTTCCCTGGTCATCAGGGTGGCCCCCACAACCACACCATCACCGCCCTTGCCGTTGCGCTCAAGCAGGCTGCCTCCCCCGAGTTCAGGCAGTACCAGGAGAAGGTGGTCGCCAACGCCAAGTCGCTCGAGAAGAAGTTCAAGGAGTTGGGTCTCAAGCTTGTGTCCGACGGCACTGACTCTCATATGGTCCTTGTTGACCTACGGCCGCTCAGTCTTGACGGTGCTCGTGTTGAGGCCGTCCTTGAGCAGATCAACATCGCCTGCAATAAGAACAGTGTGCCTGGCGACAAGAGCGCCCTGACCCCCGGTGGTCTTCGTATCGGCACTCCGGCCATGACCAGCCGTGGCTTCGGTGAGGCTGACTTTGAGAAGGTTGCCCAGTACATCGATGAGAGCATCAAGATCTGCAAGGAGGTTCAGGCTGGGCTTCCCAAGGAGGCGAACAAGCTCAAGGACTTCAAGGCTAAGGTGGCCAGCGGCGAGGTCCCCCGCATCAACGAGCTTAAGAAGGAGATCGCTTCTTGGTGCGAGACCTTCCCCCTCCCCGTTGAGGGCTGGAGGGTGGATGCCGGTCTTTAAGTAGGCCGGCGTTGTAATTGTGCGGACACGAGACACGGAGGTTACATGTTCAACAAGATGTAGACGGGTAAAGGGGCGTCGTCGTTTTTAGCTTTGCATTGCGATCTTCAACACAGGGAAATGGGTCTGGGAAAACACGGGAATCGGAGAAAATCACCATTTTGCAAGGCATTTCATCAGGCGTTTGCAAACTGGGGGTATTGGTCATCAACTTACCAGTTCGGTACCGGGTGGAGTTTGGTTTCGACATAGCTTCGTACAGAGACACGTAGAGCGGCTGCTTCAACGCGGTTGGTCGGATTGGAATAATAAACGATCATCATTATCTCCGTGGAGCAAAGAGATGTTTGACACTCTGACGACTTTCTGCCGTCGTGGGCAGAGCCCAACAACCCTTCAAGTGATGTTGCGCAGAGACGCTGCTCGGCTTCCTACCCGGAAGAGAGAACATCGCCAAGCGGGAATGCCTCGGGAACCCATGATGGCCATTATCATTCAATCTGAATCCCGGTATGTTCTGCACAGAGTACATGCCGATGGACGCCATTCGGTCCCTTTGAAGCCGAAGCGGGTGAGCCCGCCGCCATAGCCGGCACGGGTAATCAATCGAACGCAGACGCGACGCGATAGGCCTGTCCGCGCTTGTCTCTGAGATTGGAAATTTGAAGAGATTTAGAATATTCTCTGCGGGGTTTGGCATTACTATGGCTAAATAATCCGGTGCCTACGTACTTGGATCGGAGGAGAACCTCGATGGGGTATGTTCTGTGATGGTCCGGGGATAGTTGTCGGTATATACGTCAAGCTTTTGGGTAGTGTGATAAATAGCATTGGCTCCCATTCGGAGGTGTTGCCCGTCGCTGGAATTCATGGCTTGATCCGTGTTTGGAAGCTGTGGTTTCCGCTGTATTGAGGAAGGAACGTCTGCTTCGCTCCTTCTTTCTGAAATCTCGACTAACTGGCTTGGTACCTAGCCAACATGGCCCCCGCCCTCTCAAGTCTTGCTTTAGCAACTTCGGTCCTCCTCACTGCGACGTCGGCAGCAGTCAACCCTTATGCGTCCGGCTTTCCCTCCCCATGGGCTTCAGGTGGTCTCGGATGGGATGAAGCATATACCAAAGCGAAGGAGTTTGTCGCGGGTTTGACTCTCGTTGAAAAGGTGAACTTGACGACGGGAACAGGATGGGAAGCAGATAGATGGTACGCTCGGATTACCAGACGCTGCTTCGGGGAGTGAAGCTGCTGACATTTGAGGGAAGCGTTGGTGTCACTGGGTCGGTTCCGAGAATAGGCTTTAGGGGATTTTGCCTCCAGGATGGACCATTGGGGATTCGGTACAGTGAGTACAGTTTCTGGGGTGTGATCCCTGTGCTGACTGGCTTTGTACAGCTGAGGGAAACTCTGCCTTCCCGGCGGGAATCAATGTCGGAGCAACTTTCAGTAGGCGTCTGATGCGTCTTCGCGGTGAAGCCATGGGCTCGGAGTTTCGTGACAAGGGCATCGATGTCCAGCTTGGACCGGCTGCTGGACCTCTAGGTCGTGTGCCTCAAGGTGGAAGGAACTGGGAGGGTTTTAGGCAGGTCCTCTTACGGGGGTATCTGAGAAGCTGATCTAACAAGGATATAGCCCGGACCCATACCTCACCGGCGTCGCTATGGCAGAGACAATCCAGGGAATCCAGAGCAGAGGTGTTATTGCTTGCGCCAAGCACTACATTCTTAACGAACAAGAGCACTACCGCAACTCGATCAGTGTCAAGATTGACGACCGTACAATGCATGAGCTCTATCTCTGGCCATTTGCCGACTCCGTTCATGCTGGGGTGGGATCAATAATGTGTTCCTACAATAAGATTGAAGGAATTTACTCGTGCGAAAACAACTGGACGACCAACTACATCTTAAAGAATGAGCTGAGCTTTCAGGGGTTTGGTGAGTGGCCATGCTCTGCGACATCCTCAATCCCACCCTTGCTGACGTTTCTTGTATAGTGGTGTCCGACTGGGGAGCACAAAAGACCACTCTTGGATCAGCACTCAACGGCCTAGACATGGCAATGCCTGGCGGGCCATTTTCTCCCACACCCGGCCCTTACAGCGGCGCTATCTGGGGCGGCCTGTTGACTGAGGCGGTGCTGCGCGGAGACATCCCGCAATGGCGTCTCGACGATATGGTTGTGCGAATAATGGCGGCCTACTTCAAGGTTCATACCGGGAATTACACATCGAGGCCCGACGTCAACTTCTCCAGTTGGGAGAAAAAGGCAGAAGGTTATATGCACCCTTCCTCAAACTCATCCTGGGGTGTTGTGAATGAGTTCGTCAACGTCCAGCGCGATCATGCGAAATTGATCCGGGAAATCGGCGCGAAGTCTATTGTTTTGCTCAAGAACTCGAACTCCGCTCTTCCACTGAAGAAACCGGCCAGCATAGCTGTTATCGGTCGAGACGCCCAAGATGATCCTCTGGGTCCAAACGCTTGCGTGGAACGAGCATGTATTAACGCTACTGTTGCCATGGGTTGGGGATCTGGCACTGCAGAGTTCCCCTATCTCATCTCCCCATCAACGGCACTGAAGACACGAGCGGCCGCGGATGGGAGTGCATTTACCAGCACAGTCGGGAACTGGAACCTGGATCAGGCACAAGCTGCAGCACGCAATGCTTCCGTAGCCATTGTGTTCGCTACCGCTCACGCTGGTGAGGATTTCGTGGCAGTCGATGGCAACAAGGGTGATCGCAACAACCTGACGCTGTGGGACAACGGGGATGCTCTGATTAGGGCTGTGGCCGCCGTCAACAATAACACCGTGGTTGTTTTGCACACGGCCGGACCAGTAATTCTCGACTACGCCAAGGCACATCCTAACGTCACCGCTATCCTGTGGGCTGGCTACCCGGGGCAGGAGTCAGGAAACGGCTTGGCAGATGTGCTCTATGGCGATACCAATCCCCAAGGTCGCTCTCCCTTCACCTGGGGCAAGTCGGTGGAAGAGTATGGAGCAGAGCTTCTCTTCACGGCACCTGACCCTCGAAACCCTGTGCAAAGCTTCAACGAGGGTGTATTCATCGACTATCGGCACTTCCAAAAAGCAGGTATCGCGCCAATTTGGGAATTCGGATACGGGTTGAGTTACACCACCTTCGATTACTCGGGTCTCAAGATAGTTTCCCACACAAAGGACGACACGCTCACTCCGGTGCAAGTAGTGAATGAAGGATTGACCGATCCGGCACCAGTATTCGGGACTTTGGATCGGAGCATCAGTGCAAACATCCCACCAACAGGGTTCAGCAAGATTTGGCCATATGTGTATTCGTGGCTGAGCGGGCGAAATGTCACAATTGTACCGAGCACTGCGGCCGTGACATCTGCCACCAATGGTTCGGAGCAGCGTGTGTTGCCCGCTGGAGGTGCACCAGGAGGAAATCCCAGGCTCTACGACGTCATGTATACTGTTACCGCCGACATCAAGAACACGGGGGCTGTCGTAGGGACGGAGATCCCTCAGCTGGTGAGTCCCCTTGCTTGCGTTGCCACTCTAGCATATCGATACTGACGTCGACCTAGTACGTTCAATTGGGCGGCGTGGAAAACCCCTGGGGAGTCCTCCGTGGATTTGACGATGTGACACTTGCACCCGGTGAAACAAAAGCGGTGAAATTTGAACTCACAAGAAGAGATATCAGCAATTGGAATACCACAAGTCAGAACTGGGAGATCTGGAGCAAGCAAAAGTTCGTCTTTGTTGGGTCGAGTTCGAGCAGAATACGGCTGAATGCAACGCTGCCTACGCCACCTGGGATGGTTTGGGTTTAGGAGGTGAAGACTTGTTTGGAGCATGATCAAGAAAGTCTGGCCTCCTAACTCGCTTCGAAACATCGAACCGAGCAATGTTTCTTCTTCAAAAAGGGCCGGCCTCTCATCGTTGGATTCGAAGAAACTCGGAATACTACACATAGGAAAGCCAAACAGGGAAAAGGTTTTCTGGCCTGCAAATGCGAGTACGAGTAGGTATATTCTTGTATATTCCTAGCACAGAGAGCAAATCCCACGTGCTATTTACATGGATTAACCCAAGTCGCTGATTTGTTAGCTATATCTCAGCTCGCCCACCCCTACTTGTAAGTCCTTGGCCACATCGGTATTCGATGTGGATGTCATTCCAGGCAAACAACCGCACCACAAGTTTACATCGCATCTCATCCAACACAGCACCGCGTACCCCGCGGAAAAAGCCACGAGGCCATCGGCACATTCACCCAAGCGAAGGAGGTCAGGACAAGCTTTGTAGTAGCGAGCGGCTATTGCGGCCCGTAGGGGCTCGGTAGTAGTATATCGCCGTACCACAGCGTCGATTCTTGGCTCACATAACATTATGCACAACATCTTCACCAGCAGAGAGTACCTATGTAAACAATCCACCCCTGTTCGAAGAAAGGGGTATGTAGAGTCGATTCAATGGCGCTACTTGCGACGCTCAAACAAGGTATCTACTTCAGTCACGTACGTAACATTCCCATCCGATCGGTAACAAACGACCGCCTGTGATACACACAACATTCATCGCAGCCAATTACCCGACCGCGAAAAGCCAACCGCAATTAGTAAGTATAGCGGAACCCGGGTTGGAAATCCTCCTTTGGAATGCGTCAGCCATGGGTTCAAACCAAAAAGGACATGTTGTAGGGGTCTTACCTCATCAGCCTCGAGCTCCTTCTCGCCCCGGTCAGCCTTGCGGTTCTCAAAGTAGAACGTGAGACTGAGAATGCCGACAATGAGCAGGTTCGCCAAGCTCGTGATGATGCAGGCGTACAGGCCGTTCTTGTACTGGGGTGCGTCCTCGGTTCTGTGATGCTGTTAGGTACCGTTTGACAGGGAAAAAAAAAAAGGGGGGGGGGGGGGGGGGGGGCTTGGGCCAAACCGAAAAAAAAACATCCGAAGAAAACCACAATACACCCACGTGGGA